>NC_069435.1:6377115-6634569 GCF_026875155.1 Cherax quadricarinatus | reverse complement strand
GTTCTTAAATGGAGATATCGGGGTTAAAGGGTAAAACACACTGTTGGAGGGAAACATATATTTCAGACTGAGTTGATGGGAATGGAGCCCACTGCCTTGCCTTGTACTACCCGGGAGGGTCTACCACCGAGTGGCCGGGCAGTATGAGTGTACACATGCGCATCCCGTGACGTCACACAAAGTCACAGGCCTGAAAGGGATCTCCTATCTAAAGCACATGGATGATACTAATATGCTATACAACACAGGGATCAGCAACTATGCTGACAGCTTGGTCATGTTACGTATGCGTCTCGACATACACTACTATCTATAGGCTGAAACAGGCAGGCGGATCTGGGCTGATTCTATACAATAACAAATTCATATATAACTTAGAATTAATGGATGGTATCATAATGGATTTTACGTAATGGGTGTTAACATAATCATTACAAACTATAAGAACAAATCATTATACAATATGGATGGAATTGATCGATCGATCTGTATTCATGCACTCTATGGATTCTGAGGAAGAATAAATATATATATACAAGGTGAAATTAACAGCAAAGGCATCTGGTGCGCACTCAGAACATTACTGTCAAATTCTCAGAACACGGAGGGAACGTGAATACGAAAAAAAAAAAAATTCTGAAAAACTAATCAGTTAATAACAAACAGTTGACAATTTACTTCATCTCGGACATCTAGTTATACAGACTATGTACATTTAAACCCAATTTTTACGGGGGTGGGGTTTTTTTACATATCAGAATGGTTATCATCTCTGGGAGGATCAAATTTTCCTCTGCAATTGGGTAAACACATGCCTTGACTGAGGGAGATCTGAACGAGTATCACAAAAGATACTTGTGGGTTTCTCATTACTTGTCAGTACGCAAGGAGTAACGACATTCAGGTTGGTTATCTTACTGAGTATTTGAGGTAGAGGGTACAGAGTCAAGAGGATTTTCAGCATCTGTCACATTAGTCTGGTAGCAAATATCATCAACATCGCATACTAATTTCATATGATCTAAAAGCGATTCTTTGGGACTTGCCAGTACAAATTTCTCTAACCTTTTACTTATTACCAGAGATATGTTCTACAACTCGATAAGGTCCGAAAAAACTTTTGATCGGAGCTTAGGCATTTTCGGATATTTTTGTTGAAATTTGTCAGCATTACTCTTGAACCTACTTTGACTTTTGACGGCTTAGCACGGCTATTAGTTACTCTATTAAATTCTGCTGTTGATTTATGAAGTGTTTCACGGATTTTTCTAAAAACACACTGAGCCATGCTGGTACGAGTTGCTATGAAATCATCAGGGTTGTAATTAGGTTTCGGAGTGGAATATAACAGCTCATAGGGTAAGCGCTTGTCTACACCATACAATGCATAATGTGGAGTATCACCTATGGAAGCATTGTAAGCAGAATTTATGGCACATTGGACATCTGGTATGACTTCATCCCAAGTTTCACTATTGGGGTTGATAGTGGTTCTCAGGACATCAAGTACTTTCTTATTGGTTCTTTCGGCTAACCCATTGCTGGCAGGATGATGAGGAACAATGGTGGATTTAGAGATCTTGTATAAAGTACACAAATTTTCAAGAATCTCATTACAGAATTCACCTCCATTATCTGTTACTAAGGACTTAGGGGTGGTATGCCTGCAGATAATGCATTCTTTAAACGCTTTAGCTACTGTCTCTGCAGTCTTATCTGCAATCGGAACTAACTCACAATATCTGGTGAAATGGTCTACCATAACACACAGATGTTTGTTGCCTTGGAGGGAACATTTAAAATTGGTTAACAAATCAAGGGCAACTCTTTCCCACGGTTTGCTAGTGGTTGGGTACACTTGGATTGGATTAGGACCATTGACATTTCCTTTATGTTGCATACAGACACTACAGTTTAAAAACTGTAGTGTAAAGCACCCTTCTGGCAAGACAGTGATGGAGTGAATGATGGTGAAAGTTTTTCTTTTTCGGGCCACCCTGCCTTGGTGGGAATCGGCCAGTGTGATAATAAAAAAAAAATAACAGACACTACATTTCTTAACATACTCGGAAATGTCAGTTGCCATACGTGGCCAAAAGTATTTCATTCTGGCTTGTTTCACAGAATGATCCATACCAGGGTGTGCAACACCTGGTGCATCATGAACTAGCTGTAGAGCTACGTTCACTAGTGACTGTGGAATTACTAACTGGTAAACTCTTCTGCTTGGAGTACCCAACTCGGCTGTTCTATACAGTAATTCTTGGCTCATTACAAAGTCACTAATGGGTGCTGGTGGCTTCACAGTAAGAATAAGATCTTCCTGGAGCAGGAATCAAATCACACCAGACCACAAGGGATCGGTTCTTTCTTACTGGAGGAATGAACAAACTCGGTGGAGTGGATGAGACCCCCCGGTTGAAAAAATTAACGCTATAACACGCAATATGAGCAAGGGAGAACGAATCTACTATCTCAAACTGCAAGCACAGGAGAAAAAAATGAACATGGTCAACAATGCTGATATTCAATCTGAGTCGCACACAGTGACACGAGGTGTCAGCGATAAAGAAACTACACTTACAAACGTTAACATGTGAAAGTTACTCGAGAAATAACTTCTTACAATGCACTGATTACTGTCAACTAGGATGGGATCACAATCTGAAACACAAGGGACAACAACAACACTCAAGTGAGCACACTAGCCACAGAAACGTCTTTCTGCAACGGCTTGTGGCATCAGCAAGAGATGGCATAACTCGTTGCAAGTAAAGTTCTTCTCAAAGCGTCCCCTGGGAAGGAACGAGTACTTGAACAAGTCGCCATCGCAAGGATAGTAGTCTCAGCACTATCCTGCGTGCACGATATTGTGGCTGGAGTCCAGACAGGAGTGACAGTATTACTAGTGCCTGATCGCTCGGCTACGTTAAAAAGTAATTCACGGATCTATAGGAACTTTATCTGAACTTCACATTTCGCAGCACTTTAACAAATCTCAGATACAAGCTGTGAGAACAAACACATTGCTCAAAGGCTAGGTATTGTCTTTCAGTCAGTAAGGGAATATTGGTACTGTGGACTGATTCATATTGACTTTGACTGGCATGATACACTAAGTGAACATTCAAAAGTGACTGGGACATCTTCTCAGTGAACTTACTCAAGTGCATAAGGCAAGAAAAATGGAGAGAATAACACAATAAGCTTAAGTGGAAGAAAATGCTTAACAATTCTGCATAAGTAATTAAAAATTGACAGGTCACACAGTAAGCAAAGAACTCACAGAAGAAAAAAAATATGCAACTGAATAAGAACACTTTGAAAATCAAGAGAACTTGTACTTTATTCAAATCTAATTTGCTCAACTTTTACTTTAAATTGAATGAATGGCACAATGAGTTGTCTTTACTTTCAATGCAACAGGGAAATACACAATAAAATGATAAAATGGACTCAATAAAACTTGTGCAAAAATAAAACAGAGGCACAATTCACTGAAATAAAATAAAATGACACAGACAGAATAAAATATTATGCACAGAACAGAGCATATGAAACTGCACTGAAATAAACTGTAGCAATGTTGCAAAATAACAATTGCTGATCAACAAGTACTTCATAAAATTTCTGCAAGAAAAACTTTAATGGCAACACAATATTTGCACAAGAATTATTGCAAAATGAGTCAATGAGCAATAATAAAAATTATAACACACACAAGAAAAGGAATATATCAAGGAATGAACACTTTAACTCTTAACTGCAGCTTAAACAACACTTAACAAGCAAAAGAACAATTTACTTTAAAAGAAGAACTTAAAAATTGCACTAAGAGTGAATTTGTTCAATGAAACAAGAAAAAAAATAATAGATACAAAACACAGAACAAAAAAAAAGTTTGAACACTTACAGTGATGCAGAACACAACACATCAACATAAACACAATACTAGAATTTTCTTGCAATGAAACTTGATGTGTGAAAAATTTTGTAAAAAATGATTTCTTGCTTGCACAAAATAATGGCACTATTGTCTGTGGAAATAAGACAAATTAGACACTGGCTAAATGAAAGAATATGAACACAAGAATGTTCAACACGCAGGGAACAAAACAAGAATACACAAAAGCTGGGAAGAAAAAAAAAATATTATAACAGACAACACTGAGTTGTGATGCAGAATATGAGGTGAAAAATTACTGAAATACTTCACTGGAATACTGAGAACACAAGGTGATTCTGAAGTGTAAACACAAGTTCTATACTGCTCATATGTTGCACAGACAACAAAGGAAAACACTAAGTACTTACTTCAAGTGTATAAAAAGACACACAACACAACAGACATAAGATAATGCACGGAAATTACACTGAATTAAGGAGATTAAAAGAAAATTATTGCAAACAAACACTGAGTCTGATCGAGAGTCACAGAATGTCACTAAGAAAAAATCACTGGAAACACAAAAGAAATGTCTCAACACTCGCAAATGTCTCTATGAAAAAAAAATATTATCACTGTAACGACTTGGTGAAGAAAGAGGTTGATGGTAGTGGAAAGTAGAGGATTGTTTATGTCGTCTTGCTGCTGTCCTCTGCACACGTGATCGTAGAATTGCGCTTACATCGACGAAAGACACACACAGGAGGCTTTTAACGGTGGTGCGAAAACACACTCTAGCTCTTGACCCCCTATGTGGTCCATAAAATATGATGCTACAACCCTTAGTAGTGCGTCAAAACACTGGTAGAGGTTGGGCGAGTACCACAACACAGTGAGAGTAGTTGGGTTTGTGGGTTAACAGGGCTAAGACCGGGCAATGGTGAGACACACGTGGTCGTGGGTGGTTGGGTCTATGGGTTGAACGGCGTAAGCCTCACTGAGAACAACCACACTGCCACGAAGATATTTCTAAGCTGACTGGCTTAAAACAAACCCACGAAATACTACAGCACCACAAGGATGAAAAAAGAGCACTCAGGATGACTTGGAGCTTGAATCACAAGCGATGAAGACTACTCACGTGGCTTGCTTGAGTACTGGGGAAAGACACCTGGGTTAGTTGCTAGCTGGCTTATCTTAACCCTTCACACAGAATAGCTCGATAACTTCACACGATGAGCACAGTAGAGGTGGAAGCTGGCTTGGCAGGCAAAAGAATTGGATGGGGTAGGCTAGGCTGGACTAGGACTCCGTTGTTCTGACTCCCCCACCACAGGCTGGGAGCTGGCTTATTTTGCAAACTCGGGTCAACCCCTCGGGAGTGATGCAAATAAGCAGATAAAAACTAATGCAAGGAGACTGACCAGTGAATAATGTAGAAGCTGGTAGGAGCTTGGGCCGGAGAACTGGCTTGAGGTAGGTGGCTGGCGTTAACCTCGGTAGGCCTACTGGTGACACAAAATGGTCGTATTGCTGGTTGAAAGAAATCTCCGTACATCGGCGCAATTATAAATTTTACGCCCACACCGCTGGCACCATTTATCGTAGGGGTTCTTAAATGGAGATATCGGGGGTTGAAGGTAGACACACTTGTTGGATGGTAACATATATTGTCAGACTGAGTTGATGGGAGATGGAGCCCACTGCCTTGCCTTGTACTAGCCTGGATGGTCTACCGCCGAGTGAGGCCGGGGCAGAGGTACGAGTGTACACATGCGCATCCCGTGACGTCACAAAGTCACAGGCCTAAAAGGGATCTCCTATCTAAAGCACATGGATGATACTATATGCTATACAACACAGGGATCAGCAACTATGCTGACACCCTTACACTTCAAGGTGGACTACCCTTACACTTCAAGGTGGACTACCCTTACACTTCAAGGTAGACTACCCTTACACTTCAAGGTGGACTACCCTTACACTTCAAGGTGGACTACCCTTACACTTCAAGGTGGACTACCCTTACACTTCAAGGTGGACCACCCTTACACTTCAAGGTTGACTACCCTTACACTTCAAGGTGGACTACCCTTACACTTCAAGGTGGACTACCCTTACACTTCAAGGTGGACTACCCTTACACTTCAAGGTGGACCACCCTTACACTTCAAGGTGGACTACCCTTAACTTCAAGGTGGACTACCCTTACACTTCAAGTTGGACTACCCTTACACTTCAAGGTGGACCACCCTTACACTTCAAGGTGGACTACCCTTACACTTCAAGGTGGACCACCCTTACACTTCAAGGTGGACTACCCTTACACTTCAAGGTGGACTACACTTACACTTCAAGGTGGACTACCCTTACACTTCAAGGTGGACTACCCTTACACTTCAAGGTGGACTACCCTTACACTTCAAGGTGGACTACCCTTACACTTCAAGGTGGACCACCCTTACACTTCAAGGTGGACCACCCTTACACTTCAAGGTGGACTACCCTTACACTTCAAGGTGGACCACCCTTACACTTCAAGGTGGACCACCCTTACACTTCAAGGTGGACTACCCTTGCACTTCAAGGTGGACCACCCTTACACTTCAAGGTGGACCACCCCTACACTTCAAGGTGGACCACCCATACACTTCAAGTTGGACTACCCTTACACTTCAAGGTGGACTACCCTTACACTTCAAGGTGGACCACCCTTACACTTCAAGGTGGACCACCCTTACACTTCAAGGTGGACTACCCTTACACTTCAAGGTGGACCACCCCTACACTTCAAGGTGGACCACCCTTACACTTCAAGGTGGACTACCCTTACACTTCAAGGTGGACTACCCTTACACTTCAAGGTGGACCACCCTTACACTTCAAGGTGGACCACCCTTACACTTCAAGGTGGACTACCCATACACTTCAAGGTGGACCATGCTTACACTTCAAGGTGGACTACCCTTAAACTTCAAGGTGGACTACCCTTACACTTCAAGGTGGACTACCCTTACACTTCAAGGTGGACTACCCTTACACTTCAAGGTGGACTACCCTTACACTTCAAGGTGGACTACCCTTACACTTCAAGGTGGACCACCCTTACACTTCAAGGTGGACCACCCATACGCTTCAAGGTGGACTACCCTTACACTTCAAGGTGGACTACCCTTACACTTCAAGGTGGACTACCCTTACACTTCAAGGTGGACCACCCTTACACTTCAAGGTGGACTACCCTTACACTTCAAGGTGGACTATACCCCTTTACACTCAAGGTGGACTACCCTTACACTTCAAGGTGGACTACCCTTACACTTCAAGGTGGACCACCCTTACACTTCAAGGTGAACTACCCTTAACTTCAAGGTGGACTACCCTTACACTTCAAGTTGGACCACCCTTACACTTCAAGGTGGACCACCCTTACACTTCAAGGTGGACTACCCTTACACTTCAAGGTGGACCACCCTTACACTTCAAGGTGGACTACCCTTACACTTCAAGGTGGACTACCCTTACACTTCAAGGTGGACTACCCTTACACTTCAAGATGGACCACCCTTACACTTCAAGGTGGACCACCCTTACACTTCAAGGTGGACTACCCTTACACTTCAAGGTGTACCACCCTTACACTTCAAGGTGGACCACCCTTACACTTCAAGGTGGACTACCCTTGCACTTCAAGGTGGACCACCCTTACACTTCAAGGTGGACCACCCCTACACTTCAAGGTGGACCACCCATACACTTCAAGGTGGACTACCCTTACACTTCAAGGTGGACTACCCTTACACTTCAAGGTGGACCACCCTTACACTTCAAGGTGGACCACCCTTACACTTCAAGGTGGACTACCCTTACACTTCAAGGTGGACCACCCCTACACTTCAAGGTGGACCACCCTTACACTTCAAGGTGGACTACCCTTACACTTCAAGGTGGACATACCCTTACACTTCAAGGTGGACCACCTTACACTTCAAGGTGGACCACCCTTACACTTCAAGGTGGACTACCCATACACTTCAAGGTGGACCATGCTTACACTTCAAGGTGGACTACCCTTACACTTCAAGGTGGACTACCCTTACACTTCAAGGTGGACTACCCTTACACTTCAAGGTGGACTACCCTTACACTTCAAGGTGGACTACCCTTACACTTCAAGGTGGACTACCCTTACACTTCAAGGTGGACTACCCTTACACTTCAAGGTGGACCACCCTTACACTTCAAGGTGGACCACCCATACGCTTCAAGGTGGACTACCCTTACACTTCAAGGTGGACTACCCTTACACTTCAAGGACTACCCTTACACTTCAAGGTGGACCACCCTTACACTTCAAGGTGGACTACCCTTACACTTCAAGGTGGACCACCCTTACACTTCAAGGTGGACTACCCTTACACTTCAAGGTGGACCACCCTTACACTTCAAGGTGGACTACCCTTACACTTCAAGGTGGACTATTCATACACTTCAAGGTGGACTACCCTTACACTTCAATGTGGACTACTCTTACACTTCAAGGTGGACCACCCTTACACTTGAAGGTGGACTACTCTTACACTTCAAGGTGAACTACTATTACACTTCAAGGTGGACTACTCTTACACTTCAAGGTGGACTACTCTTACACTTCAAGGTGGACTATTCTTTCACTTCAAGGTGGACTATTCTTTCACTTCAAGGTGGACTACTTGTTCGCTTCAAGGTGGACTATTCTTTCACTTCAAGGTGGACTACTTGTTCGCTTCAAGGTGGACTACTCTTACACTTCAAGGTGGACTACTCTTGCACTTCAAGGTGGACTATTCTTTCACTTCAAGGTGGACTACTATTGCACTTCAAGGTGGACTACTCTTACACTTTAAGGTGGACTATTCTTTCACTTCAAGGTGGACCACTCTTACACTTCAAGGGGGACTACTCTTAAACTTCAAGGGGGACTACTCTTACACTTCAAGGTGGACTACTCTTACACTCCAAGGTGAACTACCTTTACTCTTCAAGATGGACTATTACACTTCAAGGTAGACTTACACTTCAATGTGGAATACTCTTACACTTCAAAGAGACTATTACACTTCAAGGGGGGATTACTCTTATACTTCAAGGGAGGCTACTCTTACTCTTCAAGGAGACTATTGCACTTCAAGAGGGACTATTCTTACACTTCAAGCATGGATACTCTGTGATAAATCTTTTAGAAAACCAACAGTTTGAAAAATGAGACACTTACGCAACATATGAGAATCTTTATTGAGGAAACATTTCGCTACTCAGTGGCTTCATCGGTCCAATACTAAGAAGAACGGTGTAAGGAGAGAAGGAGTTTGAGGTACTCAATCCCTCAGCCTGGAATCGATGTGTTCAGTCCATCAGTCTTGAAGAAACTACAGCACATGATCAAAGAAGTGGTTTATATACTGTAGTTAGGTGAGTCAAAACAGGAGGAGGCAGAGTCACAGTGGAACCATCCACTAGTATTATAATAATAATAAATAATAATTATAATAATAATAATATATTTACTACAAGTACATGTACATGGTATACAGGCCTAGCTGACATCAGTGACATACTACTCTATAGAAAGCCCCTTGTTATGCTGAGCATTTCTGGCAAATTAGGTCAGTTTTGTCTCAGGATGCGTTCCACACCAGTCGACTAACACCCAGGTACCCATTTTAAACTGATGGGTGAACAGGAACAGCAGGTGTCTTGTGGAAACACGTCCCTAATGTTTTCCAGCCGTACAGGAGGAGATTCGAAGTCCGGACCTCAGGTCTTTGTCCAAAGGTTGGACAGTTGTTGAAGAATTCCCTGTATCAAGATTCCCATATATTGCAGAAATGTTTAATTCTTCAAATTGTCAGTTTTCTAAACCATTTATCACATCTGTCAGACACTGCAACATCATGGGATCTTGATATAAGGAATTCTTCAGCGCTTGTCCAGCCTTTGGACGAAGACCTATTTACACTAGTGGAGGGTTCCGCTGTGACTTTGCTGCCTCCTGCTTTGACTCGCCTGATTACATTACATGAGCCACTTCTTTGACCATGTTCTGTACTTTCTTCAAGATTGATGAACTGAATACATTGATTCCAGGCTGTGGGACTGATTACCTCAACCTCCTCCTCACCTTACACCATTCTTCTTTGTACCAGACTGATGAAGCCACTCTGTGGCGAAATGTTTCTTCAGTAAAGATTCCCATATGTTGCACAAGTGTCTCATTTTTCAAGACTATTCGTATACTTCAGAGTGGACTACTCTTACACTTCAAGGTGGACTACTCTTACACTTATAGGGGACTACCCTTACACTTCAATGGGGTCTCTTACTCTTCAAGGGTAGGGAAACTACTCTTACACTTCAAGGGTAAGGGAAACTACTCTTACACTTGAAGGGTAAGGGAAACTACTCTTACACTTCAAGGGGGGGTTACTCTTATACTTTAGGGGAGACTACTGTTACACTTCTAGGGGGGACTATTACACTTCAAGGTGGGACTACCCTTACACTTCAAGGGGAACTATCCTAGAACAAATATACACTGCACTAGAGAAAAGAAGTCCCATTGGGGATCTTCATTGATTAACGTTAAGCTTTTGATACAGTTGACCATGACTTGCTTCACATAAAATTATCACACTATGGTATAAGAGGGCACTTCCTCAACTGCCAAAAGTCATACCTCAGCAACAGAAGCCAATATGTGTACACAAATGGAGCAAACTCTTCCACACAACCAATTACAGTTGGTGTCCCACAGGGAAGTGTCCTTGGCCCTCTTCTCTTTCTTGTTTACATAAATGACCTACCAAATGCATCGCAACTACTCAAGCCCACACTATTTGCAGATGACACTACATACGTTTTCTCTCACCCGAGCCCAGTCATGCTAGCCAATACTGTGAACACCGAATTACAGAAAATATCTACCTGGATGAGGACTAACAAACTTACTCTCAACATTGACAAAACCTACTTCATTCAGTTTGGTAACAGAGCTGCAGATGTCCCTCTTAACATAATGATAAACGGATCACTTATCACAAAGCTTACAGAGGGAAAATTCTTAGGAATCCACCTTGATAATAGACTCAAATTTCAAACACATGTACAACAAATTTCCAAGAAAATTTCCAAGACCGTAGGCATACTATCGAAGATACGGTACTATGTTCCACAGTCAGCCCTCCTGGCCCTATATCACTTACTTATTTACCCCTATCTCACCTATGGAATTTGTGCATGGGGCTCAACAACAATAAACCATCTCAGACCATTAATTACCCAACAAAAGGCTGCAGTCAGAATGATAACAAATTCCCACTACAGGCAGCACACTCCTCCAATATTCAAAACTGTAAACCTACTCACCATACAAAACATCCATACTTATTATTGTACCTACTACATACATAGAACACTTAACTCTGATATTAACCCTCCCCTCAAACATCTCCTTGCCAACCTCAACAGAACACATGACCATAACACAAGGCACAGATCACTCTTTGATGTTCCTCGAGTCCATCTCACACTATGCAAAAACTCAATGCACATAAAAGGCCCAAAAATCTGGAATTCATTACCTGTGAATATAAAAGAAACACTGTCGGTTTATAAATTTAAGTCTCTACTTAAAAATCACTTACTCACCCACAACTAAACAAATACTGAATAATTGTATCTCATAAATGTTTAACCTGTGACCCAATTAAACTTTGTTATTTTTAATTACATTACCTAACAGAATTCTCCATTCTACTGATTGCACAGCAACACAGTAAATGACCATATGACCTGTCTTTGAAATACTCATTTGTGCTTAATTGTTATCTGTTTACAATAATGTTTACCACTGAATATATCATTGCTTAGTTAATCTTAAGTTAATTTTAAGCCTGCCCATAATGTTCTGCATGCAAGGGGCTTTGGCATGTTACACTTAACCACTGTATTTTTTTGTACTTCATTGTATCATGTTCAAATAAATAAATAAATGAATAAATTTGAAGGGAGACTACTCTTACACTTCAAGGTGGGACCACCCATACACTTCAAGGGAAATTATCTTTACACTTCAAGTATAAGTATACTTATACTTCAAGGGGGCCTATTCTTACACTTCAAGGGGGACTACTATTACACTCTAAGGTGGAATACTATTCCACTTCAAGGGGGACTACATTTACACTTCAAGGGGGACTACTCTTACAATTCAAGGAGCTTCTCAAAGGGGCTAGGACTGTCTGAAATATAGAAGGAAGCGCTGACTATAAAAATAGAAAATATTGAACTTAAGTTAAATGAATCTTAAAAAATCCAGGAGGGATAGAAAGAGCTTAAAGCCATAAATGAAATTGAAAGAGATCACCAATATTTCTTTTCATACGTCAAATCTAGGGCAAAACCACATCCAGTATTCGGCCCTTGCTTTAACATAGGAGTTGCACTTATGATTGGAAAGAAACGAGCGGGATACTGAAGTCTCAATATGATTCTGTTTAGTGAGTCATTAATCACTCTCAAGATTGACAGTCTGAATGAATATTTATGAATGAGACAGAATCTTGTTAACATCTCCAAAATATCACTGGATTTTGAGAAAGCCATTAACAACATGCCCATGCACTTTGCCCCAGGCCCAGATTCGTGGGTCTCTGTGTTCATCAGAAACTAAGACAAAAGACAGAAGATTTATTTCAGCATGATACAATGTTTGTACAGAGATGGGTGACATTTGGTTGTGCATGCAGAAAACCCAAAGTTATGCAGAGCATTTCAGGCAAGCTTAAACCTAACTTAAGACTACAGTTGCAATAATTATTATTTGCTTATATGTACATATAAATGCACAAAAAATAATTTTAATATAATACATTGTTTATACAGAAATGGGTGGCACTTCAGAGCATGTTGAAATCCCAGTATTATGCAGAGTATTTAGGGCAAGGTTAAGCATTACTTACGCACTTCAGCTAATAAAAGATGAGATACATATTAACAGTGAAACCAGTGATATCAGAGAAACCCGACTACTAGGCAGGCTGGGTTAAGAGCAAAGTGTTACATGAAGATTCAGTTTCATTGATGTAAAACAGGACCTAATAAGTTTTTCCATCAAGAAGAAGAGTAATGTGTAAATGAGTGCCTAACTAGAAAGTGATAGAACCTACTATACAGACTTCGAAAACTTAAACGTAATAACAGTGTAGCACTCAAACAATGTTTTATGCATGATGGCATAATCATGGTAAAATTATCATACTTAGGTTGCAGGTTTGAAATAACAAATGAACAAGAGCTAGCATATTTCTTCACATTCACTGGTCTGACTGAGTCTTGTTAAACGGCATCTCAACACAACCATGTACAGTGCTTTAGTATAGTGCGATATACTCCGTTCCTTTTATTTGTCTATTTGTCATAATTGAATATTTACCATATAGTAGTTATAAGTGTATGTTTTACTATATCATTAAAAGTGTATGTTACTTAGCACCTTAAACCAGCAAACAGTAGAGCCTACAAGACTAGAATATACACTGGACCTCATCTTCACTAACAGTGACGATCTGCTACGTAATATAACTGTATCAAAGACAATACACTCAGATCACAACATAATAGAGGTACAGACATGTATGCACAGGGCTCCGGACCAGCAAAATGTGAGCAGTCATGAAGGTCTCTTCCCAAAATTCAATTTCAATAACAAAGACATACAATGGGATCAAGTAAACCATGTCCTAAATGAAACAAGCTGGGAAGATATCCTAAACAACATGAATGAATGAATGAATTCTGTGGTTCTTAAGATCTGTTCAAGACACATTACATTAAGAAAAAGAAAGAGAAGATGTAAACTAGAAAGAGAGAGACGTTCCCCATACAGATGAAGGTGAAGAGTCACAGAGCTGCTGAATGGGGCCAATATATCTGAAATACGAAGGGAGGCACTAGTCAATGAAACTGCAAATATCGAACCTAAGCTGAAGGAATCTTATAGGAGACAAGAATCACAGGAAGAACTAAAAGCCATAAAGGAAATTGAAAAAAAAAAAAAATACTTCTTCTCTTATGCCAAATCTAAGGGAAAAACAGTATTGGGCCCCTGCTTAGGCAGGATGGGACATACACTGATGATAACCAAGAAATGAGTGAGATACTAAAGTCCCAATATGACTCAGTGTTCAGCAAGCCACTGCCCAGACTAAGGGTCAACAATCTAAATGAATTCTTTATGAACGAAACCCAAAATTTGGTCATCCCCAAAATCTCGGATATTATTTTAACTCCACAAGATTTTGAAGAGGCAATTAATGACATGCCCATGCACTCTGCCCCAGGCCCAGACTCGTGGAACTCCATGTTCATCAAGAATTGCAAGAAACCCCTATCGCGTGCCTTCAGCATTTTATGGAGAGGGAACATGTACATAGGAGTCATCCCACACATACTAAAAACAACAGACATAGCTCCACTCCACAAAGGTGGCAGTAAAGCAATTGCAAAGAACTACAAATCGATAGCACTAACATCCCATATCATAAAAATCTTTGAGAGGGTTCTAAGAAGCAAGATAGCCAACCATCTAGATACCCATCAATTACACAACCCAGTGCAACATGGGTTTAGAGTAGGTTGCTCCTGCCTGTCCCAGCTACTGGATGACTATGACAAGGTCGTGGATGCTGTAGAGGATAAACAAAATACAGATGTAGTATACACAGACTTTGTAAAAGCTTTCGACAAGTGTGACCATGGTGTAATAGCACGCAAAATGCCTGATAAAGGAATCATGGGAAAAGTTGGTAGATGGATCTACAACTTCCTGACAAATAGAACACAAAGAGTAATAGTAAACGGAGTAAAGTCCCAGGCAGCCACGGTAAAAAACTCTGTTCCACAAAGCACAGTACTTGCTCTCAGTGAATAGCAGAATACAGTGCTGTAGTAGCAACTAACCAGTATTATAATGGTACTTAGTGGAGTGCAGTGACTTTCATTAGTTTCTTTTTCTTGAAATACCAGACGTTACTGTGAATTTCATATAACCTGTAGTTACCAGCGGTCGCAATATACACAACGAGAAGCAATTATTACTACAGAAAAAGCGTCCTTCCTCCAAAATTTCCACCAGTCAACTATTTATTTTTTTATTTATTTATTTAGTAATTTTAGCATACATACAGAAGTACAAAAAAATACAGGTAAGAGCAGCATGCCAAAGCCACTTATATGCATAGCATTACGGGCTGGCTTAAAATTAACTTAAGATTAACTTAGCAATGATGAAATCAGTGATAAAACATTATTGTAAACAGATAACTATAAAGCACAAATGAGTATTACAAAGACAGGTCATATGGTTGCATGCATTGCTGTACATTCAGTCGAATGGAGTATTCTGTTAGGTAGTGTATTTAAAAAAATAATAAAGTTAGATTGGGTCCTAGGTTTAACATTTGTGTGATATAATTGTGAGTAACATTTAGGATATACAATTTATAAGGTTAAGTTATTCAGTATTTATTTGGTTTTGAGTGAGTAAGTGATCTTTGAGAAGAGACTTGAATTTATAAATAGGTAGTGTTTCTTTTATATTTACAGGTAATGAATTCCAGATTTTAGGGCCTTTTATGTGCATTGAGTTTTTGCATAGCGTGAGATGGACACGAGGAACATCAAAGAGTGATCTGTGCCTTGTGTTATGGTCATGTGTTATGTTGAGGTTGGCAAGGAGATGTTTGAGGGGAGGGTTAATATCAGAGTTAAGTGTTCTATGTATGTAATAGGTGCAGTAATAAGTATGGATGTTTTGTATGGTGAGTAGGTTGAGTGTTTTGAATATTGGTGGAGTGTGCTGCCTGTAGTGAGAATTTGTTATCATTCTAACTGCAGCCTTTTGTTGGGTAATTAGTGGTCTGAGATGGTTAATTGTTGTTGAGCCCCATGCACAAATTCCATAGGTGAGATAGGGGTAAATAAGAGAGTGATAAAGGGCCAGGAAAGCTGACTGTGGAACATAGTACCGTATCTTCGATAGTATGCCTACGGTCTTGGAAATTTTCTTAGAAATTTGTTGTATATGTGTATGAAATTTGAGTCTATTATCAAGGTGTATTCCTAAGAATTTTCCCTCTGTTAGCTTTGTGATAGGTGATCTGTTTATCGTTATGTTAAGAGGTACATCTGTAGCTCTGTTACCAAACTGAATGAAGTAGGTTTTGTCAATGTTTAGTGTAAGTTTGTTAGTCCTCATCCAGGTAGATATTTTCTGTAATTCGGTGTTTACAGTATTGGCTAGCATGACTGGGCTCGGGTGAGAGAAGACGTATGTAGTGTCATCTGCAAAAAGTGTGGGTTTGAGTAATTGTGAAGCATTTGGTACGTCATTTATGTATAGGAGAAAGAGAAGAGGGCCAAGGACACTTCCCTGTGGGACACCAACTGTAATTGGTTGAGCGGAAGAGCTTGCCTCATTTGCGTACACATATTGGCTTCTGTTGCTGAGGTATGACTTGAGGTAGTTGAGGGAGTGCCCTCTAATACCATAGTGTGACAATTTTACGTGGAGCAAGTCATGGTCAACTGTATCAAAAGCTTTACGTAAGTCAATGAAGATCCCCGGTGGGACTTCTTTTTTCTCTATTGCAGTGTATATATGTTCTAGCATGTGTATAATAGCATCATTAGTATTTTTATTAGGCCTGAATCCAAATTGGCAGGGGTTGAGAATGTTTTGGGAGATGAGGTAGGAGTAGATTCGTTTATGAATTAATTTTTCGAAGATTTTTGAGAGAGGGTGTAAATTGGATATTGGCCTATAGTTATTCAACTCTGTTTGGTCTCCTCCTTTATGGATATAGTGATAATATAGCATTTATTGTGGTGGAGACAAAAAAAAAAAAATAGAAAAGCTAGATACAGCGATTGATAAACAAGGGTTGAGGAATGACCGTTCGTCACTGTAGGAGCTGCCAGAAATCACCGGCTCTTCAGCACGCAAGTTATACTTTTGTATTAATCAAATCACATATTACTCGGGTAGATAATTTCCAGTAGATCCTTCATGTGTTAGCCCAAATCACCGACCAGTATGTTTTAAATAAGTGACCCACTGATCAGATCAGATCGACTGGTCCGAACCCTTGACTGGTCCGAACCCATGACTGGTCCGAACCCTTGACTGGTTTCAAACGGAGTCGTTGGACAATAAAGCAGACTGTAAACGGATGGGGTTGTAGGCGCCCTTGTAAACACAAACAATAAATATAAATCAGGAACGTGTACGGTAAGCTGTCCAATATACAAGTACAGTGGACCCCCGCATAACGATTACCTCCGAATGCAACCAATTATGTAAGTGTATTTATGTAAGTGCGTTTGTACGTGTATGTTTGGGGGTCTGAAATGGACTAATCTACTTCACAATATTTCTTATGGGAACAAATTCGGTCAGTACTGGCACCTGAACATACTTCTGGAGTGAAAAAATATCGTTAACCGGGGGTCCACTGTACAGTTAGAAATAGAAATACAAATAGCTAGAGCTTCATTTAAGGAGGTTATTAATAGAATATTCAAGAGGTTGCTAGTAGAATTACAGTAAATCAACCATTCAAATCATTATGAAGCTCTGTGTAGTCTGCAGTCAATCAAACAAATGGGCTTCCACATGGATAAATTGTCATTTTTGTGGAAATTGGTGTCACGCCCCTTGTGCAGATATCCAAGAACTAGCTACAAGCAGTATTAAAACAGGGAAGTGTTTTTGGGTATGCCCAAATGAAATAAATCTGTGGACTAAAATCACAAGGGTATTAACCCTTTCAGGGTCCGTCCTGTAGATCTACGGCTTTACGGTGAGTGTCCAAACCGTAGATCTACGCCATGAGCTCAGCTCACTCTGATAAACTGTGAGTGGTACATTTGGGCCTAGATATGAGAGAATACATCTATGTGGTATGTGTGCACCACATAAAACAGATCCTGCAGCACGCTGTGTATAATGAGAGAAAAAAACTGAAATCATGATTTTTCGATTAAAACAGCAACTTTGCAGTGTTTTTTCGTATGTTTTTTATAGTTGTATTTGCGATTTCTTGGTCTCATTTGATAGAATGGAAGACATATTACAGAAATAGAGATGATTTTGATTGGTTTTAGCACTGGAAATGGCTTGAAACTGAGCTCAAAGTAGCGGAAATGTTAAATTTTTGCCGATATTCAAGAGTAAACAAACGACCTCAAACGTCTAATACACGTCAGCTGGTGGGTCTAATATACATTCACAAATATGGTAATGATATTTATACAATTATTACAGTATTGCATAACAGTAAATCTTCTATTGTTTGGTGTGAATAAAAATTCATTATGTGAATAAAAAATCAAAATGGAATTTATTTGTAAAGCCTCAAAACATAACTAATGAACAGAGGAAATGTTAGTTTAGTGCCAGGAATGCCTACATTGTTTATTCTGGACCCTATTTTGAAATTGGAATATTTTGAACTTTGTGTTACATTGGCCAAATTAACAATTTCCGATCACTTTATTTTGTAGTTGAAACAGTTGACTTGGCGATTTCTTGTGCTCAATCGATAGAATAGAAGTAGTACTAGTGAAATAGCTAAGAATTTGGTTGATTGGAATAATGTAATCGGCAAAATCGCCGATTCGTAAATATCGCTGACACATCAAAATTCGCGAGAGCATAATTTCGTCAATTTTCCACCAAATTTCGTACTTTTTGTTTTATTACCTTCACAAAAAGATTCTCTACGATTTCATAAGAAAAAATAACAAATTTTTTTTTTGAAAATTCTTGGACACTGGTGCGTGACTCCAGATTTGGGCCTTGGACCCTGAAAGGGTTAAAAGAGGACAACATCAAAGCTGCTTTCATAGAAAACCTGGAAGCTTTCTACAACAGATGGGAACATAAAAAGTCTGGGCTGAATGGTACTGCCCTTGATACTGGCCATGTAGTCAGAAACTGTAAGGTTGGAGGTGAAGTCCTGGTAGTCAGTAAATGTGGGGCTGATAGTGCTGTCCTGGGAGACAGTAATGGTGAAGCTGGAGGTGCTGTCCTGGGAGACAGTAATGGTGAAGCTGGAGATGCTGTCCTGGGAGACAGTAATGGTGAAGCTGGAGATGCTGTCCTGGGAGACAGTAATGGTGAAGCTGGAGGTGCTGTCCTGGGAGACAGTAATGGTGAAGCTGGAGGTGCTGTCCTGGGAGACAGTAATGGTGAAGCTGGAGATTTTGTCCAGGTAGTCGGGAATTATACGCAGGAAGGAATACATATAAATGACCTCATAGGGGACAGGAGCTGTAGTAGGGAAACAAGTGTAGTCAAAGATAAGATAAAACCAATATTGCAAACTAGAAATACTGCAGGAAATAGCAAACAAGAGGACTCCACTAGCAATAGTGAGGATATATTACCAAAAACAACTGGTGGGAGCTCCATTGTTGGTGCTAGAGAGGATAGGAGTAAGACAGGGAAACATGCACCAACAGGAAATACAGTCACAGAAACCCAAGGCAAATGGAAACCAAGCCTGTGCACATACTATGCACTTGGTATCTGCAGGCATGGGAAATCTGGAAAAACAGACGGGACGTGCAACTATGACCACCCTAGAAAATGCCATGCCCATATGACAACAGGAAAATGCAAACTCCCTTCCTGTAAGCTTTTTCACCCTGAACTGTGTACCTCTTCAGTACAGGAAAGACTGTGCTATAACTTAAATTGCCAGGCACACCATCTAAAGGGGACAAAAAGATACAAAACATCCAGGCCATGAGAAAACCTGGGTAGTCACAGCCACTCAAGAGGGAGAGGTTTTTTAGTGCCAGGAAGGAAAAAAAACTGGCAGGAAATGGCAGAAATCGCACACCAAATCCAGTCATTCCTGGAGTGGAACCACAGTCGATGGCCTCCACTCCAAACCAACAGATACAGATACTAATGCCGGAAAAAAATCATCCCCCAGTACCAACAATACCACCAGTCCGATGACATTCTTCTTTGCAAATATACAGGGTCTAAAGCCAGCAACAAACAACAAAATACCTTTCTTCCGTGGACTGCTTGCAGAGGCAAAGGCAATGTTCGCGGCTTTCACTGAGACCCACATAAGGGATCACTTGGACAACGAAATATGGATCCCATGTTACAACCTATACAGATGTGACAGAGGGAACAGGCAAAAGGGGGGGGGTTGGCCTGTACATTGCAGAGTCACTTGTTTGCACAGAACTGCTTAATGCCTCAAATGATGTAGTGGAAGTTTTAGCAGTAAAGGTCGAGAACCAAAACCTAGTCATTGTGGTAGTCTACAAGCCTCCGGATGCAACATCCCAGCAATTCCAGGAACAGCTGTTAAAAATTGACCACTGTCTGGAAAATCTTCCAGCTCCTGCACCCAACATCTTGCTCCTGGGGGATTTCAACTTAAGGCACCTAAAATGGAGGAATATAGCAAATAATATTGTTGCAGTAATAACACCAGGAGGCAGCTCTGATGAAAACTCACACTCACACGAGCTTTTAAATCTCCACAAAATTCAATTTAAACCAGCAAATAATAGAGCCTACTAGACTGGAGAATACACTAGACCTCATCTTCACTAACAATGATGATCTGATAAGAAATGTCACCATATCAAAAACAATATACTCAGATCACAACATAATTGAGGTTCAGACATGTATGCGTGGAGCCCCAGACCGACATAATGAGACTAGTCACGAGGGAGCATTCACCAAATTCAACTTCAATAACAAAAACATAAAGTGGGACCAAGTAAACCAAGTCCTAACCGATATAAGCTGGGAAGATATATGTACTAAGCAACACATACCCTAACTTATGCCTAGAACAGATTAACTTGGTGGCACTCGATGTATGCACAAGGCTTATTCCTCTAAGAAAAAGGAGGAGTAGATGTAAAATAGAAAGAGACAGGCGCTCCCTTTACATGCTCATTGGGGAAGCCAGGTATAGATACTCAAAAATTAGGGACAAAGGAATTAATGTACAATTGCTATGGATCCCATCACACATTGGATTACTCCTTCATGATAAAGTTGATATGTTAGCCAAGAAGAGTATCGAGAAGGAGAATGTAGAATATAACTTTGGTATAACTGTGTCTAGCATTAGGAATAATATTAGGAGAGAAGTAAATAATGAAAATGATTGTTATAGGAATGCAGTTAGAAGCCTGAGTAGATCTATAACCCACTATGATAACATGAACGTAGATAAGTATGTTTATGGAGCAACTTGCAATGTGAACAGACTGACTGATGTTGTAGTGGCCAGGCTTAGGCTTGGTTACAAGTACTTCTGGCAGTTTGGGAGGCACACAGATGATGATCGAACTAAATGTAAATTATGTGATCAGGCATATGGTCACTCTCTTGAACACTGTGTGCTTAATTGTCCACTTATTGAGGAATACAGAGACAGACAGTATAATAACCTATGTGACATGTCAAGATATCTTATTAATGAAAATAAGATACCAGATATACTAAGCAAATTTCCTAAATTTGCTTGTAACAGATAAGTGAACTATAGATATGTAGATATAAATCCATATGTATTCCTGTTAACCCTTTGGGGCCTAGTTCCTAGGCCTTTTGTGTATCCATATGCTCTCGCGCTACCGTCCACAGGATGGATATGGGGTGCACAATAAACTAACCACTTCGGTGGCAAAATCTAAAAATCTAATCCTTTACAGGCGACGGAAAAGAATAACAGAGCAGCTAAAAGAGGTCAATATATCTGAAATGCGTAGGGAGACACTGGTCAGAGAAATAGCAAGCATCGAACTTAAGCTAAAGGAATCTTATAGGAGTCAGGAATCGCGGGAAGAACTAAAAGCCATAAATGAAATCGAAAGAAACGCAAAGTATTTCTTCTCCTATGCCAAATCAAAGTCGAGAACAACGTCCAGTATTGGGCCCCTACTTAAACAAGATGGGTCCTACACAGATGACAGCAAGGAAATGAGTGAGCTACTCAAGTCCCAATATGACTCAGTTTTTAGCAAGCCGCTAACCAGACTGAGAGTCGAAGATCAAAATGAATTTTTTATGAGAGAGCCACAAAATTTGATTAACACAAGCCTATCCGATGTTATCCTGACGCCAAATGACTTCGAACAGGCGATAAATGACATGCCCATGCACTCTGCCCCAGGGCCAGACTCATGGAACTCCGTGTTCATCAAGAACTGCAAGAAGCCCCTATCACGAGCCTTTTCCATCCTATGGAGAGGGAGCATGGACACGGAGGTTGTCCCACAGTTACTAAAAACAACAGACATAGCCCCACTCCACAAAGGGGGCAGTAAAGCAACAGCAAAGGACTACAGACCGATAGCACTAACATCTCATATCATAAAAATCTTTGAAAGGGTCCTAAGAAGCAAGATCACCACCCATCTAGAAACCCATCAGTTACACAACCCAGGGCAACATGGGTTTAGAACAGGTCGCTCCTGTCTGTCTCAACTATTGGATCACTACGACAAGGTCCTAAATGCACTAGAAGACAAAAAGAATGCAGATGTAATATATACAGACTTTGCAAAAGCCTTCGACAAGTGTGACCATGGCATAATAGCGCACAAAATGCGTGCTAAAGGAATAACAGGAAAAGTCGGTCGATGGATCTATAATTTCCTCACTAACAACACAGAGAGTAGTCATCAACAAAGTAAAGTCCGAGGCAGCTACGGTGAAAAGCTCTGTTCCACAAGGCACAGTACTCGCTCCCATCTTGTTCCTCATCCTCATATCCGACATAGACAAGGATGTCAGCCACAGCACCGTGTCTTCCTTTGCAGATGACACCCGAATCTGCATGACAGTGTCTTCCATTGCAGACACTGCAAGGCTCCAGGCGGACATCAACCAAATCTTTCAGTGGGCTGCAGAAAACAATATGAAGTTCAACGATGAGAAATTTCAATTACTCAGATATGGTAAACACGAGGAAATTAAATCGTCATCAGAGTACAAAACAAATTCTGGCCACAAAATAGAGCGAAACCCCAACGTCAAAGACCTGGGAGTGATCATGTCGGAGGATCTCACCTTCAAGGACCATAACATTGTATCAATCGCATCTGCTTGAAAAATGACAGGATGGATAATGAGAACCTTCAAAACTAGGGAGGCCAAGCCCATGATGACACTCTTCAGGTCACTTGTTCTATCTAGGCTGGAATATTGCTGCACACTAACAGCACCTTTCAAGGCAGGTGAAATTTCTGACCTAGAAAATGTACAGAGAACCTTCACGGCGCGCATAACGGAGATAAAACACCTCAATTACTGGGAGCGCTTGAGGTTCCTAAACCTGTATTCCCTGGAACGCAGGAGGGAGAGATACATGATTATATACACCTGGAAAATCCTAGAGGGACTAGTACCGAACTTGCACACGAAAATCACTCACTGCAAAAGCAAAAGACTTGGCAGACGATGCACCATCCCCCCAATGAAAAGCAGGGGTGTCACTAGCACGTTAAGAGACCATACAATAAGTGTCAGGGGCCCGAGACTGTTCAACTGCCTCCCAGCATACATAAAGGGGATTACCAACAGAGCCCTGGCAGTCTTCAAGCTGGCACTGGACAAGCACCTAAAGTCGGTTAGTGACCAGCCGGGCTGTGGCTCGTACGTTGGTTTGCGTGCAGCCAGCAGCAACAGCCTGGATGATCAGGCTATGATCCACCAGGAGGCCTGGTCACAGACCGGGCTGTGGGGGCATTGACCCCCGGAACTCTCTCCAGGTAAACTCCAGGTATTCCTCATCCTCATTTCTGACCTAGAGATGTAAGCCATAGCTCCGTGTCTTCCTTTGTGGATGACACTCGGATTACCATGGCAGTGACTTCCATCGAAGACACTGTGAGACTCCAAGCGGACATCAACCAAATCTTCGTATGGGCCACTCAAAACAATATGAAGTTCAGCGAGGAGAAATTTCAACTACTCAGGTATGGGAAACTTGAAGAAATTAAAAATGTGTCAGGGTATACAACAAATTCTAACCATACAATAGAGTGGAAAAGTAATGTGAAGGACCTGAGGGTGATAATGTCAAAGGATCTCGCCTTCAGTGACCACGACAGTGTACACGTATCTACCTCATCCGTTAGGAAAATGATAGGATGGATAATGAGAACCTTCAAAACTAGGGACGTCAAGCCCATGATGATTCTCTTCAAATCGCTTGTGCTCTCTTCTCTGGAATACTGCTGTACACTAACGGCCCCCTTCAAGGCTGGCGACATTGCAAACCTGGAGAGTGTACAAAGAACTTTCACGGCACACGTAAGTACGATAAGGCACCTAAACTACTGGGAGCGGTTGAAGGTCCTTGATCTGCATTCCCTCGAATGCAGGCATGAGAGATACATGATAATATACACTTGGAAGGTCCTGGAGGGATTGGTACCAAACCTGCACACAAAAATCACTCCCTATGAAAGCAAAAGACTCGGCAGGAGATACAACATTCCCCCGATGAAAAGCAGGGGTGCCATGAGTACACTGAGAGACAACATAATAAGTGTCCGGGGCCCAAGACTGTTCAATTGCCTCCCAGCATACATAAGGGGGATTACCAATAGACCCCTGGCTGTCTTCAAGAAGGCACTGGACAGGCACCTAAAGTCAGTACCTGACCAACTGGGCTGTGGTTCGTACGTCAGCTTGTGTGCGGCCAGCAGTAACAGCCTGGTTGATCAGACCCTGATCCACCATGAGGCCTGGTCTCAGACCGGGCCACGGGGGCATTGACCCCCGAAACCCTCTCCAGGTAACAGGTGCTAAAAAAGGTACTAAATCAGGTGCTCAAGAGTTAACTTTTTGATTGAGTCTTAGTATATGCAATGCCTCTTACATTTTTAGCTTTAATCCATATTTTCATATTAGTGATTAACAGTAATTGATTCTCATTTATTTAGCCACATAAGGTGCTAATTAAGGTGCTAAATCAGGTGCTAAAGTGTTTTCTTTGTTTTATTTTTTATGTTCAGTAGCTCCTTTATTTTCAGTTTTAAAATACCTTCATCCATATATTCATATTTGTTAGGGGTTAACAGTAAATATTTTTTATTTTTGATAATTGCAACGGCTTATTTCTCTACGTGCCTTCTGTAGATACTTATTGAAATCCTCCTTTACTCTTATGAATACAAATATTGATCTGGATATCAACCTCTTATTGAACTACACAAATAATCTTAACAGTAATTGCCATAACTACACTGCTAGTCAGGCTGAAACTCTACTCAGTGCCAGCAAGAACATTGCAGTTTTCAACTACATACAGTGGACCCCCGCATAACGATTTTAATCCGTGCAAGAGGGGTAATTGTTATGCGAAATAATCGGTATGCGAATGAATTTTCCCCATAAGAAATAATGGAAATCAAATTAATCCGTGCAAGACACCCAAAAGTATGAAAAAAAAAATTTTACCACATGAAATATACATTTTCCCACACACAAAGAGAAGGATACATGCACAATAGTAGAGTAGTACATGCACAGTATATATTGTGCATGTACTAGTCTACTAAATGAAGAATAAATGACACTTACCTTTATTGAAGATGCAGCAATGACTGATGAGACACTGTGTCCTGGGAGTGCCTTTTCCTCCTGAGTACTGTAGGTCCTGTTTGGCATTTTCTTCCAGAACAGGCCTTATCACACTGTGTATGCCACTACGATTCTTAAATCTCTCAAACCAACCTTTGCTGGCTTTAAATTCACCAATATGAGCACTAGTTCCAGGCATTTTTCCCTGTTCACCTGGGTGTTAGTCGACTTGTGTGGGTTGCATCATCTTAAGGACCCCAATGGAAATAAGTTAGACAGTCTTCGATGACACTGACTTTTTTTGGGTTATCCTGGGTGGCAAATCCTCTGGGGTTAATTGTTTCTTGGTATTCTCAATAAGCCACACCAACAACGGTGCTACAGCAGCAGCAGCAGCTGACGGTGGTACAGCAGCAACAGACGATGCTACAGCAGCAGCAGACGATGCTACAGCAGCAGCAGACGATCCTACAGCAGCAGCAGCAGCAGCAGCTGACGGTGGTACAGCAGCAACAGACGATGCTACAGCAGCAACAGACGATGTTACAGCAGCAGCAGACGATGCTACAGCAGCAGCAGCAGCTGACGGTGGTACAGCAGCAACAGACGACGCTACAGCAGCAACAGACGATGTTACAGCAGCAGCAGACGATGCTACAGCAGCAGCAGCAGCTGACAGTGCAGCAGCAGCAGCAGCTGTACCACCAATAGTAGCGATGGTTGATTGGGGTTTATTATACAACCTGGCCAGCTCGGAGACACGCACTCCACTTTCAAACTTATCAATGATCTTTTTCTTCATCTCTATTGTAATTCTCACCCTTATTGCTGTAGGGTTGGCACTAGAAGCTTTCTTGGGGCCCATGGTCACTTATTTTCCAGAAAAAGCACCGAAAACACTGTAATAATACGAAATATTCCGATTGTATGCTTGGATGTTACCGCGGAGGCTGGCTGGTAAACAATGCCACCGGCGGAACATGTGAGCGTGGCTCAGGCCGCACATTGGACGCATCTCGGACGAAAATCGGTGAGCGGGTTTTTAAGCGGTATGTGAGGCAAAATTTTTGCGATTAAAGCAAGCGGTATGCGGATTAATCGCTATGTGATGCCATCGTTACGCGGGGGTCCACTGTAATGTTAGATCACTGAGTAAACACTGTGATGACCTTCTTGCATTACTGAAGTCTCTAAATGCTCCTATAACTTTCATTATTCTTACTGAAACCTGGCTCAAACAAGATTTGACAGACATATTTACCATACTTGGTTACACAGCCATACATAACTGCAGGCCTGACCAACTAGGAGGAGGCACTGCCATCAGCTACTCTGATGAACTGGAATGTATGAAATTTACTTGCACAAGGGACGACAGTGGTGAATATATAATACAGTAGACTGTTGTTTAACACGGTTTTGTCTTGCACATTTTGGTTATAGGACGATTGAAGAATTGTGGCATATTTTTGTTTAACACATCGTAAAATTAGTTTAACATGGTTGCGGGAGGGGAAAAAATTTTGAGCGCACGATTTCCCGTGGGGTGGGATGGGCTACAGCCATCCCCTCCCAGCATCAGCCACCCCCACCACCCTCCCAGCCTTCAGTTTGGTTCATATGTGTGTGTTGGACGAACCTGTGCCAGTAGCTCGCTGTGTTTGTTTAGATACATATTAGCCCTTTGACTGTTTCGGTCGTATATATACGTCTTACGAGCCACTGTGTTTGACATATAAATACGTACTCATAAATTCTAGCGGCTTCAAATCAAGCAGGAGAAAGCTGGTAGGCCCACATGTGAGAGAATGGGTCTGTGTGGTTAGTGTGCACCATGTAAAAAATCCTACAGCATGCAGTGTATAATGAGAAAAAGAACTCCGACCGTTTTTTTATTAAAATGCCGACTTTGTGGTCTATTTTTGTATATTATTTATGGTTGTATTCTCGTTTTCTTGGTCTCATTTGATAGAATGGAAAACATATTATAGAAATAGAGGTGATTTTGATTGCTTTTACTGTAAAAAGAACCTGGAAATGGAGCTCAAAATAGAGGAAATGTTTGATTTTTGCCAATGTTCAAAAGCAAGCAAATGATGTCATTGTCCAATAAATGTCCAACTAGCCATTCTGATATGCAGTCATGAATGGGTTGACATTATTTATACAATTATTACAATATTGCAGTAGTCTGCATAACAGTAAATCTTCTATTTTTTGTTGGAATAAAAATTCAAAATAGAAAGCAAGAGTAACATCAGAGGGGCCTGGAGATGTGATTGATGAACAAAGAAAATGTTATTTTAGAGCCAGGAATGTCTGCATTGTTCATTCTTGACCCTATTTTGTAATTGTCATATTTTTTAATTTTCGTGAAATTGGCCAAATTGTAAATTTCTGACCATGTTATTGGGTAGTTGAAATCTGTAAATGGGCAGTTTCCTGTACTGAATCGATAGAAAAAATGGAGTTCTAAAGAAATAGCTATGAGTTTGGTCGACTGGAACAACGGAATTAGCTGAAAATAGGGCTCAAAATGGGCAAAATCGCCGATTCGTAAATATCGCCGAGGTCGCTAACTTCGCGAGAGCGTAATTCCGTAAGTTTTCCATCAAATTTCGTACTTCTGGTGTCATTACCATTGGGAAAAGATTCTCTATCATTTCACAAGAAAAAATAATTTATTTATTTTTTTAAATTTTTACAACACCAGGAGACACCTCAGGATTAGGGGTTGCGACAGTCAAGGGGTTAATTGCCATATCTTAAATATGCCAAGCAATCATGGCACGCAGTAGGCATACAAGTGTTGCAGAAAATTGCAAGAAGAGGTTTAAGTGTTTAAGTCTTAGAATTAACAAAGAAAATAGATATTTGACAAGAGACAGCCTGTAGCAGGAATGAAGCGTCATTTTGTACACAAAAAGAATGAGGTAAATGTGAGTTGTGTGATGAGTGACTGACTTACTGACTGATTTGACTGACTGACTTGACTTACTGACTTGACTTACTGACTTGTTTACGAAAAGGTTATTGTGTCGTTGTTGCAGGCTGGGTTCAATGATAAGGCTTCAGAAGCTTCTTTCTTTATTTGCAATATCTGGGTACATATGCAGTGTGTTTGTGCCCATGGCCCGGAGGGGCCATGCCCAGCAAGGGAGAGAGGAGTACACTTTGTTGACTATGTGAAGAACTGGCGCCGAGTGAGAGAGGCAGGGGTGGGCAGGCTGAAGTGGCATGCCCACCAGGCTTGCCCTCTAGGGAACACTATGGGAACTAGACATGTAGGCTTACTGGTTACATTTCGCTCAGCCACCTACCACATGGTTGTCCTCAACCATGACTGCGGTAAAACAACTTGGTCTCTCTCTCACAGGAACAGGGCACAGAACACAGAATAAAAACATATATATATATATATTCATGGACATGGGAAAAAAAAACTTCCTACAGGGAAGGAAGAAAAATAACGTAGTGTGCTATACATCGTGGTCTAAGGCAGTGATCCTCGGAGGTATCACTGCACACCTTCCTGCGTCTGGACAGATACTGCAACATAGGAGACATAGCTGCGGCTGAGCTGTGACGTAACAGGGTACAGTCTCCTCTGGATTTAGTGAAGCAGTCATTGCAGCGTTCTCTCAACCTGGGGCACAACCTGCTGGTGCTCTCAAGTGAGGCATCGTCAGTACTTGGCAACTGGGCAGGACTTCTTCTGGCAAGCAACTCAGGAGGACATTTCTCGACTGATACTGTCGCTGGGGCTGTCACTGCTGGCGAGTGTGGAGCGAGTCGTGGCAGGGACGACTTGATGAAACATCTGGAAGTCGTAACATCATACACCATACTGGAGTGAGCGGGCTTGCAGTCAAAGTGACATCATCTTTGTGCAGGCTGCTCACTGAAGCTGTGACACAAGGCTGACACAGCACCTGCGGACAGGGTCTAACTGCTGCTTGATGAGTGTCATTCTCTCGGCAGTTGGAGTTATAGCAGAGGTTAGTGTAAGCATCCCCAGACTGGTTCTCTACATATAACTGCTCTGCAGGTTAAGAAGTGAAATGAAACAAATCTCGATGGGAATCGTAGCGGGTATGATTCTGCAGGGCATCACGAGTGGAGAACAATAAGAGCTGTCTGTACAAGGGGCTCAGATGCTCGTAACTGACACCTGAACTGACTAACGTCAGCTGTCAATGTGCGGGTCACACCGGGTGACAAGTAACACGAGGTGCTACACAGTGGTCTGGGCGCAGACCTTACATCGGCACACATGGAAAACTTGCACACACCTACTGCACATGCGGTACAACATGGCTTACTAGCAAATGATGCTTCTCTGTGAAAAAATCGACACTAGGCCGTACACGAACATATGAGAACACTGACTGAGAGGAATTAACACAACATATATCTTCTCTCAGACATCTCGACAATACTAAAACAAAATGCTCACTGTGATGTCACATCATGTGATGTCAGGCATGACATCGTGAGGTGATGTCATGAGGTGACATTGTGAGGTGACGTCAGGCAAACGTCGCGGGTGACGTCCTGGGGTGACGTCAGACAGACATCGCAAAGTGATGTCAGAGAGCATCGTGACATCATGAAGTCGGGCAGCATTGTGAGTGATGTCATAGGAGTGATGGGGGCAGCATGATGACGTCATGGGGTGATGCGGCAGCAGGCCACAGCATGTGGCTTGGGACATCTGGCTTGGTAACCCACGTGGCTTGCTCCATGTGGCTTTGTGATCCACATGGCTTCGAGTGACCTTGGGTGCTTGGATTCAGAGAAACAGCAGAGGGAGTGAGTAGCGTAGTGGTGTATGATGGCGGCGTGAGGCAAGTGTGGAGTGAGTAGGTGATGAGGGAGGATTTGGCCACTTCCTCCTCTCCCCCACAAACAACAGCTGAACATACAGGTGATGCTGAGCACATGCCTTGAGAACAGTGTGGGGCGCTGTGGCGTTGAGTCGTAGGAATGCCACTTATAATTCTCGGAGAAATTTCGGCCTGGATTCTGCATGCACCTGTGTCTGGATGCTGAGACTTTCAGACACAATATCAGGATAACTCATTGAGAGAAGGATGCTTCTTGTGTAGGGTGATGAAGTGAAGACAAATTCATTCCTCTTCCTTCCCTCCTTTGGGCAAACACACTTGCTGTGAGGCACTGCTTCCACCAATGTTTACAAAAAGTTATTGTGTCGTTGTTGCAGGTGGGGTTCAATGATAAGGCTTCAGAGGCTTCATTCTGTATTTGCAGTATCTGGGTACACAGGCAGTGTGTTTGTGCCCATGGCCTGGAGGGGCCATGCCCAGTGAGGGAGAGAACGAGTAGGCCTTGTTGACTGTGTGAAGGATTGGCACCGAGTGAGAGAGAGGCAGGGGTGGGCAGGCAAAGTGGCATGCCCACCAGGCTTGCCCTCTGGTGGAAACTATGGGAACTAGGCATGTAGGTTTACTGACTTGACTGACTGACTTGACTGACTGACTTGACTGACTGACTTGACTGACTGACTTGACTGACTTGACTAACTGACTTGACTAACTGACTTGACTGAATGACTTACTGACTTACTGAATGACTGACTTACTGAATTGACTTACTGACTTGATTGATTTATGCACACTCCAGTACAACCATCGACTTCAGTACCAGAACCTCTATCATCCACCTCAGCCCAGTAGGGCCACAGCATAACTCTCACTCTCTTCACAATCATCGACAAACACCAGCACCCACAATTTAAGGTAAGAAATGCTATTATTTCTGTTGCATTTGTAGTCTTAAGCAGTAAAAACAACATAATACATCACAACAATGAACTACAATTACATATTCCTTTTATTTTTATAAGATCTGGAGGTCTAAAACAAAGTTGCTTGGCTTTTTGGGGTCTCCCAGGAACGTAACTTTATTTTTCCCTTAAGTTATTCAGTTTGTCTAACACAATTTTGTCTAACGGCATTTTTCAGGAACGTAACTACTGTGTTAAATGACGGTCTACTGTAGCCAATAAAATCCCAAGCTCAGATACCCCACCAAATGGCTACCTCACTGGCAACTACCCGAACACACTGTTCCTAGCTCTGACTAACCCATACGAAGTCTCCCTTATTATCAACACACTAAAAAACAAGACAGGAGATTTAAATACCTTACCACCCTTTATATACAAAAAAGTGTCACAAGTGCTATCACCAATCATTGCAACACTCTTTAACAAATCCATTGAATCCTCTACCTTCCCTACAGTTCTCAAAATAGCAAGGGTCACCCCGATCCATAAAGGAGGAGACCAAATAGAGTTGAATAACTATAGGCCTATATCCAACTTACACCCTCTCTCAAAAATCTTCGAAAAATTAATTCATAAATGAATCTACTCCTACCTCATCTCCCAAAACATACTCAACCCCTGCCAATTTGGATTCAGGCCTAATAAGAATACTAATGATGCTATTATACACATGCTAGAACATATATACACTGCAATAGAGAAAAAAGAAGTCCCACTGGGGATCTTCATTGACTTACGAAAAGCTTTTGATACAGTTGACCATGATTTGCTCCACATAAAATTGTCACACTATGGTATAAGAGGGCACTCCCTCAACTACCTCAAGTCATACCTCAACAACAGAAGCCAATATGTGTACACAAATGGGGCAAACTCTTCCGCACAACCAATTACAGTTGGTGTCCCACAGGGAAGTATCCTTGGCCCTCTTCTCTTTCTCCTATACATAAATGACCTACCAAATGCTTCGCAATTACTCAAACCCACACTATTTGCAGACAACACTACATACGTCTTCTCTCACCCGAGCCCAGTCATGCTAGCCAATACTGTAAATACCAAATTACAGAAAATATCTACCTGGATGAGGACTAACAAACTTACACTAAACATTGACAAAACCTACTTCATTCAGTTTGGTAACAGAGCTGCAAATGTCTCTCTTAACATGATGATAAACGGATCACCTATCACAAAGCTAACAGAGGGAAAATTCTTAGGAATCCACCTTGACAATAGACTCAATTTTCATACACATATACAACAAATTTCTAAGAAAATTTCCAAGACCGTAGGCATACTATCGAAGATACGGTACTATGTTCCACAGTCAGCCCTCCTGGCCCTATATCACTCTCTTATTTACCCCTATCTCACCTATGGAATTTGTGCATGGGGCTCAACAACAATTAACCATCTCAGACCACTAATTACCCAACAAAAGGCTGCAGTCAGAATGATAACAAATTCCCATTACAGGCAGCACACTCCACCAATATTCAAAACACTAAACCTACTCACCATACAAAACATCCATACTTATTACTGCACCTATTACATACATAGAACACTTAACTCTGATATTAACCCTCCCCTCAAACATCTCCTTGCCAACCTCAACAGAACACATGACCATAACACAAGGCACAGATCACTCTTTGATGTTCCTCGTGTCCATCTCACGCTATGCAAAAACTCATTGCACATAAAAGTCCCTAAAATCTGGAATTCATTACCTGTGAATGTAAAAGAAACACTACCTGTTTATAATTTCAAGTCTCTTCTCAAAGATCACTTACTCACCCAAAACCAAATAAATACTGAATAACTGAACCTTATAAATTGTATATCTTAAATGTTTCTCATAATTATATCACATAAATGTTAAACCTAAGACCCAATCTAACTTTGTTATTTTTTAAATACACTACCTAACAGAATACTCCATTCTACTGAATGTACAGCAATGCATGCAACCATATGACCTATCTTTGTAATACTCATTTGTGCTTTATTGTTATCTGTTTACAATAATGTTTTATCACTGATTACATCATTGCTTAGTTAATCTTAAGTTAATTTTAAGCCTGTCCGTAATGCTATGCATACAAGTGGCTTTGGCATGCTACTCTTACCTGTATTTTTTTGTACCTCTGTATGTATGTTCAAATTATTAAATAAATAAATAAGGGGATTCCCCTTCCAAACAACAGTAACTCCTCCATCCTCTCCCCTTCTCCCGTCTTCGATACATCAACAAGTCTTCAATAAAGGTAAGTTTCATTTTATTGTTTTATTCTGCATGTCTCATTGTTTTCTGTGTAGGTAAATGTATATTTCATGTAAAATAATTATTTTTTTTTCTTTTGGGTGTCTGGAACGGATTAATTGGATTTACATTATTTCTTATTGGGAAAATAAATTCAGAAATCGTCAGATTCGGGTGTAGTCACTCTCTCAGGAACAGATTAATTACGATAACCGGGGGTCCACTGTACAATACTAATGCAGGAGTCGATAAAGGCTATAGCGCCAGCCAGGGGCGTTACGATAATTTCTAAGCTGCAGACCTCTGTCCATGAAAAGATGGAGAAATTGCTGTTGACGTGGTTGATGGAGAAACAGCTTGCAGGAGATCTCGTGACAGAGGGTATTCTCCATCACGGTATCTCTTGCGAGAGACTTAGAGTTTATTGAAAGGAAACACCCAGAGAAAGTTGCAACTGGTTGTGCGTCAGAGCTATTTAATGACACTTGCCTAACTCATTTCTGAAACATTCTGAAAGGTAGGATGAAACAAGCCTCCTTGGACAGCTTTTTATTGAAATGCCCTGCAGATGAAAGTGAGGAAAGCATGGAGAAAAAGCCAAAAATCAGTGAGAAGTGAGGTGAAAAAAAAATAAAAATTGTAGGAATTAAGTTCAGCAATAAAGCATAGCATTAAGAGTGTAGCAAGCAAATCAGTGAAAAGTGAAGTGAAAAAAAAAATAAAAACAAATTGTAGCAGTTACGTTCAGCGATAGTGTAGCATTAAGAGCGTAGCAAGTAAGTTAAACAATTAAGTGATAGAAAAAGGATGAAATGAAATGAACTCCTCATCAACTACCCCTATTACCAATGTTCATTTATACATTTTATTAGTGCTTTACATTTATTTGGCATTTTTTTCTGCATGTAAATCTATATTTATGCTAGGGAAGTGACCCCTGAAGTGACCTAGAGTCCTTATGGAGGGGGATTCCCCTTCCAAACAATAACCTCTCTTCCCTCTCTCCTCCTCCCTGTCTTCCATTCATCAACAACAGCCTTCAATAAAGGTAACTGTCATGTTGAATGTTCATTCTTTTGTGCATGTAAATCTATCTTTTAGGTAAAAAAAAATTTGTTGTTGATACTTCTGGGTGTCTGGAACGAATTAATTGGATTTACATTATTTCTTATGGGGAAAATTGATTCGAAAATCGTCTATTTCGATAATAGTCCCACTTCCATAATTGAGGGACCACTGTATATGCAAATGGAGTCAACTCCACTATCCAGCCTGTAGCTATCAGAGTGCCCAGGGTAGTGTCCTAGCCCCACTCCTTTTTCTCATCTACATCATTGATCTCACAAATGTATCTCTACTCCTTAAACCAGTTCTATTTGCAGATGACACTACTTATGTCTACTCCCACCCAAACCCAGCTATGCTTAGAGACACTGTAAACAAGGAGCTGCTGAAAATATATACTTGGCTGATGATCAACAAACTCACTCTTAACATAGACAAAATCTACTTCATGCTGTTTGGAAACAGAGCCTTAAATATCCAACTTAATATATTGGTAAATGACTCCCTTATTACAAGACACACTGAGGGTAAATTTATAGGTCTTCTCCTTAACTGTAATCTTAAATTTCATTCCCACATCCAGCATACTGTATATCCAAGAAAATTTCTGAATCAGGCATCCTTTCCAAGATACAATGCTATGTACCCCCTAACGACACTCCTTACCCTATACCACTCTTTAATATATCCCTACCTCACCTATGGTACAGTATTTGTGCCTGGGGATCAACCACAGCCAACCACCTTAAACCTTTAATAACCCAACAAAAAGCTGCTGTGCGGATGATTACCAGCTCCTGTCCTAGGCAGCATGCCCCACCACTTTTCAAAAACCTGAACCTACTAAATATACAAGACATACACTCATAGTAGTGTGCCTACTACATATACAAAACATTAAACTCCGATATAAACCCTCCACTTAAACTTCTTGATAGCTACAACAGAATGCATAGTCACAATACAAGGAATCAGGCACTCTTTGACATCACTCATGTCAGTCTCACACTGCAAAAATGCAGTGCACATACAGGGCCCGAAGATATGGAATTCACTACCTGAACTGTAAAGGATCCCCTGATACTTATAAATTTAGTACTTTGCTTAAATCATCTCATCTGTCAATACTAACCAAACCAACTTCTAATCTGTTTGAAGCAACTCTCCCAAATATTATATTGCAATCCATAAAATATTACTCTTTGATCCATTATTTGTAATATTGTTTTTATTATGTGCAACTTCAAGATGATTATTCTTAAAAACCTCCACTTTGACTGCCTCGCATTAGTATTAACCCTTAAACAGTCCAAACGTATATATACGTTCTCTCGCGTAGCGCCCCTAACGTATATATACGTTTCATTTGTCATTCATTCAACATTGGCATGATAGGCCTGAGTCGCCTAGACATGAGAGAATGGGTGTGCGCACTCATTGTGTGCCATATGAAAAAAATTTGGGATGCCTGGGTACCACATTCTCTTTTCTCCTATAAAAAAAAAGTTTTTTTTTTTCTCAAAATATTCAGGGCATTGCGCAGGTGAATGTATGTATATGTTTGGACCGTTTAACCCTTAAACGGTCCAAAGAGATTGACATTCAAATTCGTAGTGCTACAAAAGTAGATCTACTTTTTTTTTACATATTTTCAAATATAAAAAAAAAAAAATGTAGATAAAAGTTTTTTTTACACGTTTTCAAATGTAAAACAAAAAAGAAGATCTGCATTTTTTTTACATACTTTCAGATGTTGAAAAAACATATATATACGTTTGGACCGTTTAAGGGTTAAGGGTTAAGATTAAATAAAGATTTTAATACAAGTTAACTACTCTTATCTTGTCTAGATTTAGCTAAGTACACCTACCATCCGACTTACGACCTGCTCGGCATACGTCCACTCGACTTATGACCGTGCATTTGGCAGCTGGGCTGGGCTGGCTGATGCATACCCTTGTACAGTACAGTGGACCCCTGCATAACGATTACCTCCGAATGTGACCAATTATGTAAGTGTATTTATGTAAGTGCGTTTGTACGTGTATGTTTGGGGGTCTGAAATGGACTAATCTACTTCACAATATTTCTTATGGGAACAAATTCGGTCAGTACTGGCACCTGAACATACTTCTGGAGTGAAAAAATATCGTTAACCGGGGGTCCACTGTATTTGATGACACTCGCAGCGGCAACATGCCATGCAGGCAGCATCAGTTTGAGTTACCCTGCCCTATCAGCAGCATCATACTGTATTAACTGTACTAACTGGACAGTAAATTTCACCATGGCCCCCAAGAGGAAGTCTGAATCTTGCACTGGAGATTGTGGTAAGAAGGCAAGAAAGGCTCTTACTCTCGAACTCTCTCTATTTGTTTTCACTGTTGCACATAAACCTGTCTGTATATGTCTGTCTGTATCTGTGTTTGTATATGCAGACAGATCTGTATCTGTGTTTGTATATGTCTGTCTGTATCTGTCTGTCTGCTTATCTGTCTTTATGTCTTCCTGTGTGTGTCTGTCTTTCTGTCTATCTGTGTGTCTCTCTTTCTGTCTTCTTGTCTCTCTGTCTCAGAACCGCTTGTGAACCAACAGGTATTACACACAAAGCAGAGTCGTCACATCTTCAATCTGACGCTGATATAAGCTCTACGGCTTATTTATCTATCACAATTCATCTAATATGACATAAACAATATAAATAACATAAAAAGTTGATATACACTCTAGAATGAATAAAATATGAACCTAACTGCTTTAAGCTCCACATCTTATACCTGTACTGACATGCAGGTACACATTAACCCTTAAACTTTCCAAACGTAGTTCTACGTTTGCACGCGTAGTGCTCTGAACGTAGGTCAACATTTCATTTTTCATTCCTTCAAATTTGGCACAATAGGCTCGAGTCACCTAGACAAGAAAGAATGGGTCTGTGCACTCAGTGTGTGCTGTATTAAAAAAATATGGGAGCACTTAGTACCTTGTTGGAGCACCAGTTCAGTTGAGCTCCAGCTAGAGCAAATATTATGGCAAACACCAGGGATTCACTGATGCCTTGTCACATTAACACTCCCATTTTAAGAGGAAAGTAAAAATGGGTTAGATAAATACATGAGTGAGTGTGGGTGGGTGTGAGTTGGACCTGACTAGCTTGTGCTGCTAGGTCTGATGTCATGCTCCTTCCTTCAGTGGATGTGACCTGACTAAGTGGGTCATTGATCTAAGCCTGGAGGGGGGAGGGTGGCATGGACCTGCCTTGCATGGGCCAGTAGGCCTGCTGCAGTGTTCCTTCTTTCTTATGTTCTTATGTATTAGGCAGGCTGGCCGGCTGGCTGGCTGGCTTGCTTGCTTTGACTGTCTCTGGTTGTCTCTCTGTCTATATCTGTGTCTATCTATATCTCTCTGTCTGTCTATATCGAAAGGATTTGAGCTGCTCATTATACAGTAGTGGTGGTACTAGGGTTACATTTCCTGATTTGTTTTATAGAGAGCTAATAATCATGGTAACCTCAGTGGGCTCTGTTGGTTACTGTAAGATAGAGAGATGTTGGGAAGTTTCCATCTAGATAATCATTAGCTTGGGCATTGGTAATTGGAAACTTACTGGCGAGGATTGATCCTGTGGTTGAGAAGAAGTCATTTAACCCTTTGACTGTCGCAACCCCAAATCCTGAGGTGTCTCCTGGTGTCGCAAAATATTTAAAACAAAAAAATTATTTTTTCTTATGAAATAATAGAGAATCTTTTCCCGATGGTAATGATACCAGAAGTATGAGATTTCATGGAAAACTTATGGAATTATGCTCTCACGAATATAGTGGCCTCGGCAATATTTATGAATCGGCTATTTCGCCCACTTTGAGCCCTATTTTCAGCTAATTCCATTGTTCCAGTCGACCAAACTCATAGCTATTAAACCATACCCCCGGCCGGGATTGAACCCGCGGTCATAGAGTCTCAAAACTCCAGCCCGTCGCGTTAGCCACTAGACCAGCTAGCCACAATAAGATTCATCCAACTAGGTATATTTCTACACCATAGGAAGGTTAGCACAGGCACCTCTGTGACCACAAATGCAAGTTTTTACAGACGAGTCTCCAGCTAGCGTGGCCATGACGAACTCTAGCTCAAGTCCCTTCACTGCCGTCAACATGACTTAAGAAATCGTAATGACACGATTGCAAATAAACCATACCCCCGGCCGGAATTGAACCTGCAATCGTGTCATTACGATTTCTTAAGTCATAGCTATTTTTTTTAGAACTCCATTTGTTCTATCGATTGAGTACAAGAAACTGCCCATTTACCGATTTCAACTACCCAATAAAGTGGTCAGAAATTGGCAATTTGGCCAATTTCACACAAACTAAAAAATATGCCAATTTCAAAATAGGGTCCATAATGAACAATGCGGATATTCCTGGCTCTAAAATAACATTTTCTTTGTTCATCAGTCATGTTTCCAGGTCCCTCTGATATTACTCTTGCTTTCTACACCTACCATCCGACTTACGACTGAGTTCGATTCCAAGAAACCAGTCGTAAGTTGAAGTGGACGTAAGTCGAACTTTACTACTGAATATCAACATCACATTTTTGTAATGACTATTTTATTGTTTTATTTTGGTATTTCATGTTTTACTTTACTTTTTATGCTGTTAGTACTGTATTTTATACTGTAAGGTTTAGAATAAACACTGTGTACAACACAAATAGTTGTTTATTTCCCAGAAATTTGGCAAAAAAAAACACGGTCGTAAGTCGAGTGGTCATAAGTCGAGCAGGTCGTAAGTCGGATGGTAGGTGTATTTTGAATTTTTATTCAAGCAAAAAATAGAAGATTTGCTGTTATGCAGACTACTGCAATATTGTAATAATTGTATAAATAATGTCAACCCATTCGTGACTGCATATTAGAATGGCTAGTTGGACATTTATTGCACAATGACATCATTTGTTTACTCTTGAGCATCAACAAAAATCAAACATTTCCCTTACTTTGAGCTCCAATTCATGGCCCTTTTCATAGTAAAATCAATCAAAATCACCTCCATTTCTATAATATGGTTTTCATTCTATCAAATGTGACTACGAAAACGAGAATGTAACCATAAAAACTATACGAAAATACACCTCATTAATTCAAAAACATGGTTGGAGTTTTTTTTCTCTCATTATGCACTGCTTGCTGCAGGATTTTTTTTTTTTTATACTGCGCACACTGACCACACAGACCCATTCTCTCACATGTGGGCCTACCAGCTTTCTCCCACTTTGATTTGAAGCCGCTAGAATTTTTTAGCATACTTGTATACATCAAACACATTGGCTCGTAAGACGTGTATATATGACCGATCAGTCAAAGGGTTAACTTGTTAGATGTATCAATAGCCAGGAGTTTAGGTTCGTTTGGTTTGGTCAGTACAAAATTACTAGCTCTGCTTGGTTTGTGGGTGCCCAGGATCTGAGAGAGAGTTTTCCAGGTCTTTTTTGTCTCTTGTTTCAGTGAATCTATTAGCATAATACAGTGGACCCCGCCTTATGATATAATTTCATTCCAGAAGTATGTTCAGGTGCCGTTACCGAACGAATTTGTTCCCATAAGGAATATTGTGAATTAGATTAGTCCGTTTCAGACCCCCAAAAATACACATACAAAAGCACTTACATACATACACTTACATAATTGGTCGCATTGGAAGCTGATTGTAAGGCGGGGGTCCACTGTATAGTTGCTTATATTTTCTGATTAATTTGGTGAAGACTGATGTATAGTGTTTGATAAACTATTTAGTTATTAAACCCCTTCTATATTATTTCTCATATTGATGTTTCATGTTGATGGACTTTAGGTTGTTGTTAGTAAGCCATGGGTAACTTAGTCTTTAATTGGTGATCTGTTTAGTTTTTATGGGACAAAGTTTGTTATATAGTCTTTGAATTTTGTTTAGAAATATCTCTACCCATTCATCGATTCCAGTGGCATTGGAAAATTTTGTAGGCCAGTCAGCTGAGCTTAGTTCTGCAATGAAGTAATTATTGAAGCCTCATCATGGATTCAAAAGGAGAACTTATTATATTCCATTAGTTGCTTACAAATGTTTGTTACGAGGAAAGTTGGGTAGTGGTCAGTAGTGTTGTCTGTGATTATCCCCTCTTTAAAGGGGGCTAGTATGTTTGTCCATATATGGTCAGTTATGGTTGCACTCATCTTAGTCTTATTGATTTTGTAATTGCTGGTATGAATAGTGTATTGATCATATAAATAAATAAATAAATAAATAAATAAATATTGTTAAAGAAGTCAGCAACAGGTTGGTCATCTGTTAGGCCAAGGTTGATGTTGAAGTCTCCTGCTAGTAATAGGTGGTGCTTATTCATTTGTGTATCTGTAATCAGCATTTTTAGTTTATCACTAAAGGCTGGGATATTAGTATGAGGCATACTCTATATGGCCCAATTACTATAGGGTTTTTTAAATTTTTTACAAAGACGTTTGCAAATATATATATTCACCATATTCATCATTGAAGGATATGGTGTTGCTTCATGATAGGTCATTAGAATAATAGATGGCAATACCTTCCCCAGTTTGTTATGGTCTGCATTTGTGGATTGCTGTGTATCCTGGTAGTGTGTAGATGTCTATTGTGTCTTGCTTAAGTGAAGTTTCAGTAAGAATAATACAGGAGAAGTTTGTCTTTAATGAATCTAGGAGTGCCAGGAGGTCTTCCTAGTGTTTACCTAAGGATCTAATATTGTAATTCAAAATTGTAATATTTCTGGCATTGCTGAGGACAGTACTGGCTTCTGTTGCTGTGTAGTAAAGGCAGTTCCTTTCAGTTAACCCTTAAACTGTCCAAACGTAGATCTACGTTTTTTTACATAAAGCATGTAAAATCAAACGTAGATCTGCGCTCGGAGCGATACGCAAGTGAACGTAGATCTGTGTTTGGACAGTTTAAGGGTTAAATGGTGACCGAGATTTAGATTATATAGGTTCAGTTCAGTGTTGATTTCGGCATTGAGCATTTGGGGTTAACTGATGAATATTTAATTGATTATGAATTGTAGAAGGGTGGTAAAGGGTAATATTAATATCTGTAAAAAGGAGGTGATTGAACAATAATGGTGTAAGTGTATATTGTTCCAGTAGACTGTGAAACCTAATAAGCATACAGTGGACCCCCACCCAGTGGCGGCGTCAAGTAACGGCAAATTCGTCTAACGGTGTTCTTTGGCGTAAAAATAGCTCTACCAATGGCGAAAAACTCGTCTAACGGCGTTCGTCCCGCTCAGGCCGGAGCGCGGCCTGAGTGGGTCCAGCCACTCCAAGACTCCATGTACAGCCAGTGTGCCAGTGTTTACAAGCCGTTTCAGCCGATTCCAAGTGTACCTGCTATATATTTTGTATTATTCCAGTGTTTTTAGTGCTTGTAACCACTAAATAAGCCAACATGGGACCAAAGAAAGTTTCTAGTGCCAGCCCTGTGATATAGAAGGAAAGAAACAATAAAATTCAAGAAAAAATTCGTAGCAAAGTTCCAAAGTGGAGGAGGAAGAGAGAGGGGAGAATGTGCTTCTGCAGTGATTCATTGATTCTACGATATGTACGATACTAAAGCAGCAGGTATCGATAAAGGCTATAGTGCCAGCCAGTGATAAAGTGTAGAATTAACAATGTAGCAAGTAAGTTAAGCGAGTAAGTGATTGAAAAAGACATGAAAGTAACTCTCCAAAGTTGTTGGATGTGTGTACATCCGCTGAACATACACTGGCCTGCTATCATCCACTACCCTAAACCTCTGCTAGCATCTCCTCCATCACACTAACTAATTAAACTAACATCTCCTCCAAGGTAAGTGTAAATATAAAAGTGTAAGCATAAAAGTAAATATATTAAGTGTAAATATAAAAGGACCCCAATGGAAATACGTAAGTCACTCTGACTTTTTTGGGTTATCCAAGGTACTTTACATATATGCTGCTATGTATGATAATCTATGTATGTAACTGTATTTGTGTATACCTGAAAAAAAATTATTTATTTATAAATTAAAATGTAAACATTTCTTATTTATAAATTAAAATGTAAATATTTCTTATTTATAAATTACATACATTGTTTAAGTGTGATGGTGTTGGCAGCAGAAGCCTTCACTGCCACCAACATGGCTTCTCTCAGTGGCAGCCCTTAAACCCAGCAATAACACTTACACCATTTACTCCTCTCATACATTATGACATATTTTATTCATTCTAGAGTATATGTTCTGTTTCTATGTTATTAATATTGTTTATAATGTCATATTAGATGAATTGTGATAGATAAATAAGCTGTAGAGATGATATTAGCGTCATATTGAAGCATAATAAACTAATCTTCCTCTTGCCCCCATGTGTCTGTCATACACCAACAAGTTGAGTCAATAAAGATAAGTCAGTAAAGGTAAGTGTGATGTTAAATGTTCATTTATCCATTTTATTAGTGCTTTATATTTATTTGTCATTGTTTTCTGTATGTATATTTATATTTAATCTTTAAAAAAAAATATTTTTTGTTAATACTTTTGGCTCTCTGAAACGGATTAATTGGATTTCCATTATTTCTTATGGGGAAAATTAATTCGACTAATGGCAAAATCGACTAACGGCTAGCTCTCTGGAACGGATTAATGCCGTTGGTCGGGGGTCCACTGTATAGTGAAAATATAAACACTTAAGCAGTATAATGTGATCCTTTATTGACAACATTTTGCTCATGCAGTGGGCTTTATCAAGTCACAAACGGATCTACCTGGGTGAAAGATACGTGAGTACAGTATTTATAGGATGGTGTCAGGTGGATAATGCTGGGTCAGGTGGAGAATGCTGCATGTGACAGTCTTCCGAGAAGGGTGAGCTTTGGGTAGCTCTAAAGAGAGATTGGATAAGTATATGAGTAGGCCTTCTGCAGTGTTCCTCCATTCTTATGTGGGCTAGCAATAAAGAAGTTTCTTTGCAAGGGGTTCAGCTATGTTATAAAAGCCGTTGTTCTGGTTGAAGTTGTTGGATGTACAGTGGACCCCCCGACATTCGATGGCATTGACATTCGATAAATCTGACATTCGATGCATTTTAACGCAAAAATTTCGCCTCAACATTCGATGGAAAACCCGACATTCGACACGATTCGTACGAGACATGTCCATGTGTGGCCTGAACTGCAACATGTGTGCCAGTGTTTACAAGCCAGCCAGTGTGCGCGCATCTAGGGATACATTCGGTACATTCCATATTATCCATATTATCACTGTTTTTGGTGCTTGTTTCTGCAAAATAAGTATCCGTGGGCCCCAAGAAAGCTTCTAGTGCCAACCCTTCGAGAAAAAAGGTGCTAATGACTATTGAAATGAAGAAAGATAATTGCAAAGTACGAAAGTGGAGTGCGTGTGCCGGAGTGTATGATGATTTGGTAAAGAAATTGCCTGCACCTAGTGGTGATGTGAGTGAATTTAACCCTTTCAGGGTCCGTCCCGTAGATCTACGGCTTTATGGTGAGTGTCCAAACCGTAGATCTACGCCATGAGCTCAGCTCACTCTGATAAACTGTGAGTGGTACATTTGGGCCTAGATATGAGAGAATACATCTATGTGGTATGTGTGCACCACATAAAACAGATCCTGCAGCACACTGTGTATAATGAGAGAAAAAAACTGAAATCATGATTTTTCGATTAAAACAGCAACTTTGCAGTGTTTTTTCGTATGTTTTTTATAGTTGTATTTGCGATTTCTTGGTCTCATTTGATAGAATGGAAGACATATTACAGAAATAGAGATGATTTTGATTGGTTTTAGCACTGGAAATGGCTTGAAACTGAGCTCAAAGTAGCAGAAATGTTAAATTTTTTCCGATATTCAAGAGTAAACAAACGACCTCACACGTCTAATACACGTCAGCTGGTGGGTCTAATATACATTCACAAATATGGTGATGATATTTATACAATTATTACAGTATTGCATAACAGTAAATCTTCTATTTTTTGGTGTGAATAAAAATTCATTATGTGAATAAAAAATCAAAATGGAATTTATTTGTAAAGCCTCAAAACATAACTAATGAACAGAGGAAATGTTAGTTTAGTGCAAGGAATGCCTACATTGTTTATTCTGGACCCTATTTTGAAATTGGAATATTTTGAACTTTGTGTTAAATTGGCCAAATTAACAATTTCCGATCACTTTATTTTGTAGTTGAAACAGTTGACTTGGCAATTTCTTGTGCTCAATCGATAGAATGGAAGTAATACTAGTGAAATAGCTAAGAATTTGGTTGATTGGAATACATGTAATGTAATTGGCCTAAAATGGGAGTCAAAGTCGGCAAAATCGCCGATTCGTAAATATCGCTGACACATCAAAATTCGCGAGAGCATAATTTCGTCAATTTTCCACCAAATTTCGTACTTTTTGTTTTATTACCTTCACAAAAAGATTCTCTACGATTTCATAAGAAAAAATAAATTTTTTTTTTTTTTTTTAAATTCTTGGACACTGGTGCGTGACTCCAGATTTGGGCCTTGGACCCTGAAAGGGTTAAGGCCAGCAAAGGTTGGTTTGAAAGATTTAAGAATCGTAATGGCATACACAGTGTGGTAAGGCATGGTGAGGCTGCCAGTTCAAGTCCTAATGGAAGGGGATTCCCCTTCTAAACACTAACACCATCCACACACTCCCCTTCTCCCATCCCATCAGTCATCACCAGATCTTCATTAACCCTTTCAGGGTCCAAGGCCAAAATCTGAAGTCACGCACCAGTGTCCAAGAATTTAAAAAAAAAAAGATTTGTTATTTTTTCTTATGAAATCGTAGAGAATCTTTTTGTGAAGGTAATAAAACAAAAAGTACGAAATTTGGTGGAAAATTGACGAAATTATGCTCTCGCGAATTTTGATGTGTCAGCGATATTTACGAGTCGGCGATTTTGCCGACTTTGACTCCCATTTTAGGCCAATTACATTATTCCAATCAACCAAATTCTTAGCTATTTCACTAGTATTACTTCTATTCTATCGATTGAGCACAAGAAATCGCCAAATCAACTGTTTCAACTACAAAATAAAGTGATCGGAAATTGTTAATTTGGCCAATTTAACACAAAGTTCAAAATATTCCAATTTCAAAATAGGCTCCAGAATAAACAATGTAGGTATTCCTGGAACTAAACTAACATTTCCTCTGTTCATTAGTTACATTTTGAGGCTTTACAAATAAATTCCATTTTGATTTTTTATTCACATAATGAATTTTTATTTACACCAAAAAATAGAAGATTTACTGTTATGCAATACTGTAATAATTGTATAAATATCATCACCATATTTGTGAATGTATATTAGACCCACCAGCTGACGTGTATTAGATGTGTGAGGTCGTTTGTTTACTCTTGAATATCGGCAAAAATTTAACATTTCCGCTACTTTGAGCTCAGTTTCAAGCCATTTCCAGTGCTAAAACCAATCAAAATCATCTCTATTTCTGTAATATGTCTTCCATTCTATCAAATGAGACCAAGAAATCGCAAATACAACTATAAAAAAACATACGAAAAAACACTGCAAAGTCGCTGTTTTAATCGAAAAATCATGATTTCAGTTTTTTCTCTCATTATACACAGTGTGCTGCAGGATCTGTTTTATGTGGTGCACACATACCACATAGATGTATTCTCTCATATCTAGGCCCAAATGTACCACTCACAGTTTATCAGAGTGAGCTGAGCTCATGGCGTAGATCTACGGTTTGGACACTCACCATAAAGCCGTAGATCTACGGGACGGACCCTGAAAGGGTTAAAGGTAAGTGTCAATTATTCTATTGTTATTAATCTATTGTTATTGTTGTTATTGTAATTATTCTATTGCATTAAACTTAATATTTCATGTGGTAAAATTTTTTTTTTCATACTTTTGGGTGTCTTGCATTAATTAATTTAATTTCCATTATTTCTTATGGGGAAAATTAATTCGACTTTCGATATTTTTGACATTCGATGGCTCTCAGGAACGGATTAATATCAAATGTCGGGGGTCCACTGTACAGATAAGTGAGAATTCCAGGATTCTTCGGTATTGAGTGTTGTCTTCTCTGGCGATTAGTCTTGCGTTTCTGTAGTTTATTAAATGGTTGTGTGAATTCCTGTGTTGAACACAGGCATTCCTTGGATCGTCAGATCTGCCTGTGTACTGGTGTTCTGAAATGCGTGTTTGGAGGTCTCTGGATGTTTTGCTGACATATAATTTGCTGCAGTCATTACAAGGGATTGTGTACACCCCTGCAGAGGTCTGAAGCTTGTCCTGTCTATTACTGGTAATGTCCTTGATGGTGGTGGATGTGGAAGTAGATACTTGGAATGAGGTATTGGAAGTAATGTTATCACAATGGATGTTATCACTGATGGATCTGTACAGGAGTCTTCTGGCAGGGCTGCATCTGCTCTTGTTGTCACCTTCCTAGTTAAGAACAATAATAAAATTTGTTGAGTTAGGCATAAGAGTAAACAACTGGGCATCTGCACTGCAAAATGATTTGTTTTGCAGTAATAATGGTGCTAAAGCTACAGTACCAGTAAATACTAAAGTAACCAGGTCTGAGCATCAGTTTAAGGCTCTTCTCAAAACCACCTACTCACTCTAAACTAAATATTCAACACTCAGTATTTAACTTTTGCCAGAAAAATGATCCAAATCTTAAACTTCAAATCTAGATGCCCAAAGTTCATACATTATTAACCCTTTCAGGGTCCAGAGGCCAAATTTCCAAGTGTGCACCAGGGTCCAAGAATTTTCAAAAAATAATTTAGTTATTTTGTCTTATGAAATGGTAGAGAATCTTTTTCTGAAGGTAATAAAACAAAAAGTACAAAATTTGATGGGGAATTGCCGAAATTATGCTCTCGCGAATTTTGATGTGTCAGCGATATTTACGCATTGGTGATTTTGCCGACTTTGACTCCCATTTTAGGCCAATTACATTATTCCAGTCAACCAAATTCTTAGCTGTTTCACTAGTATTACTTCTGTTCTATCGATTGAGCACAAGAAATCGCCAAGTCAACTGTTTCAACTACCAAATAAAGTGATCGGAAATTGGTAATTTGGCCAATTTAATGCAAAAGTCAAAATATTCCAGTTTCACAATAGGGTCAAGAATAAACAATGCAGGCATTCCTGACACTAAATTAACATTTCCTCTGTTCATTTATGTTTTCAAGCTTTACAAATGACTTCCATTGTGATTTTTTATTCACATAATGAATTTTTATTCAAACAAAAAAATAGAAGGTTTACTGTTATGCAGTATTGTAATAATAGTACAGTGGATGATAGTACAGTGAATGATAACGAATTCCCACTCCCGCCAGCATACTCCACCAATTTTCAAAAGTCTAAATCTGCTCACCATTAAGAACATCCATATTTATTCATGTGCCTACTACATACACAGAACAATACACACAAATATAAACCCTCCACTCAAACTTCTCACCAACCTAAACAGGACACATGACCACAACACAAGACACAGATCTCTTTTTGATATACATCGTGTCCATATCACACTGTATAAAAACTCTATGCACATATAGGGCCCCAAAATATGGAATTCATTACCAGAAGATATTAAAGTAACCCAGTCTGAAAATCAATTTAAGACTCTTCTCAAAAGCCACTTAATCACCTTAGACTAAATGCTAAACACTCAGTATACATTTACTCACCTATGTACTCCCACATCATATCTGAAACAATCACATTGAACCTTTTATCCATTGTTGACATGAATATAATTGAATCATTGTTTTTCACAAAAGCATTTTAGAATATAAATACGTATATCTTTGTATTATACAAATTTTGATTCATTAATATTCTACTGTACAACTATGAAATAATTACTTTCCTACTGTACAACTATGATATACAATTTCATAGTATTAAGTAGAATGTAAGCCAATAATGTTAAGTTGGCCCGTAATGCTAAGGCATAATAGAGGCTCTCTTTGCATTGCATCCCACTTGTGTATACACAATCTCAATAAATAAATAAATAAATAAACTTACGATATTAATCCGTTCCAGAGAGCACATCGTAAGACGAAATTATCGTAAGTCAAATTAATTTTCCCCATAAGATACAAGGGAAATCAAATTAATCCGGTCAAGACACCCAAAGTATGAAAAAAAAATATCTTAGCACATGACATATGCATTTTCCTAAACATAAAAAGAAGGATGCATGCACAATATATATTGTGCATGTACTAGTGTGCTAAATGAAGAATAAATGACACCTTTATTAAAGATGTGGTGATGAGTGATGAGACACTGTTTGTGTCCTGGGAGTGCCTTTTCCTCCTGAGTAATGTAGGTCCTGTTTGGCATTTTCTTCCAGAACAGGCCTTATCACACTGTGTATGCCACTATGATTCTTAAATCTCTCAAACCAATCTTTGCTGCCCTTAAATTCACCAATATGAGCACTAGTTCCAGGCATTTTTTCCTGTTCACCTGTGTGTGGGTTGCATCCTGGGGGACAAGATTAAGGACCCCAACGGAAATAAGTTAGACAATCCTCGATGACACAGTGACTTTCTTGGGTTATCCCGATGGCTAACCCTCTGGGGATAATTGTTTCTCGGTATTCTCGATAAGCCACACCAGCAACAGTCTCTCCACATCTTCGAGTAGTACAGCTGATCGTGGTGCAGCAGCAGCAGCTGACTGTGCTACAGCAGCAACAGCTAACGGTGCTACAGCAGCAGCAGCAGCAGCTAATGGTGCTACACCAGCAGCAGCAGCAGCAGCTGACTGTGGTACAGCAGCAGCAGCAGGTGATGGTGCTACAGCAGCAGCTGACTGTGGTACAGCTGCAGCTGACTGTGGTACAGCTGCAGCAGCAGCTGACTGTGATGCAGCAGCAGCTGACCGTGGTACAGCAGCAGCAGCTGACGGTGCTACAGCAGCAGGTGATGGTGGTACAGCAGCAACTGACCATGGTGCAGCAACAGCTGACTGTGGTACAGCAGCAGCTGACGGTGCTACAGCAGCAGCTGACCATGATACAACAGCAGCAGCAGCTGACCGTGGTGCAGCAGCAGCTGACAGTGGTACAGCAGCAGCAGCTGACCATGGTACAGCAGCAGCAGCAGCTGACCATGGTGCAGCAGCTGACCATGGTGCAGCAGCTGACCATGGTGCAGCAGCTGACCATGGTGCAGCAGCTGACCATGGTGCAGCAGCAGCTGACCATGGTACAGCAGCAGTTGATGGTGCTACAGCAGCAGCTGACGGTGCTACAGCAGAAGCTGACTGTGGTACAGCAGCAGCTGATCGTAGTGCAGCAGCTGCTGATGGTGGTACAGCAGCAGCAGCAGCTGACCATGGTACAGCAGCAGCTGACCATGGTGCAGCAGCAGCAGCAGCTGACCATGGTACAGTAGCAGCTGCAGCTGACCGTGGTATGATAGTATTTCGATAGTATTTCTCACGCTTTTTACCACAGGGATGGCACTAGAAGCTTTCTTTGGGCCCATAGTGGCTTGTTTAGCAGTTATAAGCACTAAAAACACTGGAATAATACAAAATTTATCGAATGTATGCATGCAACAATCCGCCCTGGCTTGTAAACAATGTCACACTAGCTCAGCTGAGGCGTTCAGGCCAGATGGACCAGATGGCTGCGATCGGGATGAGTGAGGTAAGTCGAGTTTTTCAACGTAGGTTGGGGTCAAATTTTTAAGCTGACAAGCATCATAAGTTGGTTTTATCGTAGGTTGAGGCCATCGTAAGTCGGGGGTCCACTGTATAAATAATATCACCACATTTGTGAATGTATATTAGACCCACCAGCTGGTGTGTATTAGACGTGTGAGGTCATTTGTTTACTCTTGAACATCAGCAAAAATTTAACATTTCCGCTACTTTGAGCTCAGTTTAAAGCCATTTTCAGTACTAAAACCAATCAAAATCATCTCTATTTCTGTAATATATCTTCCATTTTATCAAATGAGACCAAGAAATTGCAAACACAACTGTAAAAAAACACGAAAAAACACTGCAAAGTTGCTGTTTTAATAGAAAATTACGATCTCAGTTTTTTCTCTCATTATGCACTGTGTGCTGCAGGATTTGTTTTATTTGGTGCACACATACCACATAGATGTATTCTCTCATATCTAGGCCCAGATTTACCGCTCATAGCTTATCAGAGTGAGCTGAGCTCATGGCGTAGATCTACGGTTTGGACCCTCAACGTAAAGCCGTAGATCTACAGCACGGACCCTGAAAGGGTTAATCCTAGTTTGTAGTATAAATACCTACCTAAAACAATGCAGCCTTACACCAAATTTTAGCATTCTCATACTGTTAACTACTTTCAACAACTCACAATGTTGTAGTCCTATAATTTAATTTCAATATTCATTAATGAAACTATTGTAATTAGAATAAAACTAATGTCTGCTATAAACAAAGAAGAATTATACCCTAAACAAACTATGATCAATTCCTCTAGTATTAAGTAGTGTGTAAGCCATTAAATTAAGTCTGCCCATAATGCCTAGGCATGATAGTGGCTCTCTTTGCACTGTACCCCATTATTGTAATTTCATAATCTCAATGTAACCTTGCAAAGAAATAAACTTTACTTTTGTTTGTAAGACACTGAGCTTGATTTTTATCATTGTTACTGATTCTTTGTCATCACACTGAAGGCTCTTGACTCATATAATGACTCCAACAACATGCTCATTGGAGAAGCCAGGTATAGATACTTCAAAATCCGGGAAAAAGGAATTAATGTACTGTTGCTATGGGTCCCATCACACACTGGATCACTCCTTCATGATAAAATTGATACGTTATCCAAGAAGAGTACCCTGAAGGAGAATGTAGAATATAACTTTGGTATATCTGTGTCTAGCATCAGGAATACTATTAGGGGAGAATTAAATAATGAAAATGATTGTTATAGGAATGCAGTTAGAAGCCTGAGTAGATCTATAACCCACTATGATAACATGAACGTAGATAAGTATGTTTATGGAGCAACTTGAAATGTGAGCAGACTGACTGATGTTGTAGTGGCCAGGCTTAGGCTTGGTTACAAGTACTTCAGGCAGTTTGGGAGACACACAGATGATGATCAAACTAAATGTAAATTATGTGATCAGGCATAGGGTCACTGTCTTGAACACTATGTGCTTAATTGTCCACTTATTGAGGAATACAGAGACAGACAGTATAATAATCTATGTGACATGTCAAGATATCTTATTAATGAAAATTAGATACCAGATTTACTAAGCAAATTTCCTAAATTTGCTTGTAACAGATGAGTGAACTGTAGATATAAATTCAATTGTACTCCTGTTAACCCTTTTGGAGCCTAGTTCCTAGGCCTTTTGTGTATGCACAGTAAACTAGGCACTTTGGTGGCAAAATCTAATCTGTGTGTTGTATTGATAAAGCCACTGGATGGTGAAACGTCTACAAGTAAAGATACCAAGATGTTGCATGTGTCTTAATTCTTCATCTTGTTGGTATTATATACCATTCATATTCAAGGTGATTTTTATTGATAGGCATTTATTTTTGTACTAATTCAAGGATAGTTGGAGTCAGAGGGAATTTGAAAACTTTCAGTGTGAAAGATTTGGGACTAGTTCCTCTTAAAATTTTCCACGTGTATATTATCATGTATTTTTCCCTCGTCTCCCATTCCAAGAAGTGCGGATAGATTAGGGAGTAGTATAAGGTGAGTAATGATGTTCAAGGTTTTACATACATGTGAGGGTCAAATTTCGGGGTGAGTTAGCCACCTGGGATGAAATGAAAACTGATCATAATTTTTAAATGCATTTTGTGTACTGCATATATAGTATATGTATTCATGCAAGGTGTTTTACCTCCTCATGTTGCAGAAACACCTGCTCCAAGTGACACATCATGACAGAAGTGTTTCAATTTGGCATTGTACCCATCACCTTGTCATGCATGGAACAAGGACCGAACTCGTAAGTAACTACTGTACTTCTGCTTTATTACATTACAAAGCTTTTTGTACAATAAATTTATTATTTTTGTAATAAAAAATATATATTAAAGATTAAAGATTCTTTATTTTAGCATGATGCCTGTCTGTACAGACATGAGGGACTTTTTTGGTGTGCATGCAGAAAGCCCCTTAGTATGCAGAGCATTTTGGGAAAACTTAAGTCTGTCTTAAGACTACTAATAATTAATTGCTAACTATATACAGTCTCTAAGTGGTTGAAAACAATAAATTTGAAATTACAAGGAACACAAGAGAATTGAACATTGTATTGGAATGGGTGTTTAATTATATTAAAATCCGGGAAAAATATTTCACTGATACTTATTTTACATTACCATAGTCACTGTCCTAAGCCCACAGTATCCAAATTTAAAACAAAAATAAAAAATAAAAAAAGCTGAAATGGTAGAGAATTTTTTTCCTGATGATAATGAACACGAAAAATACAAAATTTGTGAAAAGCTTACGAAATTATACAGGTGTATTTTATGCATTGGTAATTTTGCCGACTTTGAGTCCTATTTTAAGCTAATTCCATTGCTCTGTTGGACCAAATTCTTATCTGTTTACTAGTATGCCTTATATTCTGTCAATTGAATCAGAAACTGCTCATTCAGCTATCAGAATACCATAAAAATTTGCCCAGAATTTAATAGTTTGGCTAATTTCATTTTTTTTTTTTATTATCACACTGGCCGATTCCCACCAAGGCAGGGTGGCCCGAAAAAGAAAAACTTTCACCATCATCACTCCATCACTGTCTTGCCAGAAGGGTGCTTTACACTACAGTTTTTAAACTGCAACATTAAACACCCCTCCTTCAGAGTGCAGGCACTGTACTTCCCATCTCCAGGACTCAAGTCCGGCCTGCCGGTTTCCCTGAATCCCTTCATAAATGTTACTTTGACTCACACTCCAACAGCACGTCAAGTATTAAAAAAACCATTGTCTCCATTCACTCCTATCAAACACGCCCCACGCATGCCTGCTGGAAGTCCAAGCCCCTCGCACACAAAACCTCCTTTACCCCCTCCCTCCAACCCTTCCCTAGGCCGACCCCTACCCCGCCTTCCTTCCACTACAGACTGATACACTCTTGAAGTCATTCTGTTTCCCCTCCATTCCTCTACATGTCCGAACCACCTCAACAACCCTTCCTCAGCCCTCTGGACAACAGTTTTGGGAATCCCGCACCTCCTCCTAACTTCCAAACTACGAATTCTCTGCATTATTTTTCACACCACACATTGCCCCCAGACATGACATCTCCACTGCCTCCAGCCTTCTCCTCGCTGCAACATTCATCACCCACGCTTTTACACCCATATAAGAGCGTTGGTAAAACTATACTCTCATACATTCCCCTCTTTGCCTCCAAGGACAAAGTTCTTTGTCTCCCCAGACTCCTAAGTGCACCACTCACTCTTTTTCCCTCATCAATTCTAAAGATTCACCTCATCTTTCATAGACCCATCCGCTGAAACGTCCCCTTTCCCCAAATATCTGAATACGTTCACCTCCTCCTACTCTCTCCCTCCAATCTGATATTCAATCTTTCATCACCTAATCTTTTTGTTATCCTCATAACCTTACTCTTTCCTGATTCACCTTTAATTTTCTTCTTTTGCACACCCTACCAAATTTATCCACCAATCTCTGCAGCTTCTCTTCAGAATCTCCCAAGAGCACAGTGTCATCAGCAAAGAGCAGCTGTGAAACTCCCACTTTGTGTGTGATTCTTTATCTTTTAACTCCACGCCTCTTGCCAAGACCCTCGCATTTACTTCTCTTACAACCCCATCTATAAATATATTAAACAACCACGGGGACATGGTTGTTTAATATATTTCATGCAGAATTTAAAAAATTGCAGTTTAAAAAACAAGTCCAAAATAAGCACTGTAGACATTTTCCCAAACACTGAAGTGACATTTACTGGGGTGTACTAATCATGTCTCCAGGCTCCTGTATTACACTTGCCTTTATTTGAATACATCACAAAAAAAAAAAAAAAGATTTACTCTATTTCTTGATAATAAAATATCTTCTTTCTTTCAACAAAACCGGCCCGTATCCCCCTGAAAACAGTTTGGCCCAAAAAAAAAAAACAAAAGTTTCCCTTTTTAACTTTATTAACCCTTTCAGGTCCAAGGCCCAAATCTGGAGTCACGCACCAGTGCCAAGAATTTTAAAAAAAAAAATTTGTTATTTTTTCTTATGAAATCGTAGAGAATCTTTTTGTGAAGGTAATAAAGCAAAAAGTACGAAAAATTTTGGGGGAAAATTGACGAAATTATGCTCCGCGAATTTTGATGTGTCAGCGATATTTACGAATCGGCGATTTGGGCCCACTTTGACTCCCATTTTAGGCCAATTACATTATTCCAGTCAACCAAATTCTTAGCTATTTCACTAGTATTACTTCTATTCTATCGATTGAAACACCCAAAAAATCGCCAAGTCAACTGTTTCAACTACAAATAAAGTGAAACGGAAAAATTTTTAATTTGGCCAATTTAACAAAAAGTTAAAAATATTCCAATTTAAAAAAAGGGCCCAGAATAAAAACAATGTAGGCATTCCTGGCACTAAACAAAACTTTTCCTCTGTTCATTAGTTATTTTTGAGGCTTTACAAATACTTTTCCATTTTGATTTTTATTCACATATGTTTTTTTATTCACACCAAAAAAAATAAAAGATTTACTGTTATGCAATACTGTAATAATTGTATAAATACATCACCATATTTGTGAAGTATTTTAGCCCCACCAGTGGTGCGTATTGACACGTGAGGTCGTTTGTTTACTCTTGAATTCGGCAAAATTTAAACATTTCGTACTTTGAGCTCATTTTTCAAGCCTTTTCCCATGCAAAAACCCAAATAAAAAATATCCTATTCTGTAATAGTCTTCCTTCTATCAATGAGCCCAAGAAATCGAAAATACAACTATAAAAAAATCGAAAAAACACGCAAATTTGCTGTTTTAATAAAAAATCATGATTTCATTTTTTTTTCTCTTTAACCGTGTGCGCAGATCTTTTTTATGTGGTGCACACATACCACATAGATGTATTCTCCAATCTGGCCCAAATGTCCACTCACAGTTTACAGAGTGAGTGAGCTCAGGGCGTGATCTAGGTTTTGGGACCTAACTTTAAACCCCCCCTAGATTACGGGACGGACCCTGAAAGGGGTTAATGTATAAGGAGAAGGGGTTTCAACCCCCTTTTTCCGACATTTTAGTCACCTCTTTGACATCATATCTTGGAAGAAAAAACTTTCCACTTTCCAGGGGAATAATAAAATATAACCCGGAAAGATTTTTCAGGTTTATGCTTATGGGTGCCATTATTACTTGGCAGATTTAACAAATGCAAAGAAAAATTTAAGAAAATATGATGATAAAACACAGCTAGGTTCCTGAGTCCTCCTCCTGCACGTGTTGAATGAACGGAGGCTGGGAGCGTGGTGGGGGGGGGTGTGAGTGGGTTTGGGGGGGGTGTCAGAGGCTTTCCCCCATTGACTCAGCGTTATAACCCCCCCAGGGCGACCAGGGACCCCGCGCCCCAAAAACTTTTCCCCTCCTGTGAAACGTGTCAAAAATTTATCATACATGTAAAAATTTTCGCAATTTTTCACTCGTGCTATACTCAAATGTGCCAAAAAAATTTTGCTAAATACGGTTACTGTATACTACAACTTTTAATTTAAAGCGCCCCCGAACAATAAATACATATACAGTAGTATTCATTAAATTTCACCTTTGTGCTGCAGGATTTTTTTTATACTGCGCACACTGACCCCCATAGACCCTTCTTTTATATGTCATACCACTTTTTCTTGCTAATTTGAGGGTGCTGAATTTATGCGTACTAGTACATCAAAAACCCCGGTGCGTAAGCGTATATTATTATTTTTTTTTATTATCACACTGGCCGATTCCCACCAAGGCAGGGTGGCCCGAAAAAGAAAAACTTTCACCATTCACTCCATCACTGTCTTGCCAGAAGGGTGCTTTACACTACAGTTTTTAAACTGCAACATTAACACCCCTCCTTCAGAGTGCAGGCACTGTACTTCCCATCTCCAGGACTCAAGTCTGGCTTGCCGGTTTCCCTGAACCCCTTCATAAATGTTACTTTGCTCACACTTCAACAGCACGTCAAGTATTAACCCTTTGAGGGTTTTCGTCGTACTAGTACGTCTTACGCGTAGGGGTTTTTGACGTACTAGTACGCATAAATTCTAGCGGCCTCAAATCTCGCGCGAAAAGGCTGGTAGGCCTAGGTGTGAGAGAATGGGTCTGCATGGTCGGTGTGCGCGGTAGAAAAAAAATCTGGGACCCAGTGGTGCATTGTGGGAATGCCCTCTTAGTAAACAATGTCCACCATGCCTCGCGGTAAGAAGCTCCTCACTCCTCGGCGAATTGGGACACTTTTGTTCCCCAGTGACAGTTCTAATAGTGATCGAAGTGCCAGTGAAGATGAGTTTCGTGGTTTTAGTGAGGTTTTGACCGAAACTAATGACCATAATATCGGTAATAGTGAAGAAAACCCAGACGACCCTCAGCCTTCCACCTCTGGTGCTGGGCCCTCGTGTTCACGTTCAGTTGTTCCAGAACCCAAGAGGAAACTTCTATTTTCCCAAATCCCAGACTCAGATGAGAGCATGGGTGATGATAGTGATAGTGAATATGAACTACAAGCTCTTCAAACTAGTTCCAGTAGTGATAGTGAAGTGCAATATTCCCCAGTGAAGCGTCAGTATATACGACGATATATGCGCTCTGGTAGTGTGCCATATGTTATACCAAGGGGAAGGAGTGTATCTCGGAGTACATCCCGTGGCTGTACAACAGGAACAGACAGTGAAAATGACGAAGATACTGTTGCAATTGGGATGGAAAATGTGCGTGGTGGTAGTGGTGCAGGTGGTGAGGCACCAGCAGTGGGCCATGCTGCCACCCACGCTGCCACCCACGCCGCTGCCTCAGCTGATCTAGAACAAAGGCCACCATCCCCCACTCCCCCACCACACCAGCCTCCACAACCACAACCTCCACAACCACAACCTCCACAACCACAACCACCTGTCATTGTCCAGTACCCACCAGCAGACCGCACCTGGGATTGGCAGGAAGCTGTCAGTTTTGTTCCAAATCCCCACCAGTTTGATGGCAGCCAAAGTGGAATATGGCCATCTTGTGCACTTGGGAACAATGCCACTGAACTGGAATGTTTCGAGTTATTCTTTGACGAACCACTGATGAAAAAGTATTGTCATGGAAAGCAACACATACTACGAGTACACCATGGCAAACACATTACTTTCACCAAAATCACGTCTACACCAGTGGAAGGAGGCAACTGTGGCTGAGATGTATCTTTTCTTTGCCACAATAATGCTTATGCCACATGTGTATAAGCACAAAGTGAAATGATACTGGTCAACAGACCCCCTGATTGCAACACCAGGTTTCAGTGATATAATGCCAGTGAATCGATTTGTGCTAATGTTACGTATGCTTCACTTCTCAGATAAAACCAGGCCTGACAGAACTGACAGGTTATATAAGATTAGGAATGTGTTTGTGTATCTGAAACAGAAATTCAGTACGCATTTTTATCCCTTCAGGAAGCTTGTAATTGACGAGTCTTTGATTCTGTCAAAGGAAACTCTCTTTCAAGCAGTACATACCAAGCAAGAGGAAACGCTTTGGTATAAAGTTGTTTGTGCTTTGTGATTGTTACAGTGGTCTGGTATTGGATATTATTGTGTACACTGGAAGTTATATATTGCAAAATACCAGGAAGTTATTGGGCATCTCAGGTGATGTGGTTCGAACAATGATAGAACCATACCTTGGTAAGGGGCATATATTATATACAGATAACTGGTACACAAGCCCCTCACTCAGTGATTTTTTGCGAGTGAACATGACAGATGTGTGTGGCACAGTGCGTGCAAATCGAAAACATATGCCCAGGTTTGACGCAGGCACTCGTAGAGGTGAGGTGCAGGCGTTTGCTGCCAATGACATCATGGCATTTCGGTGGCATGACAAATGAGATGTCACACTGTTGTCATCAATTCACCCTAATGAAATGGCAAACAGTGGCAGGCAGCATAGAGAGAGAAATGAACCCATTCTAAAACCTGCAGCTGTGATTGATTACACCTTCAACATGCGTTCAGTGGACAAATGTGACATGCAGATTGGGTTTGTTGATTGTGTTCGCAAGAGTTATAAGTGGTACATCAAACTGTTTTTCCATCTTCTGGACATTTCCATGCTCAATGCTTATAATATGTATAAGATGAGCACCAGAAACAAACCACAGTATGGCGAATTCTGTTTGTCTGTCATCAGACAAATAGTATTCAAGTACCAAATTTTCAACAACTACCTGCTCGTCTGAAGCATGGTGATCACTTCCTGGTAAAACTGCCTGCTACTGCTTTGAAGAAAAAGGCTCAGAAGAGGTGTTACGTCTGTGCACATACAAAAAAACGCACACAACAACGCAGAGACACTCGTTTTATGTGTGAGGAGTGCAAAACTCCACTGTGCATGACACCATGTTTCAAAGAGTGCCACAGGCTGCAGAACTTCTAGAAACATTCCCTGTGACTGTATATGTGTATATAAAATATAGAAAAATAGTAATAAACAACATTTCATATCGTTTGTTTGTGTAAATATTTTCTGTAAACAAAATAATGACAACAGTGTTTACGCCCTTATTGTGTAGTATTGAAAAAGAAATAACTTACAAAATACTGATCATGTTGGCCTCAGAGGCCATAAAAGTTACTCAGAAAAAAAGAAAAATTAAAAAATAATTGAAAATAGTACATAAAAAAGTAAATAGAAAAATACCGGGTGATGGCAGTCGGCGATGTTACCATATGTTGTTCAATTTTGGCAAATTTCACACCTCCATATCTCGGTAAGTATTGACGTTAAAATTTTTTTGTTTAGCCTATAATGTTTAGAAAAAAATACTCTATTTTTTCATAAGAAAAAATAATTTTTTTTTTTTTGAAATTTGGCTGACCCTGAGAATGAGTTTCGGAGAGGGCCTGTCGACCCTCAAAGGGTTAAAAACCATTTGCCTCCATTCACTCCTATCAAACACGCTCACACATGCCTTCTGGAAGTCCAAGCCCCTCACACACAAAACCTCCTTTACCCCCTCCCTCCAACCTTTCCTAGGCCGACCCCTACCCCTCCTTCCTTCCACTACAGACTGATACACTCTTGAAGTCACTCTGTTTCGCTCCATTCTCTCTACATGTCCGAACCACCTCAACAACCCTTCCTCAGCCCTCTGGACAACAGTTTTGGTAATCCCGCACCTCCTCCTAACTTCCAAACTACGAATTCTCTGCATTATATTCACACCACACATTGCCCTCAGACATGACATCTCCACTGCCTCCAGCCTTCTCCTCGCTGCAACAATCATCACCCATGCTTCACACCCATATAAGAGCGTTGGTAAAACTATACTCTCATACATTCCCCTCTTTGCCTCCAAGGACAAAGTTCTTTGTCTCCACAGACTCCTAAGTGCACCACTCACCCTTTTCCCCTCATCAATTCTATGATTCACCTCATCTTTTATAGACCCATCCGCTGACACGTCCACTCCCAAATATCTGAATACATTCACCTCCTCCATACTCTCTCCCTCCAATCTGATATCCAATCTTTCATCACCTAATCTTATCCTCATAACCTTACTCTTTCCTGTATTCACTTTTAATTTTCTTATTTTGCACACCCTACCAAATTTATCCACCAATCTCTGCAACTTCTCTTCAGAATCTCCCAAGAGCACGGTGTCATCAGCAAAGAGCAACTGTGACAACTCCCACTTTATGTGTGATTCTTTATCTTTTAACTCCACGCCTCTTGCCAAGACCCTCGCATTTACTTCTCTTACAACCCCATCTATAAATATATTAAACAACCACGGTGACATCACACATCCTTGTCTAAGGCCTACTTTTACTGGGAAATAATTTCCCTCTTTCCTACTTGCTCTAACTTGAGTCTCACTATCCTCGTAAAAACTCTTCACTGCTTTCAGTAACCTACCTCCTACACCATACACCTGCAACATCTGCCACATTGCCCCCCTATCCACCCTGTCATGCGCCTTTTCCAAATCCATAAATGCCACAAAGACCTCTTTAGCCTTATCTAAATACTGTTCACTTATATGTTTCACTGTAAGCACCTGGTCCACACACCCCCTACCTTTCCTAAAGCCTCCTTGTTCATCTGCTATCCTATTCTCCGTCTTACACTTAATTCTTTCAATAATAACTCTACCATACACTTTACCAGGTATACTCAACAGACTTCTCCCCCTATAATTTTTGCACTCTCTTTTGTCCCCTTTGCCTTTATACAAAGGAACTATGCATGCTCTCTGCCAATCCCTAGGCACCTTACCCTCTTCCATACATTTATTAAATAATTGCACCAACCACTCCAAAACTATATCTCCACCTGCTTTTAACATTTCTATCTTTATCCCATCAATCCCGGCTGCCTTACCCCCTTTCATTTTACCTACTGCCTCACGAACTTCCCCCACACTCACAACTGGCTCTTCCTCACTCCTACAAGATGTTATTCCTCCTTGTCCTGTACATAAAATCACAGCTTCCCTATCTTCATCAGCATTTAACAATTCCTCAAAATATTCCCTCCATCTTCCCAATACCTCTAACTCTCCATTTAATAACTCTCCTCTCCCATTTTTAACTGACAAATCCATTTGTTCTCTAGGCTTCCTTAACTTCTTATTCTCACTCCAAAACTTTTTCTTATTTTCAACAAAATTTGTTGATAACATCTCACCCACTCTCTCATTTGCTCTCTTTTTACATTGCTTCACCACTCTCTTAACCTCTCTCTTTTTCTCCATATACTCTTTCCTCCTTGCATCACTTCTACTTTGTAAAAACTTCTCATATGCTAAAAACTACTTTGTAAAAACTTCTCATATGGCTGAAACCCCGAGAGGGTTAAAACAAGAGGCTTACGACTCCTCTTTTTATCACAGCTAACCTTAGACGCCATCGTCAATGAGAGCCAACTATTTAACGAAAGAGTAAATTCAAATTCAAAGTTTATTCTCTATAAGGATTACAATGCTGAGTTTACAGAATTTGGTTATTGTGTGGTTTACATGTAGTAAAATAATAATTACAGAGTGTACCACTAGAACACCTAGCATGGCTAGGCATTTCAGGCAGACTTAAATTAAATCTTAAGTTTAAAATATTATAAAATTATGAGGTAAGTTGGTATTATGGCTGACTAAATACTAGTTTGTGAGTTTAGCAATGTGAATGCTTTTGTTTTGGCACTATACATAGTTTCAGTATTGGAGTATCACAGGCCAACTTATGACTAGTTAAGATTCATTATTTTGAGACTGAGATTGATATTTCTGTTTATGGTCAAATGGGTGAGTGAGTGTAAGTGTTAACCACCAGGTGGTATTCGTGTAATTAGTTGACAGGGTGTATCAGGGAGATAAGATGTTTTCTGATGGTAGTTTTGAAGGTGATGAATGTGTCTGCAGATTTAGAATTTTCAGGTAGGGTGTTCCAGATTTTAAGGCCTTTGACATACATTGAATTTTTGTAAAGGTTTAGTCGGACACGGGGAATGTCATAGAGATGTTTGTGTCTGGTGTTATGCCTGTGGGTTCTGTCACAACTATCAAGAAAGTGTTTTAGGTCAAGGTTAATATTGGAATTTAAGGTCCTGTAGATGTAGATTGCACAGTAGTAAGTGTGGATGTACTGAACATGGAGTAAGTTTAGATCTATGAAGAGTGGGGAGGTGTGTTGCCAGGGATGGGATTTAGTGATTATTCTTACTGCGGCTTTTTGTTGGGTTATTATTGGCTTTAGGTGTGTTGCTGCAGTTGAACCCCAAGCACAGACAGCATAGGTGAGGTATGGATATATAAGTGAATGGTATAGTGTAAGAAGGGCAGTTTGCGGCACGTAGTATCGTATCTTGGAGAGGATCCCAACCGTTTTGGATACTTTTTTGGTTATGTGTTGGATATGGGTGCTAAAGTTCAGGTTGTTGTCGAGGTATAGGCCTAGGAATTTGCCCTCATTATGCCTGGCAATTAGAGTGTTGTCAATCTTAATGTTAATTTGTGCATCTCCTGCTCTGCTACCAGATATAATGTAGTAGGTTTTGTCAGTGTTAAGCGTAAGTTTATTGGCTGTCATCCAAGTCGATATTTTGATCAGCTCCTCATTAACAATGGTGTTGAGGGTGGCAAGATTAGGGTGAGAGATGACATAAGTCGTGTCGTCAGCAAAGAGAATGGGGTTCAGGTGTTGAGATACGTTTGGAAGATCATTGATGTATATGAGGAAGAGCAGGGGACCAAGGACACTTCCCTGCGGAACTTCAGTATCAAGTGGCTGTGTTATTGATGCTGTGTCTTTAATGGTGACATACTGATACCTATTAGTAAGGTAAGATTTGAAATATGCAAGCACATGGCCTCTTATACCATAATGGTCAAGTTTGTGGAGTAGGATGCTGTGGTCTACTGTGTCAAAAGCTTTTCATAGGTCAATAAAAATTCCTAGTGGATATTCCTTATTTTCCAATGCTGTGTAAAGCAGATCTAGCATTTTTATGATTGCATCGTTAGTGCTTTTATTTTTCCTGAATCCAAATTGGCAGGGGTTGAGTATGTTTTGTGCCGTTATAAATGAATATAGTCTCCTGTGCACGAGTTTCTCAAAGATTTTGGATAGCAATGGTAAGTTTGATATTGGCCTGTAGTTGTTTAAATCTGTAGGGTCACCACCTTTATGTATTGGTGTAACCCTTGCCGTCTTGAGTAGTTTCGGGAAGGTGCTAGTTTCTAGTGACTTGTTAAAAAGTAATGAGATAGCATGCGAGAGGACATGGGCCGCTCTCTTGTACAATAATGGTGGGACATGAGGCAGATTCCCTGAGTTATTTTTAAGTGACTATAATCTCGGTGACTTCCGTGGGCTCAGTTGGAGCAAGATAGAAGGAATTTGGGAAATTCCCATCTAGGTAGTCCCCGGCATGGGCATTGGTACGTGGGATTTTATTGGCGAGATTAGAACCTATGGTTGAGAAGAAAGAGAGAGAGATCGAGATACAGAGTTGAGACTGTAAGAATACAAACTGAACAAGTAGTGGGCGATCACTTGGTCAGGCGAAATAAATGCGTATTAATATGTGTCTACTTTTAGCTCATTCACGTACGTTTGTAAGAGTTTGTAAAACATTTACCTCAATATTTTTTTATTATAATAATAATTACCTCACAATACAAATACTCTTACATTGTGTACAAGTTGTACAAGTTAGTTCAGAATAAACAAACAGCAACACACCATTTTTAGAGTGAAGATATTATTATTATTATTATTATTATTATTATTATTATTATTATTATTATTATTATTATTATTATTATTATTATTATTATTATTATTATTATAAGCACTAAACCCACAAGGATCGTGAATTGCTATATATAGAGTAAAGGCATACGAAAAGAATATTTTTCTACAGTTATCCCCCAGTTTGACTAGAGAAAACGTAATTCTTCCAACACTACCTACACAGCTGCTTTGTAAACAAATCTCATATTTATGTCAATTTTTATTCTGTGAGTGTATGTACAGTATCGTGTTTATATGCTATGTTACTGGTTTCGTATATAATTTTGAGGAAAATATCATAGATGGATTAATGAAAATGCCTATGTTAATGTAAAATAAGACATTTAGTGTGCCCAAGAGTGATTATTATTACGTAGTATTGGCGTCATGAGTAGAGAGAGATTTAGCGATTTTAATGTGTACCTGCACACCAGCACAGTGTGCAAGTATATTTAGGTACAGGTACACATAAGTATAATTATCAGAGTACATATAAAATATGCAGTAACTTTAAAACACTTGAAATTTTGGAAAGTTTCCTGACATAATAGATGTGGTCACGGAGAATGTAAACAAACTGGGTGGGGGGCGCCGTATTTGAAAGACCGCTTGCCGTATAGCAAATTTTGATCATAATTTGACATCACTGTATTAGCAGAACACCGTAAGGAAAAACACCGTAAAGCGGGGCCCTACTGTACTTACACATTTGGAGCAGAGATGGTGGCAGAGGTTGAGTGTGGAGGAGGTTGAGTGTAGGGAAGGTTGAGGGTGGGAGATTCACAGTGTGGTGTATGATGTTAGTGGCCCTGTAAACCTCCAACAGCAACATTGTTTTGTTTCATTGCTGAATTTAACTCATACAGTTTGTTTTATCACTTAACTGATACAATTTATTTTGTTAAATCACTGAACATAACTGATATAATTTGTTTTGTTAAATCACTGAACATAACTGATACAATATGTTTTGTTTAACTTTTCACTTCTTTCATTTGCTCTTACTTTTCACTGATTTTTGGCTTTTTCTTCACTGATTTTTTACTTTTTCTTCACTCTTTCCTCACTTTCCTCTGCAGGGCATTTCAATAAAAATCTGTCCAAGGAGGTTTGTTTCAGCCTCCCTTTCAGGATGTTTTGGAAATGAGTTAGGCAAGTGTCATTAAATAGCTCCGATGAACGACCAGTTGCTACTTTCTCTGGGTGTTTCATTGCAATAAACTCTGAAAGTCTCTCCCAGATTCCCAACATTTCCTTTATTTCACTTGTAGAGATAGCCTCCTCCACATCTGGCTCCTCTGCAGTACGAATGTCCTTCAAAACTTCGTGATGCTGCTGTATATGTAGTTCATCTAACTCCTCTGTCATCAGCTCCTCGTAGTGCTCCTTGATGAGCTCATTCACATCTTATCCACCTCCATGCCCATGGACTTTTCGAGGGACACAATCTCATCCACCACTGCTGCTTCGGGCTCGAATCCTTCAGAGTCCCTTTCAGACAACCTTAGGCCACAGCTTCTTCCACGCAGAGTTCAAGGTCCTCCTTGTAACACCCTGCCAGGCCATATTTAGAATTTTGAGGCATATCACGATGTTATAGTGGTCCTTCCAGTACTCTCGAAGGGTCAAGTTTGTGCTCTCCACCACATCAAAGCAGCGGTGGAACAGGTGCTTGGTGAAGAGCTTCTTGAAATTATGAATCACCTCTTGGTCCATGGGCTGCGGGATCGGGGTGGTGTTGGGTGGAAGGAAGAGAATGTTTATAAACTTAAACTTTTCAAGGATGTTGTTTTTGAGGTTCGGTGGGTGAGCAGGTGCATTGTCCAAGACAGGGGTAGGTTATTTTTCTGGAGATACTTCTTAATGGCAGGATCAAAGACCAGGTTTACCCACTCCACAAAGAACTGCCTGGTGACCCATGCCTTCGGGTTTGCCCTCCACATAACCTGCATTTTTTCCTTTAGAATCTTGTGTGACTTAAAGGCTTTGGGGTTTTCCGAATGATATACCAGCAGTGGCTTGATCTTGCAGTCGCCACTCGCATTGGCGCACAATGCGAGGGTTAACCTATCCTTCGTAGGTTTGTGGCCTGGCAGCTTCTTCTTCTCTGCAGTTATGTAAGTCCTTCTTGGCATCTTCTTCCAGAAGAGCCCTGTCCCGTCATAGTTGAAGACTTGCTGAGGGATGTATTCTTCAGCTATCACTTCAGCAAAAGTTTTGAGGAGATCCTCAGCTGCCTTCACATCAGAGCTTGCTTCCTCACCATGCCTGATGACAGAATGAATGCTAGCCCTCCTTTTAAAATTGTCGAACCAGCCCTGACTGGCTTTAAACGACTTTTCCAATGCCTTGTCTGTTGAAGTGCCTGGGGTTTGCTGCAGCAAATCAGCGTAAATGCCTCATGCCTTCTCGCAGATGATACCCTCAGTCACAGTATCTCCTGCGAGCTGCTTTTCTCTCAACCAGGTTAGCAGCAGCTTCTCCATCTTTTCATGGACAGATGTCCACAGCTTAGACATTAATGTAACGCCCTTGGCTGGTGCTATAGCCTTTATCGACTCCTGCTGCTTTAGTATTATACATATAGTAGATGTACTTCACTGGTATTGTCTGGCTAAATCCACAACTCATGCACCTTGCTTATGTTTATCTCTGATTTCATGCTTTAATTCCATGGAAATCATCGTCTTTTTCTTCTCAGCACTGTCCTTTGCACTTGGTTAGAAAAGCAAAACTTGGCCAAATGACTGTCAAAAATGTAAGCAAAGAAGGAGAGAACTGCTCCCACAGCGATGTAAACATGTGTACTGCTTACTGGATGTTTTGGAATCAGCTGTGCCAACTAGCATCAGCATTCTTAATTATTATTACATATGTATTATGTACATAATACATACATAATTGTAATAATAGTTATTATTATAATTATAGTTATTGATAATTTAGGGAACTGAAGCTCTATCGTTTTTTATTATTATTATTATTATTATTATTATTATTATTATTATTATTATGGAAAATTTTCTAGGGTGCTTACCTGTATGTACCTCAACATTATATACATACCAGTAATCTCATTGGGAGACAATCATATTGTTTACCGTAGTCACCCCGTGTAGACATGTGAGAAAACTTAACCACCCCTGGTCGCACCAAGTGGTCCCCTCGACCTCACAATCTTATCCATATCTATCCGAGACCAGTATGGATTGGGTAGCACCCACAAGTACGGTGCTACTAATTAATTGTGGACTGTATAGATTATATTAGTTTAGCTGAATGAAGGGGAGGGGGGTAGGATACACCTGGATACATCCATCAAGGAAAACATTTGTACATAATCCCACCACTTACCAGATGTTCTCTGGTGGTCACTTGATGTAGTTGGATCACTCATAACCTATCTAATTACAACATAACACAACTGGCCAGCATAAGTTTGTTATAACTAGAAGGGTTACTTAACTGTGGGTGATTGATACTCCTTATATCTTCCATTCACCATCTCAGTTTCGATGTCCTGCTACACCGACACGGTTCTCATTCCGGCAGGACGAGGTATCCGTCGGTTTGTCCCGGTTAGAAGTCGTGATTCCATAAATCTCCATTATCCCCGGTACGAGAGTCACACGTTCACTCGGAGCAAGGCGCTCTATTTCACATCCCGCATTCTCTTAACTCAATGTTATTATCACTGATTACATTACCATTCACAAGACGATTTAACGTCTCATAACTATTATACAAATTAGAGGTCACTCCATTAAGATCTGAGGCCGATGAGCGAGGATTAACACACGGGTATGTCCCCTGGGCACACACCCTGGCCGTGCACCTGCCACCCGGTCCTACTCTTATCACACATTTTACCACTCTATTACCGTGGTCCCGTAAATCACGTTCCCTCACTCTCCACCAGGAACAGTTACGACACTTCTTATTATGAAATGAGGCCTATATTAATCCTTAGGCCGCCGTGAATGCCAATTTCGTGGTTCCATGCTTTCTCAGCTTCCACCCCACATTCAAAACAATCCGCCTCTCTCCCCCGCACATCCGCGCATGCGCAAAGGGAACTCTTGGTTCTACTCTTATTTTCAAATACATTTTTGACCCATATAGACACATTAAACACCTATTAGGCACTATAGTTTCGGAAAATTAAAAAATTTTCCACAATTATTATTAATTTAGGGAACTAGAGCACATATTAAATTCCCTAGATCAAGAGCCCCTCACAAGCTTCAAGGAACCTTGACACTGGTGAGGGGCTTCAGTTCCCTACCTTATCAGTAATAATAATTATAATAATTTTTTTATTTATTTATTATTAATTTGGACATGATACATAGATGTACAAAGAAATACAGTGGTTAAATGTAACATGCCAAAAGCCCCTTGTATGCAGAGCATTATGGGCAGGCTTAAAATTGACTTAAGATTAACTAAACAATGATATATTCAGTGGTAAAAATAATAATGAACAAATAACAAGCACAAATGAGTACAGTGGTCCCTCAATAATCGTCCGGCCTGAAAGTCATCCATTTCGGAAATAGTCCTGTTTTTTCGTCTAAATATTGGCTCGCAAATGGTCCAGTAACTCGCTAATAGTCCTTCGTCCCGGACGAGTACTCACGCTCTGAGCCGCCTCGGCCTTTCCTTCCCAGCCAGTATGCCATTGTTTACCAGTGAGCAACAGTCCCCTCACGTGCTCCAGCGAAATATTTCATAATATTCCATTTATTTTAGTTATTTAAGTGCTAAATAAGCCACCATGGCTCCAAAGAAAGCTCCTAGTGCCAAGCCTTTGGTAAAGAAGGTGAGAAATACGATTGAATTTAAGAAAAACATCATTGAACAATATGATAGTGGTGTATGTGTGGGCGAACTGGCCAGGATGTATAACAAATCCCTTACAACCATATCTTCCATCATAGCCAAGAAAAAGGAAATCAAGGATGCTGTTATTGCAAAGGGGGTAAATATGCTGACAAAAATGAGATCACCAGTACTCGAAGATGTTGAGAAGTTATTATTGGTGTGGATAAATGAGAAACAATTAGCAGGAGATAGTCTTATGACGTCGCTTATTTGTGAAAAGGCTAGGCAGTTGCATGACGATTTGGTAAAGAAATTGCCTGCAACTAGTGGTGATGTGAGTGAATTTAAGGCCAGCAAAGGCAGGTTTGAGAGATTTAAGAAGCGTACTGGCATACACAGTGTGGTAAGGCATGGTGAGGCTGCCAGTTCGGACCACAAGGCGACTGAAAAATATGTGCGTGAATTCAAGGAGTACATAAACAGTGAAGGACTGAAACCTGAACAAGTGTTCATTTGTGATGAAACAGGCCTCTTTTGGAAGAAAATGCCAAAGAGGACCTACATTACTCAGGAAGAAAAGGCGCTGCCAGGACACAAGCCTGTGAAAGACAGGCTACCGCTAATGTTCTGTACTAAGGCTAGTGGGGATTTCAAAGTGAAGCCGTTACTAGTGTACCATTCTGAAAATCCCAGAGTGTTCAAGAAAAACAATGTCATGAAGAGTAAATTGTGTGTGTTTTGGAGATCTAATAGTAAGGCATGGGTCACAAAGGACAATTTTGTCGAGTGGTTCAATGAAGTGTTTGGCCCTAGTGTGAAGAATTACCTCTTGGAAAAGAAATTGGATCTCAAGTGCCTCCTAGTAATGGACACTGCACCTGCTCATCCTCTAAACTTGGATGACCTAATTCTGAAGGAGTTTGGGTTAATCACAGTAAAGTTCTTGCCCCAGAATACCACTCCTCTCCTCCAGCCCATGGACTAGCAGGTCATTGCAAACTTTAAAAAACTCTACACCAAAGCAATGTTTGAGAAGTGCTTGAATGTGACCTCAGACACTCACTTGACTCTACGAGATTTTTGGAAAGAACACTTCAGTATTCTCCATTGCGTAAGCCTTATAGGTAAGGCTTGGGAGGGAGTGACTACCAGGACTTTGAAAATTGTGGCCAGATTGTGTCCACAAGAGGGATTTTGAAGGGTTTGGGGCTGACCCTGATGAGCCTATGTCAGTTGTTAAATCCATTGTGGCACTGGGGAGTTCCATGGGGTTGGATGTGAGTTTGGAGGATGTGGAAGAGTTGGTGGAGGACCACAACAAGGAGCTAACCACTGAGGAGCTGCAAGAGCTTCAGCAGGAAGAGCAACAGATCTCAGCTCAGAATCTTGCTGCAGAGGAGGAGGAAGAGAGATGGAGGAAGGTGCCTTCTTCAGAAATTAAGGAGATTTTTGGAATGTGGGGTAGGATGGAAAGATTTATGGAGAAACATCACCCAGAGAAGGATGTTGCAAGCCATATCGGCAACTTGTACAGTGACAGAGTCTTTGCCCATTTTAGGGAAGTTTTAAAGAGACCCCAGAAACAGAGCTCTCTGGACAGTTTTTTTTGCGCGACAGGACTCCAGTGACTCTCAAGGTGGTCCTAGTGGCATTAAGAAACAGAGAAGAGAAGTAACCCCAGAAAAGCAATTGGTACCCGAGGTGTTGATGGAAGGGGATTCCCCTTCCAAACAGTAAATCATCCAATCTGTCTCCTTCTCCAGTCTTCCATACACAAAGAAGAATCACCAATAAAGGTAAGTGTTATTATGTTAATGTTTAATTCATCGTGTGCCACTGTATTGTTTATGTACTACATCTATATTTCATGTAAAAAAAATTTTTTGTTTTAATACTTCTGAGTGTCAGGAACAGATTAATTGAATTTACATTATTTCTTATGGGGAAAATTGATTCGTAAATCATCCATTTCGATAATAGTCCCACTTCCAGGAACGAATTATGGACGATAATTGAGGGACCACTGTATTTCAAAGACAGGTTATATGGTCATTTGCTGAATTGCTGTGCATTCAATAGAATGGAGTATTCTGTTAGGTAATGTAATTAAAAAAACAAAGTTTGCTAGGGTCACAGGTAAAACATTTAAGAGATACACCTACCATCCAACTTACGACCTGCTCGATATACGACCATTCGACTTACGACCGTGTTTTTTATGCCAAATTTCTGGAAAATAAACAATTGTTTGTGTTGTATTCAGTGTTTATCCTAAACCATTCAGTATAAAATACAGTACTGACAGCATAATAAGTAAAGTAAAAAGTGAAATACCAAAATAAAACAATAAAATAAAATCATTACAAAAATGTGATGTTGATATTCAGTAGTAAGGCTCGACTTGCATCTATTTCGACTTATGACCGGTTTGTCGGAACTAAACTCGGTCGTAAGTCGGATGGTACCAGTACAGTTATTCAGTATTTATTTAGTTGTGGGTGAGTAAGTGATTTTTAAGAAGAGACTTGAATTTATAAACAGACAGTGTTTCTTTTATATTCACAGGTAATGAATTTCAGATTTTTGGGCCTTTTATGTGCACTGAGTTTTTGCATAGTATGAAATGGACATGAGGAACATCAAAGAGTGATCTGTTCCTTGTGTTATGGTCATGTGTTCTGTTGAGGTTGGTAAGGAAACGTTTGAGGGGAGGGTTTATATCTGAGTTAAGTGTTCTATATATGTAGTAGGTATAATAATAAGTGTAGATGTTTTGTACAGTGGACCCTCGGCCAGTGCTGGCATCGTCTAATGATAAAATCACCTAACGATGTGTTTCTGCGTAAAAATATTGGCTCGACCAATAGTGAAAACCTCCGGTAACAACATTTGTCCCGAACACGTCGGCCTGTCCATTCAGCCTGAGCGCCTTAGCTGCCTTGCCTCCAGCTAGTGTGCCATTGTTTACAAGCCAGGGCGGACGGTTCCATGCATATATGTGATACATTTTGTATTATTCCATTGTTTTTAGTGCTTGTAACTGCTAAATAAGCCACCTCGGGCCCAAAGAAAGCTTCTAGTGCCAACCCTGTGGTAAAAAGAGTGAGAAATACTATCGAAATACTATCGTACCACGGTCAGCTGCTGCTGCACCACTGTCAGCTGCTGCTCTACCACAGTCAGCTGCTGCTGCACCACCATCAGCTGTTGCTGCACCACCATCAGCAACTGCTGTACCATGGTCAGCTGCTGCTGTGCCACTGTCAGCTGTTGCTGCACCACTGTCAACTGTTGCTGCACCACCATCAGCTGTTGCTGCACCACCGTCAGCTGCTGCTGCTGCTACACCACCATCAGCTGCTGCTGCATCACTGTTAGCTGCAGCTGTACCACGGTCAGCTGCTGCTGCACCACCATCAGCTGTACCACTTGAAGATGTGGAGAGAGTGTTGTTGGTGTGGCTTAACGAGAAACAATTACTGAGAAACAATTAACCCCAGAGGATTAGCCACCCAGGATAACCCAAGAAAGTGCATCATCGAGGACTGTCTAACTTATTTCCACTGGGGTCCTTAATCTTGTCCCCCAGGATGTGACCCACACCAGTCGACTAACACCCAGGTGAACAGGAAAAACTGCCTGGAACTAGTGCTCATATTGGTGAATTTAAGGCCAGCAAATGTTGGTTTAAGAGATTTAAGAATCGTAGTGGCATACACAGTGTGATAAGGCATGGCGAAGCTGAAAAATTCAAACCTCAACAAGTGTTCAATTGTGACGAGACAGGCCTATTCTGGAAGAAAATGCCAAACAGGACCTACATTACTCAGGAGGAAAAGGCACTCCCAGGACACAAGCCTGTGAAAGACAGGCTAACTCTCGTGTTTTGTTGTAATGCTAGTGGGGATTGCAAAGTGAAGCCTTTACTTATGTATCGCTCTGAAAATCCCATTGTGTTCAAGAAAAACAGTGTCTCATCACTCATCAATACTCTTCAGTAAAGGTAAGTGTCATTTTTAGCATTTATTTATGTAGTTATTGTGCATGTCTCATTGTTTTCTTAGTAGGGAAATGTATATTTCATAAAAAATAAAATGATTTTTTTTTTTAATACTTTTGGCTGTCTGGAATGGATTAATTGGATTTCCATTATTTCTTATGGGGAAAATTAATTCGGCTAACGATAAATTCAGCTAAGGACAAGCTCTCTGGAACGGATAAATATCGTTGGTCGTGGGTCCACTGTATTACAATAACGATAGAGCTTCAGTTCCCGTAATTAATAATAATAATACATTATTATAACAACAAGAGCTTCAGAGCAAAGCCAACTCGGTGAATTGTTTGCGTAGCTGTGGGAGCAGTTCTCTCTCGCTTTACTTACATTTTTGACAGTCATTTGGCCAAAATTTGCTTTTCTAAGCATGGGTCCCAAGAAAGTAAGTGTAAAGGACAGTGCTGAGAAGAAAGAAAGGATGATTTCTATGGAATTAAAGCATGAAATCATAGATAAACAAGAGAGGTGTCCAGGTTTTGGGTTGAGGGGGAAGAGGGGGGGAAGCTGGCTCATAACTCAAATGTTGGCTCGTAACTCAGAGCAAAAAATCGACTGATTGACGGTTCGTATCTCAAAAACCTCGTACATTGGGACACTTGTAAGTCAAGGTTCCACTGTACTTTTATTGTAAATTGTTTTAACTTGTTTTAAATTGTAATACATACTGTACTTTTGTAAACTATATCAAAACTGTAATTATTCTATACTGAACTGCACTACTAGACTTATTACAGCCATACAGCATTACCTAACAGAATGCTCAATTCTTTTGTACTCATTGTAACTCATCTGATGACAGTACGAACTGTTATTGTCTTATTCATCTTATGATAATTTTAAGTTTGCCCGAAATGCTCTGCATACAAAGGGGCTTATGGCATGCACACCCAACTATATTACATTCCTTTGTACAACAATGTATCATGTCAAAATAAACATTATTATTATTATTATTATTGTTTTAAGGTAAGTAATGAGTGTACTGTGTGTATTTTACTTTATTGTTTTTTAAATGCCTAGTTCTATTGCTAACTGAATATATGTTAGTGTAAACTTGTTATCGGGCATTTATTTGCATTTATAATTGGAAAAAATGATGTTCTGCTTCCCGGCGATGTCCGCTTTCCAGCAGTAGCCTGGAACCTAACCTGCTGTATAAATGGGGCCCTACTGTTGTTGCATATTACATTCTTAAACACCATCATACGTGAATAAAGCCTGGCTATAATACTTCATGTAATATTATATTGCGATCCACTTTATTATTAGCCAAATAAAGATTGTTCGACTATTTATTATTATTTGATATCACATGAATAAAGAATTCACTCTCGAGTACATTTGTAAATAATAAGGTTTATGTTGGTTAAGTGCTTTTTTCTGGTTAGTGTGACTTTGTCAATGGTCCAAGTCGGACCGAAACGTCATCGTAAGCTTCTCTCTTTTATGTGCGGGTTATTTGTGTATTGTTCCAGTCACGGTATTGTGCCTTTTTTGTTAGTTATGTATATTACTAATATGGTATTATATTGTTTTGTTATTCGTTAATATTAAGTGATTTTCATGTAGTGGGAAACCACTAGTTAAGTGCTGGTCTGTCTTCCTCCGTCACGTGATCCAACCTGACGTCAGCTTACCATGTATTGGTACTGGCAGTAGGTTCACAGCACTAACTCTGAGTAGGTCCTCAACCCAGAGCTCATAGCCCCTTTAGCACTTCGTTACATTGTTACTATTATATAGATTTCAAAGTCTCTTGCATGAGACGATTAACTATTTGAGAGATTGCTAGCTTAAGTAATCCCTAGAGATTGTTTCTCGAAAATAACTAAATAGGTTGCCTTTCCATACAAGATTGTTAATATTGATAAATTATTTGTGGTGTGGTTATTTAATAAGTTATAAGAACTTAAACATAGAATTATGTTCTTTTATGTGAAGCATCACTAGGGGTCACATAACAGCCCCAAGAGTATGGGATTTTATTTTCAACCTGATTACTAGATATGAAAAGGGACTTAATATACGTATTAAATAAAGATCTGAAAGAAGCGTCTAAAGTCATTATTTCCCTATTGTTACAACATAGGCCAGTAGTTGTAACATTGTACATGCAATAAATACAGTATATCTTTCATATACCACATGTTCAACTTAGCCTGTTTAGAAATTCCATGCAAATAAAAGGCCCTAAAATTTGGAATTTCTACCAGAAAATGCAAAAAATTTCCATCTGCCAACTGCTTCAATAATGTTGTTAAAAAAACTGTCGTAAATCTGATATAAATTTTATGTAGATATTGCCTAATATATCTGTTGCAGACTGCTTATTCAGACTCAGTTAGCATTCATATTCATGCTCTTATTATCAGTATCTATTATAAGCAAAATTGTCATTCTAGCTTTGTATTGCTCTCTCTCATTTTTTTGGTTACACACTGGCCATCTCCCACTGGGTAGGGCGTCTTGAAAAAAAGGAAACACTCTCACCATTACTCACTCCATCATGATGGAGGTGTTTTTTCTTTTTTGAGTCACCTTACCTTGGTGGATGATGGCTGGTATGTTAAAGAAAATGAGATAGTAATACAGAGCTACGATAACAATTTGCTAGTAATAAATATTGGGGCAGAAATAATGATAACAGTAAGGGCAGTTTGGCAGTTTGGAGGGATATGTTGTGTATCTTTATACATACAGTGGACCCCCGCATAGCGATATTAATCCGTGCAAGAGAGCTCATTGTTATGCGAAATTATCGTTATGCGAATGAATTTTCCCCATAAGAAATAATGGAAATCAAATTAATCCGTGCAAGACACCCCAAAGTTTGAAAAAAAAAAATTTTTACCACATGAAATATTAATTTTAATACACACAAACTGAAAAAGGCATGCACAATTACATGACACTTACTTTTATTCAAGATCTGGTGATGATTGATGGGATGGGAGGAGGAGAGAGGTTTTAGTGTTTAGAAGGGGAATCCCCTTCCATTAAGACTTGAGGGGTCAAGTCCTTTTCTGGGGTTACTTCCCTTCTTTTAAAAGCCACTAGACCAGCTTCAGAGTCACTGAGTTTTTGTCGCACAACATATCTGTCCATAGTGTCCTGTACCTCTCGTTCCTTTATGACTTCCCTAAAGTGTTTCACAACATTGTCAGTGTAATAGTCACGGCTTGCAATAGCTGTGTGAGGGTGATTTTCATCCATGAAGGTTTGCACTTCAAGCCACTTTGCACAGATTTCCTTAATCTTTGTAGTAGGCAATTTCTTCAATTTCTCTCTCCCCTCCTTCGAACCAGTTTCTTCAGGTCTGGCCTCTTGCTGTTGAAGTTGATCTATCAGCTCATCAGTGGTTAGTTCTTCATTGTCCTCCTTCCTCCTCCACCAACTCTTCCACATCATCCCCACTAACCTCCAACCCCAAGGACTTTCCCAATGCCATAATGGATTCCTCAACTGGCATAGGATTCTCAGGGTTAGCCTCAAACCCTTCAAAATCCCTTTGGTCTACACATTCTGGCCACAGTTTCTTCCAAGCAGAGTTCAAGGTCCTCTTAGTCACTCCCTCCCAAGCCTTACCTATAAGGTTTACACAATTGAGGATATTAAAGTGATCTCTCCAAAAGTCTCTTAGAGTCAATTGAGTTTCTGAGGTCACTACAAAGCACCTTTCAAACAGAGCTTTTGTGTACAGTTTTTTGAAGTTTGCAATAACCTGCTGGCCCCATGGGCTGCAGGAGAGAGTGGTATTAGGAGGCAACTTCACCTTAATGAATTTCATGTCCCCATAAAGTCGCTCTGCCACGTCTGTAGGATGACCAGGGGCATTGTCTAACACCAGGAGGCATTTAAGTTCTAATTTCTTTTCAGTTAGGTAATCTTTCACATTGGGGGCAAATGCATGGTGTAACCAGTCATAGAAAAAGTCCCTAGTGACCCATGCCTTACTGTTTGCCCTCCCCCAGCACACACAAATTTTCCTTGAGGACATTCTTTTGCCTGAACGGTCTGGGAGTTTCAGAGTGATACACTAATAAAGGCTTCACTTTGCAATCAAACCCGTAGCATTGGAACACATCAACAGAGTAAGCCTGTCTTTCATAGGCTTGTGTCCTGGGAGTGCCTTTTCCTCCTGAGTAATGTAGGTCCTGCTTGGCATTTTCTTCCAAAACAGGCCTGTTTTCATCACAATTAAACACTTGTTCAGGTTTCAGTCCTTCTGTTTCTATGTATCCTTGAATTCCTGCACATATTTTTCAGCTGCTTTGTGGTCCGAACTGGCAGCCTCACCATGCCTTATCACACTATGTATGCCACTATGCCTCTTAAATCTCTCAAACCAACCTTTGCTGGCCTTAAATTCACTCACATCATCACTAGTTGCAGGCATTTTTTTAATTAAATCCTCATGCAACTTCCTAGCCTTTTCACTTATGATCACTTGAGAGATGCTATCTCCTGCTATCTGTTTCTCATTTATCCACACCAATAAGAGTCTCTCAACATCTTCCATCACTTGCGATCTCTGTTTCGGAAAACACAGTTAAACCTTTGGCAAGAACAGCTTCCTTGATTGCCTTTTTGTTGCCCACAATAGTAGCGATGGTTGATTGGGGTTTACTATACAACCTGGCCAGCTCGGAGACACGCACTCCACTTTCATACTTTTCAATGATCTCTTTCTTCATCTCTATAGTAATTCTCACCCTTATTGCTGTAGGGTTGGCACTAGAAGCTTTCTTGGGGCCCATGGTCACTTATTTTGCAGATAAAATCACCAGAAACACTGTAATAATACGAAATGTTCCGATTGTATGCTTGGATGTTACCGCGGAGGCTGGCTGGTAAACAATGCCACCGGCGGAACATGTGAGGCTGGCTAAGGGCGCACATTAGATGCGTCTCAGACGAACAGCGTTGAGCGGGTTTTTTAGCGGTATGCGAGGCAAAATCTTGGCGATAAAATGTAGCGGTATGCTGATTTAACGTTATGTGATGCCAACGGTATGCGGGGGTCCACTGTATATGCTTCTAAACTGTTGTATTCTGAGCACCTCTGCAAAAACAGTGATAATTTGTGAGTGTGGTGAAAGTGTTGAATGATGATGAAAGTATTTTCTTTTTGGGGATTTTCTTAATTTTTTGGGTCACCCTGCCTCGGTGGGAGACGGCCGACTTGTTGAAAAAAAAAAAAAAATAAGGGCATGAGTATGAATGCTAATTTGGACTGAATAAGTAGTTTGCCATAGATCTATTAGGCAATACACATATCTTTATAGTAACTTATTAAACTAGGCTTTCAAATACAGTGGTCCCTCATTTATCGTCGTTAATCCATTCTTGGAAGTGCGACGATTATCGAAATAGACGATTTTTGAATAAATTTTCCCCATAAGAAATAATGTAAATACAACAAATCCGTTCCTGACACCCAGAAGTATTAAAACAAAAATATTTTTTACATGAAATATAGATGTAGTGCATAAACAATACAATGGGACATGATGAATGAAACATTAACAGCATAGCACTTACCTTTATTGGTGATTCTTCTTAGTGTCTGGAAGACTGGAGGAGGAGAGAGATTGGATTAGTTACTGTTTGGAAGGGGAATCCCCTTCCATCAACACCTCAGGTACCAAGTGCTTTTCTGAGGTTGCTTCTCTTCTCTGTTTCTTAATGCCACTAGGACCAGCTTGAGAGTCACTGGAGTCCTGTCTCACAAAAAAAGTGTCCAGAGAGCTCTGTTTCTGGCATCTCTTTAAAACTTCCCTAAAATGGGCCAAGACTCTGTCACTGTACAAGTTGCCGATATGGCTTGCAACATCCTTCTCAGGGTGATCTTTCTCCATAAATCTTTCCATCCTACCCCACATTTCAAAAATCTCCTTAATTTCTGAAGAAGGCACCTTCTCCTATCTCTCTTCCTCCAACTCTGCAGCAAGATTCTGAGCTGCGATCTGTTCCTGTTCCTGCTGAAGCTCTTGCAGCTCCTCAGTGGTTAGCTCCTCGTTGTGGTCCTCCACCAACTCTTCCACATCCTCCAAACTCACATCCAACCCCATGGAACTCCCCAGTGCCACAATAGAGTTCACAACTGACATAGGCTCATCAGGGTCAACCACAAACCCTTCAAAATCCCTCTTGTGGACACACACTGGCCACAGTTTTCTCGAAGCAGAGTTCAAAGTCCTGATAGTCACTCCCTCTCAAGCCTTACCTATAAGGCTTATGCAGTGGAGGATACTGAAGTGTTCTTTCCAAAAATCTCTTAGAGTCAAGTAAGTGTCTGAGGTCACATTAAAGCACCTTTGAAACATTGCTTTGGTGTAGAATTTTAAAGTTTGAAATGACCTGCTGGTCCATGGGCTGGAGGAGAGGAGTGGTATTTGGGGGCAAGAACTTTACTGTGATTAACCCAAACTCCTGCAGAATTAGGTCATCCAAGTTTAGAGGATGAGCAGGTGCATTGTCCATTACTAGAAGGCACTTGAGATCCTATGTTTTTTCCAGGAGGTAATTCTTCACACTAGGGCCAAACACTTCATTGAACCACTCGACGAAAATTTCCCTCGTGACCCATGCCTTATTATTAGATCTCCAAAACACACACAATTTACTCTTCATAACATTGTTTTTCCTGAACACACTGGGATTTTCAGAATGGTACACTAGTAACGGCTTCACTTTGAAATCCCCGCTAGCATTAGCACAGAACATGAGTGTCAGCCTGTCTGTCATAGGCTTGTGTCCTGGCAGTCCCTTTTCCTCCTGAGTAATGTAGGTCCTCTTTGGCATTTTCTTCCAAAAGAGGCCTGTTTTGTCACAATTGAACACTTGTTCAGGTTTCAGTCCTTCAGCCTCTTATGTCCTCCTTGAATTCACTTATGAATTTTGTAGCTGCAATTTTGTCCAAACTGGCAGCCTCACCATGCCTTATCACACTGTGTATGCCACTACACTTCTTAAATCTCTCAAACCAACCTTTGCTGGCCTTAAATTCACAATTATCAGTACTTGTTGCAGGCAATTTCTTTATCAAGCCCGGTCCTGCAACTGTCAATATATTTACCCCCTTTGCAACAACAGCTTCCTTGATTTTCTTTTTCTTGGCCACGATGGAAGATATGGTTGTACGGGATTTGTTATACGTCCTGGCTAGTTCGGCCTCACGTACGCCACTTTCATATTGTTCAGTGATGTTTTTTTTAAATTCAATCGTATTTCTCACTTTCTTTACCGCAGGCTTGGCACTAGGAGCTTTCTTTGGAGCCATGGTAGCTTATTTAGCACTTGCAAGCACTAAAATGAATGGAATACATGTACAGTGGACCCCCGCATAGCGACTTTAATCCGTACAAGAGGGCTCATTGGTATGCGAAATGATCGGTATGCGAATGAATTTTCCCCATAAGAAATAATGGAAATCAAATTAATCCGTGCAAGACACCCAAAAGTATGAAAAAAAATTTTTTACCACATGAAATATACATTTTCCTACACACAAAGAGAAGGATACATGCACAATAGTAGAGTAGTACATGCACAATATATATTGTGCATGTACTACTCTACTAAATGAAGAATAAATGACACTTACCTTTATTGAAGATGCAGCAATGACTGATGAGACACTGTGTCCTGGGAGTGCCTTTTCCTCCTGAGTACTGTAGGTCCTGTTTGGCATTTTCTTCCAGAACAGGCCTTATCACAATGTGTATGCCACTACGATTCTTAAATCTCTCAAACCAACGTTTGCTGGCTTTAAATTCACCAATATGAGCACTAGTTCCAGGCATTTTTCCCTGTTCACCTGGGTGTTAGTCGACTGATGTGGGTTGCATCCTGGGAGACAAGATTAAGGACCCCAATGGAAATAAGTTAGACAGTCTTCGATGACACTGACTTTTTTGGGTTATCCTGGGTGGCAAATCCTCTGGGGTTAATTGTTTCTTGGTATTCTCAATAAGCCACACCAACAACGGTGCTACAGCAGCAGCAGCAGCAGCTGACAGTGCTACAGCAGCAGCAGACGATGCTACAGCAGCAGCAGACGGTACTACAGCAGCAGCTGACGGTGGTACAGCAGCAGCAGCAGCTGACAGTGCTACAGCAGCAGCAGACGATGCTACAGCAGCAGCAGACGGTACTACAGCACAGCAGACGGTACTACAGCAGCAGCAGCAGCAGCTGACGGTGGTACAACAGCAGCAGCAGCTGACGGTGCTACAGCAGCAGCAGCAGCTGACAGTGCAGCAGCTGACAGTGCAGCAGCTGATGGTGGTACAGCAGCAGCAGCAGCTGTACCACCAATAGTAGCGATGGTTGATTGGGGTTTATTATACAACCTGGCCAGCTCGGAGACACGCACTCCACTTTCATACTTATCAATGATCTTTTTCTTCATCTCTATAGTAATTCTCACCCTTATTGCTGTAGGGTTGGCACTAGAAGCTTTCTTGGGGCCCATGGTCACTTATTTTGCAGATAAAATCACCAAAAACACTGTAATAATATGAAATGTTCCGATTGTATGCTTGGATGTTACCGTGGAGGCTGGCTGGTAAACAATGCCACCGGCGGCACATGAGGCTGGCTAAGGGCGCACATTGGACGCGTCTCGGACGAACAGCATTGAGCGGGTTTTTGAGCGGTATGCGAGGCAAAATTTTTGCGATGAAAGCGAGCGGTATGCGGATTAAACGTTATGTGATGCCGACGGTATGTGGGGGTCCACTGTATTATGAAATATTTCATATGAACAAGTGAGGGGACTGTCGCTCACTGGTAAACAATGGCACACTGGCTGGGAAGGGAGGCCGAGGCAGCTCAGAGCGTGAGTACGCGTCCTGGATGAAGGACGAGTAGCGAGTCAACCGACCATTTGTGAGCCAATGTTTTGATGGAAATAACGCGACGATTTCCAAAAAGGACAACTATCGAGCCGGACAATTATTGAGGGACCACTGTAACTTCAACTTCAATTGTACAATTTCTGTGTTAATCTGTCTGAAATTCTCTACCTTACAGGGGCTTTCCACAAAGCCTGTAATATATGTTGCCTAATTTGTTGACTATTGTATACCTTTCGGAATTACTATACAGCAAACCCTTGATTAACACAAACCCCAAGAATGCAGTTGAAAAACGAAACGCAGTTGATAGACATTAATTGTAAGTGATTTGCTCTGAAAAGTTTCTCATTAATGTCAGTGTAGTTTGTGAAAGGTTGGAAAAAGATGCTTGACAATCCTGGGAGGGAAGACTGTGGGTAATATTTCCCATCATGCTAAATCTTCTTAATTTTAATTCATTCCTAATTGTAACTTACTTTGGGATGGGCTTAAAAGTCCCATCATTCTTTGTTTTAGTTTGACTTGTTTTGTTTTTATATTTCAGAAGTGGCACTGAGCCTCAACAACAATGAGGTGAATATATATGGTCAGTGTGGATCGGAGTGGAAGCTGCAGGAAACACTTCAGGGCCATGACCTACGTGTCACAGGGATTGACTGGGCTCCCAACACTAACCGAATTGTGACTTGTGGAGCGGTAAGCCATTTACCATGTTTGTCTTACTATCCTTAACAACCACATTTAAGTTATTTCACCTTCATTACTTATATAATTTTAATTGATTTCATTATAGAGTTCAAATTCAGAGGATGTGAGTGGTGATTTATATAAGGAGTTTGGGTAAATTCTGGTACAATATTGACATAGGTTTGGATGTGAAGAATAAAAGTCTCAAAGGAAACTTAGGACAATCTTTGATGGTGTCCTGGATGGATCACCAATGTACTGAAGATACCTGGGTACACAGCTGTTCATAAATGTAGGTTTAACAAGAAGGGTGGTGGTACAGTTATTTAGAATTCTAGTGAGTTCATTTGTTTTTATATCATAAAAATGACTGATGAATATGATCTATATACAGTAGGGCCCACTTATATGGCAGCTTGAGTTCCAGGCTACCGCCGGAAAGAGCACATCGCCGGAAAGGAGTACACTGTTTTTACCACTTATAAATTTATATAAATGCCAGATAATAAGTTTACATTAACATATATTAAGTTAGCAATAGAATTAGGCATCAAAAAACAATAAAAAGTAAAATACACACACAGTACACTCATTATTAATCTCAAAATATTCGTAGTCTTAATGTAGGGTGAGAGGTGAGTAGTGTTTATTGTAAGAAGTCAGGTGTGGTAGCCCACCTGCCCACCCCACCCACATGTAATATACTACAAAATTTAAAGCACCCCATAGCGATAAAATGCATTTAGTGTACACTCATTACTTACCTTAAAATATTTGTAGTCTTAATGGTCTTAATATAGGGTGAGAGGTGAATAGTATTTATTTGTAGAGTCACGTGTGGTAGGTATGGTAGCCCATCTGGCCACCCCACCCACACATAATATACTATGACATTTAAAGCATCCTAGAGCAATAAAATGCATATATAGTACACTCATTATTTACCTTAAAATACTTGTAGTCTTAACTCTTAAGCTGCCCGAACATAGATCTACAGTGGACCCTCGGGTAACGCCATTAATCTGTTCCAGAGAGCTAACCTTTAACCAATTTAGCCTTTAGCCAAATTAATTTTCCCCATAAAAAATAATGGAAATCCAATTAATCTGTTCCAGACACCCAAAAGTATTAAACAAAATAATTTTTTTTTACATGAAATATACATTTCCCTACACAGAAAACAATGATACATGCACAGTAAACAATACTGAAATGACACTTACCTTTATTGTGGACTTGTTGATGAGTGATGAGACGGGAGGAAGGGACAGGATGAAGGTGTTCTATTGTTTGGAAGGGGAATCCCCTTCCATAAAGACTTCAGGTACTAAGTTCTTTTCTGGGGTTACCTCCCTTCTTTGTTTTTTAATGCCACTATGACCAGCTTGAGAGTCACTTGACCCCTGTCGCACAAAATATCTGTCCAGAAAGCTCTGTTTCTTGCGTCCTTTTAAGATTTCCCTAAAATTGGACACAAGAGTGTCATTGTACATGTTGCCACTACAGCTTGCAACAGCTGTTTCAGGATAATATTCATCCATAAATGCTTGCACCTTTGTCCACATTGTACACATATCCTTAATCTTTGACGAAGGCAACTTCCTCCGTCTCTTTTCCTCCTCCTCTGAAGCAAATTCCTGAGCTGTGATCTGTTTCTGTTGCACCTGAAGCTCTTGCAGCTCTGTAGTGGTCATCCTCCACCAACGCTTCCACATTCTCGCCACTAACCTCCAACCCCATGGACTTCCCTAATGCCACAGTAGATTCCACAACTGGTATAGTCTCCTGAGGGTTAGCCCCAAACCCTTGAAAATCCCTCTCTTGTACACATTGTGACCACAATTTTCTCCAAGCAGAGTTCAAAGTCCTGCAAGTCACTCCCTCCCAAGCCTTACATATAAGGTTTATGCAACTGAGGATACTGAAGTGATCTTTCCAGAACTCTCTTAGGGTCAGTTCAGTGTCGGAGGTCACTTCAAAGCACTTTTGAAACACTTCTTTGGTGTACAGTTTTTTGAAGTTTGAAATTACCTGCTGGTCCATGGGCTGGAGGAGAGGATTGATATTTGGAGGCAAAAACTTCACTTTGATAAAGCTCAACTCTCCCGCAATTTGCTCTTGCAAGTCGTGAGGATGAGCAGGAGCATTGTCCATTACCAGGAGGCACTTGAGTGACAGTTTATTTTCCAGGAGGTACTTTTTCACAGTGGGGCCAAACATGTCATAGAACCAGTCAAAGAAAATGTCCCTAGTGACCCATGCCTTACCATTTGCTCTCCACATCACGCACACAATTTATAGTCTTGATGACATTGTTTTTCTTGAACACACTGGGAGTTTCAGAGTGATACATGAGTAAAGGCTTCACTTTGCAGTCCCCACTAGCATTACTACAAAACATTAGAGTTAGCCTGTCTTTCATAGGCGTGTGTCCTGGGAGTGCCTTTTCCTCCTGAGTAATGTAGGTCCTGTTTGGCATTTTCTTCCAAAACAGGCCTGTTTCGTCACAATTGAGCACTTGTTGGGGTTTGAATTTTTCAGTGTCTATGTACTCCTTAAAGTCCTGCACATATTTTTCTGCCGCTTTTTTGTCCAAACTGGCAGCCTCACCATGCCTTATCACGCTGTATATGCCACTACGATTTTTAAATCTCTCAAACCAGCCTTTGCTGGCCTTAAATTCATCAGTAGCAGCACTATTTGGAGGCATTTTCTTAATGAGATCATCATGCAACTGCCTTGCCTTTCCACATATTATTGACTGAGAAACTATCTCCTGATAATTCTTTCTCATTTATCCACTCCAACAACAATCTCTCCACATCTTTGATTATTTGCGATCTCTGTTTTGTAAGCATACTTGCGCCTTTCGCAACAGCAGCTTCCTTGATTGCCTTTTTGTTGGCCAAGATAGTAGTGATGGTTGAATGGAGTTTGTTATATGACCTTTCCAACTCCGAGATATGCACTCCACTCTCGTACTTTGTGATTATCTCTTTCTTTAATTCAGTAGTATTTCTCACCCTTTTTACCACAGGGTTGGCACTAGAAGCTTTCTTCGGGCCCATGGTGTCTTATTTAGCAGCTACAAGCACTAAAAACAATGGAATAATCATCCTCACTGGCTTGTAAACAATGGCACACTTGCTGTACACAGAGTTATGGAGTGGCTGGGCCCGCTCAGGCCGCGCAGACACGTTCGGGATGAAAGCCCATAACCGAATTATTGGGCATTAGCTGAGCCAATATTTTTATGCCAAAGCGAGCCGTTATCTGATTTTGGTGCAAACCGATGATGCCTTTTCCCTAGGGTCCACTGCACATTTGTACCGCTGGTGCTCCAAATGTAGATCAGCGTTTCATTTTTCCTACCTCCAAATTGGCATGATTGGCCTGAGATGCCTGGTCAGTATAGAATGGGTCTTAACACTCGGTGTGCACAGTATTAAAAAAATATGGGACCACTTAGTACCTTGTGGGAGCACCAGTTTAATTGAGTGCCAGCAAATAGCATGGCAAACACCAGGGATTCACTGATATCATGTTGTATTAACACTCCCCTTTTAAGGGAAAAGTGATGTTGACCCAGAGTTTAGTGACATTGAGAGGGATGTAGCCACAAGTGATTGATGATAACCCATGTGCAACATCCTCTCATTTCTTATACCACTGGTAGTGTCATCCTGCCTGAATGTCTTATGTACGTGTATTTGGCAGGCTGGCCAGTCGGCTGGGTGGCCCAGCTGGTTGGCTGGCTGGGTGGCTGGCTGGGTGGCTGGCTAGCTGGGTGACTGGCTAGCTGGGTGACTGACTTTGGCTGTCTCTCTAGGCCCTGATGAACAGTTTGTAAGGGTGTTAAAGGAATGTAAGGAAGAACTTAGCAAACCTTTGGCTAATCTTTTCAACATATCACTACAAACTGGCATAGTGCCTGATAAGTGGAAAATGGCAAATGTAATACCTATTTACAAGGCAGGTGACAGGTCCTTAGCTTCAAACTATAGACCAATAAGCCTTACCTCCATAGTGGGAAAATTTATGGAATCAATAACTGCAGAAGCAATTCGTAGCCATCTTGATAGGCATAAATTGATTAATGAATCTCAACACGGCTTTACAAAGGGGTGTTTGAGGAGGTAGATCATGGTAATGAATATGATATTGTGTATATGGACTTCAGTAAGGCTTTTGATAGAGTTCCACATCAGAGGCTATTGAGGAAACTTAAGGCACACAGAATAGGAGGAGAAATTTTTTCCTGGGTAGAAGCATGGCTGACAAATACTAGGCAGCAGAGAGTTTGCATAAATGGGGAAAAATCAGAATGGGGGCACGTCACAAACTGTGTTCCGCAGGGGTCAGTGTTGGGCCCAATGTTGTTCACAATTTACATAAATGACATAGATGAGGTAGGTAGTAGGTTGGTGTAGGTAGTAGGTTGGTAGACAGCAACCACCCAGGGAAGTACTACCGTCCTGCCAGATGACTGTGAAACAGAAACCTGTAACTGTTTTGCATGATGGTAGGATTGCTGGTTTCTTTTTCTGTCTCATAAACATGCTAGATAACAGGGATATCTTGCTACTCCTACTTACACTTTGGTCACACTTCACAGACACACACATGCATATATATATACATACATCTAGGTTTTTCTCCTTTTTCTAAATAGCTCTTGGTCTCCTTTATTTCTTCTATTGTCCATGGGGAAGTGGAAAAGAATCTTTCCTCCGTAAGCCATGCGTGTCGTATGAGGCGACTAAAATGCCGGGAGCAATGGGCTGGTAACCCCTTCTCCTGTAGACATTTACTAAAAAAGAGAAGAAGAAAAACTTTATAAAACTGGGATGCTTGAATGTGCGTGGATGTAGTGCGGATGACAAGAAACAGATGATTGCTGATGTTATGAATGAAAAGAAGTTGGATGTCCTGGCCCTAACGAAACAAAGCTGAAGGGGTAGGGAAGTTTCGGTGGGGGGAAATAAATGGGATTAAATCTGGAGTATCTGAGAGAGTTAGAGCAAAGGAAGGGGAGCAGTAATGTTGAAGGATCAGTTATGGAAGGAGAAAAGAGAATATGAATGTGTAAATTCAAGAATTATTGGATTAAAGTAAAGGTTGGATTGCGAAAAGTGGGCCATAATAAGCGTGTATGCACCTGGAGAAGAGAGGAATGTAGAGGAGAGAGAGAGATTTTGGGAGATGTTAAGTGAATGTATAGGAGCCTTTGAACCAAGTGAGAGAGTAATTGTGGTAGGGGATCTGAATGCTAAAGTAGGAGAAACTTTTAGAGAGGGTGTGGTAGGTAAGTTTGGGGTGCCAGGTGTAAATGAAAATGGGAGCCCTTTGATTGAACTTTGTATAGAAAGGGGTTTAGTTATAGGTAATACATATTTTAAGAAAAAGAGGATAAATAAGTATACAAGATATGATGTATGGCGAAAGGACAGTACAGGTCTTCCTCAACATTCACGTTTTCAACTTTCACGGGCTTCACACATTCGCGAATTCCCAACCGCCAAATTCCCAGCCACCAAATTTCCAGCCGCCAAATCATATTTAAGTTTCCCGCCACCTGCGAGTCCCTACTACCCTCCCTCCAACCCCCGCAACTGGCAGCCAGCCCTCAAACCACTCAGTGTGGTGAGTGTTTTGTTTGTTCATTATTTGCTATTAAACTACAGTACAAATAATGTAAACCCATTCATGACTGCATATTGGAATGGCTATTCGGACAGGTATTAGACGGTGACATCATGTGTTTACTCTTGAACACTGCAAAGAATTAAACATTTCTGCTACAGCTAATAATAACAATAGTAATAATAATAATAATAATAATAATAATAATAATAATAATAATAATAATAATAAATATGATATAATTGAAGAAGGAAATTGTACAAAAATACGAGGGAGTGGTTGACACATCGTCAGTGTGACTTTGTTTATGCTGGAGTGAACATTAGTCTCCCTGCTCTTCCAAACATTTCACAATAATTCATTGTGTTTGGTGCTTGTAGATTGAGAGTGTGACTGGAGTGGTAGAGGCAGTGATTGAGGCAGTGGTATTTAATAACATACATGTTAATAATAATACATGTTATTAATAATATGTACTATTATTATTTATAACATATATGTTATTAATAGAAAAGAGTAAGGTGATGAGGGTATCAAATGATTTAGATAAAGAAAAATTGGATATCAAATTGGGGAGGAGGAGTATGGAAGAAGTGAATGTTTTCAGATACTTGGGAGTTGACCTGTCGGCGGATGGATTTATGAAGGATGAGGTTAATCATAGAATTGATGAGGGAAAAAAGGTGAGTGGTGCGTTGAGGTATATGTGGAGTCAAAAAACGTTAACTATGGAGGCAAAGAAGGGAATGTATGAAAGTATAGTAGTACCAACACTCTTATATGGGTGTGAAGCTTGGGTGGTAAATGTAGCAGCGGGGAAAAATGGTTGAGGCAGTGGAGATGCCCTGTTTAAGGGCAATGTGTGGTGTAAATATTATGCAGAAAATTCGGGGGTTTTGGAAATTGGGAAAAAGGTGTGGAGTTAATAAAAGTATTAGTCAGAGGGCAGAAAGGGGGTTTGTTGAGGTGGTTTGGTCATTTAGAGAGAATGGATCAAAGTAGAATGACATGGAAAGCATATAAATCTATAGGGGAAGGAAGGCGGGGTAGGGGTCTCCTCGAAAGGGTTGGAGAGAAGGGGGTAAAGAGGTTTTTGTGGCAAGGGGCTTGGACTTCCAGCAAGCGTGTGTGAGCATGTTAGATAGGAGTGAATGGAGACGAATGGTACTTGGGACCTGATGATCTGTTGGAGTGTGAGCAGGGTAATATTTAGTGAAGGGATTCAGGGAAACCGGTTATTTTCATATAGTCGGACTTGAGTCCTGGAAATGGGAAGTACAATGCCTGCACTTTAAAGGAGGGGTTTGGGATATTGGCAGTTTGGAGGGATATGTTGTGTATCTTTATATGTGTATGCTTCTAAACTGTTGTATTCTGAGCACCTCTGCAAAAACAGTGATAATGTGTGAGTGTGGTGAAAGTGTTGAATGATGATGAAAGTATTTTCTTTTTGGGGATTTTCTTTCTTTTTTTGGGTCACCCCGCCTCGGTGGGAGACGGCCGGCTTGTTGAAAAAAAAAAATGTTATTAAATACATACATGTTAATAATAATACATGTTATTAATAATAACATGTACTATTATTATTTATAACATGTATGTTATTAAATACCACTGCCTCAACCGCTGAATTATTGTGAAATGTTTGGAAGAGCAGGGAGACTAATATTCACTCCAGCATAAACAAAGTCACACGGACGATGTGTCAACCACTCCCTCGTATTTTTGTACAATTTCCTTCTTCAATTATATCGTATTTATTGTTATTATTATTATTATTACTATTGTTATTATTAGCAATAGCAGAAATGTTCGATTCTTTGCTGTGTTCAAGAGTAAACACATGATGTCACCGTCTAATACCTTTCCTAATAGCCATTCCAATATGCAGTCATGAATGGGTTTACATTATTTATTCTGTAGTTTAATAGTAAATAATGAGCAAACAAAACACTCACCACACTGAGTGTTGGGAGGGCTGGCTGCCAGTTGCGGGGGTCGGAGGGAGGGAAGTAGGGACTCGCAGTGGTGGAGGCATTGGTGGAGGCAGTGGTGGAGGCAGTGGTGGAGGCAGTGGTGGAGTCTGTGGTATTTAATAACATACATGTTATTAAATAACATACGTTATTAAAGCATAACATGTACAGTGGTCCCTCGTTTTTCGTAATTAATCCGTTCCGGGAGCCGTTACTATAAACGAAATTTACGATTTACAAATCAATTTTCCCCATAAGAAATAATGTAAATACAATTAATCCGTTCCTGACACCCAGAAGTATTAAAACAAAAAAAAATTTAACATGAAATATACATGTAGTACATAAATAATAAAATGGGAAATGATGAATGAAACATTAACAACATAACACTTACCTTTATTGGAGATTCTTCTTAGTGTATGGGAGACTGGAGGAGGAGAGAGAGTGGATTGTTTATTGTTTGGAACTGGAATCCCCTTTCCATCAACACCTCAGGTACCATTTGCTTTTCTTGGGTTGCTTCCCTTCTCTGTTTCTTAATGCCACTAGGACCACCTTGAGAGTCACTGGAGTCCTGTCTCACAAAATAACTGTGGAGAGAGCTCTGTTTCTGGCGTCTCTTTAACACTTCCCTAAAATGGCCCAAGACTTTGTCACTGTACACGTTGCCAACCTGGCTTGCAACAACCTTGTTAGGGTGATGTTTCTCCATCTAACGACTAACCCATACAAAGTCTCCCTTATTATCAACACACTAAAAAACAAGGCAGGAGATTTAAATACCTTACAACCCTTTATATACAAAAAAGTGTCACAAGTGCTATCACCAATCATTGCAACACTCTTTAACAAATCCATTGAATCCTCCACCTTCCCTACAGTACTCAAAATAGCAAGGGTCACCCCGATCCACAAAGGAGGAGACCAAACAGAGTTGAATAACTATAGGCCAATATCCAACTTACACCCTCTCTCAAAAATCTTTGAAAAATTAATTCATAAACGAATCTACTCCTACCTTATCTCCCAAAACATACTCAACCCCTGCCAATTTGGATTCAGGCCTAATAAAAATACTAATGATGCTATTATACACATGCTAGAACATACATACGCTGCAATAGAGAAAAAAGAAGTCCCACTGGGGATCTTCATTGACTTACGTAAAGCTTTTGATACAGTTGACCATGACTTGCTCCACGTAAAATTGTCACACTATGGTATAAGAGGGCACTCCCTCAACTACCTCAAGTCATACCTCAGCAACAGAAGCCAATATGTGTATGCAAATGGGGCAAACTCTTCTGCACAACCAATTACAGTTGGTGTCCCACAGGGAAGTGTCCTTGGCCCTCTTCTCTTTCTCCTATACATAAATGACCTACCAAATGCTTCGCAATTACTCAAACCCACACTATTTGCAGATGACACTACATACGTCTTCTCCCACCCGAGCCCAGTCACGCTAGCCAATACTGTAAATACTGAATTACAGAAAATATCTACCTGGATGAGGACTAACAAACTTACACTAAACATTGACAAAACCTACTTCATTCAGTTTGGTAACAGAGCTACAGATGTCCCTCTTAACATAATGATAAACGGATCACCTATCACAAAGCTAACAGAGGGAAAATTCTTAGGAATCCACCTTGATAATAGACTCAAATTTCATACACATATACAACAAATTTCTAAGAAAATTTCCAATACTGTAGGCATACTATCGAAGATACGGTACTATGCTCCACAGTCAGCCCTCCTGGCCCTATATCACTCTCTTATTTACCCCTATTTCACCTATGGAATTTGTGCATGGGGCTCAACAACAAGTAACCATCTCAGACCACTAATTACCCAACAAAAGGCTGCAGTTAGAATGATAACAAATTCTCACTACAGGCAGCACACTCCACCAATATTCAATACACTAAACCTACTCACCATACAAAACATCCATACTTATTACTGCACCTATTACATACATAGAACACTTAACTCTGATATTAACCCTCCCCTCAAACATCTCCTTGCCAACCTCAACAGAACACATGACCATAACACAAGGCACAGATCACTCTTTGATGTTCCTCGTGTCCATCTCACACTATGCAAAAACTCAATGCACATAAAAGGCCCTAAAATCTGGAATTCATTACCTGTAAATAAAAAGAAACACTACCTGTTTATAAATTCAAGTCTCTTCTCAAAGATCACTTACTCACCCAAAACCAAATAAATACTGAATAACTGAACCTTATAAATTGTATATCTTAAATGTTTCTCACAATTATATCACATAAATGTTAAACCTAAAACCCAATCTAACTTTATTATTTTTTAAATACACTACCTAACAGAATACTCCATTCTACTGAATGTATAACAATGCATGCAACCATATGACCTGTCTTTGTAATACTCACTTGTGCTTTATAGTAATCTGTTTACATTAATGTTTTATCACTGATTTCATCATTGCTTAGTTAATCTTAAGTTAATTTTAAGCCAGCCCGTAATGCTATGCATAGTATAAGTGGCTTTGGCATGCTGCTCTTATCTGTATTTTTTTGTACCTTTGTATGTGTGCTCAAATTGTTAATAAATAACATAAATAAATAAATAAATAAATAAAGCTTTCCATCTTACCCCACATAGTAAAAATCTCTTTAATTTCTGAAGAAGGCACCTTCTTCCATCTCTCTTCCTCCTCTGCAGCAAGATTCTGAGCTGCGATGTGTTGCTCTTCCTGCTGAAGCTCTTGCAGCTCCTCAGTGGTGAGCTCTTCATTGTGGTCTTCCACCAATTCTTCCACATCCTCCAAACTCACATCCAACCCCATGGAACTCCCCAGTGCCACAATTGACTTTACAACAGACATAGGCTCATTAGGGTCAGTCCCAAATCCTTCAAAATCCCTCTTGTCGACAAAATCTGGCCACAATTTTCTCCAGGCAGAGTTCAAAGTCCTGGTAGTCACTCCCTCCCAAGCCATACCTGTAAGGGTTATGCAGTGGAGGATGCTGAAGTGTTCTCTCCAAAATTCCCTTAGGGTCAAGTGAGTGTCTGTGGTCACAGTCAAGCACCTGTGAGACATTGCTTTTCTGTAGAGTTTTTTAAAGTTTGCAATAACCTGCTGGTCCATGGGTTGGAGGAGAGGAGTGGTATTCGGGGGCAAGAACTTTACTGTGATGAACCCAAACTCCTCGAAAATTAGGTCATCCAAGTTTGGAGGATGAGCAGGTGCATTGTCCATTACTAGCAGGCACTTGAGATCCAATTTCTTTTCCAGGAGATACTCCTTCACACTAGGGCCAAACACTTCATTGAACCACTCGACGAAAATTTCCCTCGTGACCCATGCCTTACTATTAGATTTCCAAAACACACACAATTTACTCTTCATAACATTGTTTTTCCTGAACACTCTGGGATTTTCAGAATGGTACACTAGTAATGGCTTCACTTGGAAATCCCCACTAGCATTAGCACAGAACATTAGCGTCAGCCTGTCTTTCATAGGCTTGTGTCCTGGTATTGCCTTTTCCTCTTGTGTAATGAAGGTCCTCTTTGGCATTTTCTTCCAAAAGAGGCCTGTTTCGTCACAATTAAACACTTGTTCAGGTTTCAGTCCTTCAGCCTCTATGTACTCCTGGAATTCATGGACATATTTTTCAGCCGCCTTGTGGTCCGAACTGGCAGCCTCACCATGCCTTACCACACTGTGTATGCCAGTACGCTTCTTAAATCTCTCAAACCAGCCTTTGCTGGCCTTAAATTCACTCACTTCACCACTATTTGCAGGCAATTTCTTTACCAAATCTTCATGCAACTGCCTAGCCTTTTCACAAATAATCGAAGTCATAAGAGTATCTCCTGCTAATTGTTTCTCATTTGCCCACACCAATAATAACTTCTCAACCTCTTCCAGTACTGGTGATCTCATTTGTGTCAGCATAGTTACTCCCTTTGCAACAACAGCATCCTTTATTTCCTTTTTCTTGGCCACTACGGAACATAAGGTTGTGTAGGGTTTCTTATACATCCTGGACGGTTCGGCCACACTTGTACCACTTTCATATTGTTCAATGATGGTTTTCTTAAATTCAGTCGTATTTCTCACCTTCTTTACCATAGGCTTGGCACTAGGAGCTTTCTTTGGAGCCATGGTAGCTTATTTAGTACTTGCAAGCACTAAAATAAATGGAATATTATGAAATATTTCGCTGGAGCAGTGAGGGGACCTTCGCTCACTGGTAAACAATGCCAGACTGGCCGCCGCCCCGGCTCACGCCGCAGGTACGCGTCCCGGACGAACTACGACTCGCGAGTCAACCTATGAAAAGCGAGTCCATGTTCATACGAAAATACCCCTATGATTGGCGAATTTTACGATTGCCGGGAACTACGAAAAGCGGGGGACCACTGTATATATTTAGTACAATTTACGACGTTTTCATGTATTTTATGATTATTCATGGTTCAATAAGTTAAGGAAGCAGTACTGTAATATATTTCCCTACAATATATTGGGGCACCAAACATTCACGGTTTTTCAACATTCGCGAAGCTCTTGATCCCCTAACCCTCGCGAATGTTGAGGGAGACCTGTATATTGTTGGATTATGTATTGGCAGATAAAAGACTGTTGAGTAGACTTCAGGATGTACATGTTTATAGAGGGGCCACAGATATATCAGATCACTTTCTAGTTGTAGCTACACTGAGAGTAAAAGGTAGATGGGATACAAGGAGAATAGAAGCATCAGGGAAGAGAGAGGTGAAGGTTTATAAACTAAAAGAGGAGGCAGTTAGGGTAAGATATACACAGCTATTGGAGGATAGATGGGCTAATGAGAGCATAGGAAATGGGGTTGAAGAGGTATGGGGTAGGTTTAAAAATGTAGTGTTAGAGTGTTCAGCAGAAGTTTGTGGTTACAGGAAAGTGGGTGCGGGAGGGAAGAGGAGCGATTGGTGGAATGATGATGTAAAGAGAATAGTAAGGGAAAAAAAGTTAGCATATGAGAAGTTTTTACAAAGTAGAAGTGATGCAAGGAGGGAAGAGTATATGGAGAAAAAGAGAGAGGTTAAGAGAGGGTGAAGCAATGTAAAAAGAGAGCAAATGAGAGAGTGGGTGAGATGTTATCAACAAATTTTGTTGAAAATAATTAAAAGTTTTGGAGTGAGATTAAGAAGTTAAGGAAGCCTAGAGAACAAATGGATTTGTCAGTTAAAAATAGGAGAGGAGAGTTATTAAATGGAGAGTTAGAGGTATTGAGAAGATGGAGGGAATATTTTGAGGAATTGTTAAATGTTGATGAAGATAAGGAAGCTGTGATTTCGTGTATAGGGCAAGGAGGAATAACATCTTGTAGGAGTGAGGAAGAGCCAGTTGTGAGTGTGGGGGAAGTTCGTGAGGCAGTAGGTAAAATGAAAGGGGGTAAGGCAGCCGGGATTGATGGGATGAAGATAGAAATGTTAAAAGCAGGTGGGAATATAGTTTTGGAGTGGTTGGTGCAATTATTTAATAAATGTATGGAAGAGGGTATGGTACCTAGGGATTGGCAGAGAGCATGCATAGTTCCTTTGTATAAAGGCAAAGGGGACAAAAGAGAGTGCAAAAATTATAGGGGGAGAAGTCTGTTGAGTATACCTGGTAAAGTGTATGGTAGAGATATTATTGAAAGAATTAAGAGTAAGACGGAGAATAGGATAGCAGATGAACAAGGAGGCTTTAGGAAAGGTAGGGGGTGTGTGGACCAGGTGTTTACAGTGAAACATATAAGTGAACAGTATTTAGATAAGGCTAAAGAGGTCTTTGTGGCATTTATGGATTTGGAAAAGGCTTATGATAGGGTGGATAGGGGGGCAATGTGGCAGATGTTGCAGGTGTATGGTGTAGGAGGTAGGTTACTGAAATCAGTGAAGAGTTTTTACGAGGATAGTGAGGCTCAAATTAGAGTATGTAGGAAAGAGGGAAATTATTTTCCAGTAAAAGTAGGCCTTAGACAAGGATGTGTGATGTCACCGTGGTTGTTTAATATATTTATAGATGGAGTTGTAAGAGAAGTAAATGCGAGGGTCTTGGCAAGAGGCATGGAGTTAAAAGATAAAGAATCACACATAAAGTGGGAGTTGTCACAGTTGCTCTTTGCTGATGACACTGTGCTCTTGGGAGATTCTGAAGAGAAGTTGCAGAGATTGGTGGATGAATTTGGTAGGGTGTGCAAAAGAAGAAAATTAAAAGTGAATACAGGAAAGAGTAAGGTTATGAGGATAACAAAAAGATTAGGTGATGAAAGATTGGATATCAGATTGGAGGGAGAGAGTATGGAGGAGGTGAATGTATTCAGATATTTGGTCAGCGGATGGGTCTATGAAAGATGAGGTGAATCATAGAATTGATGAGGGGAAAAGGGTGAGTGGTGCACTTAGGAGTCTGTGGAGACAAAGAACTTTGTCCTTGGAGGCAAAGAGGGGAATGTATGGGAGTATAGTTTTACCAACGCTCTTATATGGATGTGAAGCATGGGTGATGATTGTTGCAGCGAGGAGAAGGCTGGAGGCAGTGGAGATGTCATGTCTGAGGGCAATGTGTGGTGTGAATATAATGCAGAGAATTCGTAGTTTGGAAGTTAGGAGGAGGTGCGGGATTACCAAAACTGTTGTCCAGAGGGCTGAGGAAGGGTTGTTGAGGTGGTTCGGACATGTAGAGAGAATGGAGCGAAACAGAGTGACTTTAAGAGTGTATCAGTCTGTAGTGGAAGGAAGGCGGGGTAGGGGTCGGCCTAGGAAAGGTTGGAGGGAGGGGGTAAAGGAGGTTTTGTGTGCGAGGGGCTTGGACTTCCAGCAGGCATGCGTGAGCGTGTTTGATAGGAGTGAATGGAGACAAATTGTTTTTAATACTTGACGTGCTGTTGGAATGTGAGCAAAGTAACATTTATGAAGGGGTTCAGGGAAACCGGCAGGCCGGACTTGAGTCCTGGAGATGGGAAGTACAGTGCTTGCACTCTGAAGGAGGGGTGTTAATGTTGCAGTTTAAAAACTGTAGTGTAAAGCACCCTTCTGGCAAGACAGTGATGGAGTGAATGATGGTGAAAGTTTTTCTTTTTCGGGCCACCCTGCCTTGGTGGGAATCGGCCAGTGTGATAAAAAAAAAAACATAGATGAGGGAATAAATAGCGAAATAAGCAAATTTACTGATGACACCAAAATAGGCCATTCAATTCACTCTAATGAGGACCATAGAGCACTCCAGGATGATTTGAATAGACTGATGCAATGGTCGGAGAAATGGCAGATGCACTTTAATATAGACAAATGCAAAGTTCTAAATGTTGGACAATTAAATAACTATGCCACATACAAACTAAATAATGTAGATCTTAATACTACTGATTGCAAAAAGGATTTAGGAATTCTGGTAAGCAGCAATGTGAAACCATGGCAACAGTGCATTAGTGTTCGCAATAAAGAATCAGAATCCTTGGCTTCATATCTAGAAGTATAAATAATAGAAGTCCTCAGGTTGTTCTTGAACTCTATAGTATATGCTTGGTTAGGCCTCATTTGGATTATGCTGTGCAGTTCTGGTCACTGTATTACAGAATGGATATAAATGCACTGGAAAACGTGCAGAGGAGGATGACAAAGATGATCCCATGTATCAGGAATCTTCCCTATGAGGATAGACAGAGGGCCCTGAATCTGCACTCTCTCGAAAGGTGTAGAATTAGGGGGGATATGATCGAGGTGTATAAATGAAAAACATAAATAAATAAAGGGGATTTAAATAGCGTGTTGAAAATTTCCCGCCAAGACAGGACTCGCAGCAATGGTTTCAAGTTGGAAAAATTCAAATTCAGGAAGGATATAGGAAAGAACTTGTTTGGTAAAAGAGTTGTGGATGAGTGGAACAAACTGCCGAGTACAGTTATTGAGGCTAAAACATTGTGTTGCTTTAAAATTAGGTTAGATAAGTACATGAGTCCTAGGTAGTAGGTCGGTAGACAGCATCTGCCCAGGGAGGTACTACCGTCCTGCCAAGTGAGTGTAAAACGGAAACCTGTAATTGTTTTACATGATGGTAGGATTGCTGGTGTCTTTTTTCTGTCTCATAAACATGCAAGATCTCAGGTACATCTTGCTACTTCTACTTACACTTAGGTCATACTACACATTCATGTACAAGCATGCATATACACACCCCTCTGGGTTTTCTTCTATTTTCTTTCTAGTTCTTGTTCTTGTTTATTTCCTCTTATCTCCATGGGGAAGTGGAACAGAATTCTTCCTTCGTAAGCCATGCGTGTTGTAAGAGGCGACTAAAATGCCAGGAGCAAGGGGCTAGTAACTACTTCTCCTGCATAAATTACTAAATTTTAAAAGAGAAACTTTCGTTTTTCTTTTTGGGCCACCCTGCCTTGGTGGGATGCAGCCGGTTTGTTTAAAAAAAAAAAAATTACACGAGTGGGTGTGGGTGGGTGTGAGTTGGACCTGACTAGCTTGTGCTACTAGGTCTGATGTGGTGCTCCTTCCTTAAATGGAAGTGACCTGATTAGGTGGGTCATTGGGCTAATCCAGGGGGGGAGGACATGGACCGGCTTTGCATGGGTTAGTAGGCCTGCTGCAGTGTTCCTTCTTTCTTATGTCTCTGTCTATATCTCTGTCTCTCAAAGGTACACATAAGTACAGTTATTATACATATTGTAAATTATCTAGGATAACCCAAAAATTCCAGGCAAAGTGCTATGCAGTGCTTGTAGATATAAGGCATAATAAGCATGACGCAAGTAATGTGCATTTTCACTTGCTCAGGAAACCAACCAGCTTGTAAACCAACAGGTTTACGAGCTGCTCCCTGAGACAGAGAGACAAGCAGAGAGAAAGACACAAACACAGGCAAGCAGGCAGGCAGGCAGGCAGGCAGGCAGGCAGGCAGGCAGGCAGGCAGGCAGACAGACAGACAGACAGACAGACAGACACAGACAGACAGACAGACAGACAGACATGTTTGTGTGTAACATTGAAAACAAATAAAGCCAGGGGTTCCCTGCAGCAGTACACGATCATCAAAGTCAAGGTCAAATTTTGTTTCTTTGCAAGTAGCATATTGAGATTATGTATTAACAAACATGAGTTGCAGTGCAAAAAGAGCCTCTATCATGCCTAGGCATTATGGGGAGACTGTATTTAATCAAGTGTCAAACCACTGCTTATCCTGTCAGCAGTATAGTGACTCTCGTCATAAACACCATGCTTCAAGGTGTTTCATGTGTACTCCAGCATATATACTCAGTATTAAGGTTTTATACAACATTTAACCCTTTGATTATTTCAGCCATATACAGTGGACCCTCGACTAACGATATTATTTCATTTCAGACGTCTGTTCGGGTGCCGTTACCGACCGAATTTGTTCCCATAAGGAATATTGTGAAATAGATTAGTCCATTTCAGACCCCCAAAAATTCATGTACAAAAGCACTTACAAAAATACACTTACATAACTGGTCGAGTTGGGAGCTGATCGTTAGTCGAGGGTCCACTGCATATACGTCTTACGAGCCAGTGTTTCAGACGTATATAGTATACTCAATGATTCTAGCGGCTTCAAATCAAGCAGGAGAAAGCTGGTAGGCCCACATGTGAGAGAATGGGTCTGTGTGCACTGTATAAAAAAAAATCCTGCAGCATGCACTGCATAATGAGAAAAAAAAAGCTCTGACCATGTTTTTGGATTAAAACGCCGACTTTGATGTGTATTTTCGTATAGTATTTATGGTTGTATTCTCGTTTTCTTGGTCTCATTTGATAGAATGGAAAACATGATACTTAACACTAAGAATTATATCATAGTTGTACAATAGAATAGTAATTATATCATAGTTGTACAGGAGATTATTAATTATAAGTGAATCTAGTTTATGTAAGACAAAAGATATACAGTGGACCCCCTGTTATTGGCCAGTTTGGTTATCGGCAGGATTTTTGGCGCCCGGTTAACAGCCATTCACTCGGTTATTGGCCGTTTTGGATGCGTCCATCCACTGGCTGGGGCAGCTAGCGCTTCAGTTTGGCTTTGTCTATCGGTGGCTGAGGAAGCTTCTGCTCATACATCCAAACATTTTGCTTGTTTACCATTGTCTTTAGTGATTTTTCTTGCAGTGCAACTGTGAAATAAGTAAAGATGGCTCGAAAGAAAGTTCCTAGTAAAGTTCCTGTGGTAAAGAAAGTGAGAAACACCATGGATTTAAGCATGAAGTGATAGAATAGCTTGAGAATGGTATGAAGGTGGTGGAACTTGCCAGGATGTACAGCAAGAATAAATCAACAATTACATCCATCCTGGCAAAGAAAGAACAAATCAAAGACACTAATGTTGCAAAAGGAGTAACTTTTCTAACTAAACAAAGGCCACCAATAATGGAAGAGATGGAAAAGTTATTATTATTGTGGATTAAGAAAAAAGAATTAGTGGGAGACAGTGTTGTGGAGTTGATCATTTGTGAGAAGGCAAAGCAATTAAATGAGGATCTTGCAAAGAAAATGCCTGGAATAAGTGCTGCAGTTTGTGAATTTAGGGCCAGCAAAGGATGGTGTGATGGATTTAAGATGTGTAGTGGCATACACAGTGTTGTAAGGTATGGTGAGGCTGCAAGTTCTGACAAATGTGCAGCCGAAAAGTATGTTCCCACTTCAGGGAAATCTTAAAGAGACGCCAGAAACAGAGCACTCTGGACAGTTACTTTGTGAGACAGGGGTCCAGTGACTCTCAAGCTGGTCCTAGTGGCAATAAAAGACAGAGAAGTCTTTGCTACCTAAAGTCTTTATGGAAGAGGATTCCCCTTCCAAACACTAACTCCTCCCTCTTTCCTCCTCCCTATCTTCCAGAAGCCAGCATTAGCCTTCAATAAAGGTATGTAATACTTACATAATTGTTAAAAAAATTATTTTTTTTTGTGAATATTTTTGTTTGGAATGGATTAATTGTATTTCCATTAATTCTTGTGGGAAATATTAATTCGGTTATCGGCTGACCTTCTGGAATGGATTACGGCTGATAACCGGGGGTCCACTGTATTCATATATTCAAAAATGCTTTTTGTGAAAACAATGGCTCAATTATATTCCTGTCGACAATGGATAAAAGGTTCAAAAGTAGTTGTTGAAATTATGATATGGGAATACATATTGAGTACAGTGGTCCCTCAATAATCGTCCATAATCCGTTCCTGGAAGTGGGACTATTATCGAAGTGGACGATTTATGAATCAATTTTCCCCATAAGAAATAATATAAATTCAGTTAATCCGTTCCTGACACCCAGAAGTATTAAAACAAAATTTTTTTTTATTTTACATGAAATATAGATGTAGTACATAAACAATACAGTGGCACATGATGAATTAAACATTAACAGAATAACACTTCAGAATAACAATTCTTCTTTGTGTATGGAAGACTGGAGAAGGAGACAGATTGGATGATTTACTGTTTGGAAGAGGAATCCCCTTCCATCAACACCTCGGGTACCAATTGCTTTTCTGGGGTTACTTCTCTTCACAATTGAACACTTGTTCAGGTTTCAGTCCTTCACTGTTTATGTACTCATTGAATTCATGCACATATTTTTCAGCCGCCTTGTGGTCTGAACTGGCAGCCTCACCATGCTTTACCACACTGTGTATGCCAGTACGCTTCTTAAATCTCTCAAACCAGCCTTTGCTGGCCTTAAATTCACTCACATCACCACTAGTTGCAGGCAGTTTCTTTACCAAATCGTCATGCAACTGCCTAGCCTTTTCACAAATAAGCGACGTCATAAGACTATCTCCTGCTAATTGTTTCTCATTTATCCACACCAATAATAACTTCTCAACATCTTCGAGTACTGGCGATCTCATTTTTGTCAGCATATTTACCCCCTTTGCAACAACAGCTTCCTTGATTTCCTTTTTCTTGGCTATGATGGAAGATATGGTTGTACGGGATTTGTTATACATCCTGGCCAGTTCGCCCACATGTACGCCACTATCATATTGTTCAATGATGTTTTTCTTAAATTCAATCATATTTCTCACCTTCTTTACCAAAGGCTTGGCACTAGGGGCTTTCTTTGGAGCCATGGTAGCTTATTTAGCATTTAAATAACTTGCAAGCACTAAAATAAATGGAATATTATAAAATATTTTGCTGGAGCACGCGAGGGGACCGTCACTCACTGGTAAACAATGGCACACTGGCTGGGAAGGAAAGGCCGAGGTTGCTCAGAGCGTGAGTATGCATCCGGGACGAAGGACTATTAGCGAGTTACCGGACCATTTGCGAGCCAATATTTTGATGAAAAAACAGGACTATTTCCGAAATGGACGACTTTCAGGCCGGACGATTATTGAGGGACCACTGTATGTGAGTTCTGAGTATTTAGCATTTAGTCTAGGGTGATTAAGTGCCTTTTAAGAAGAGTCTTAAATTGATTTTCAGACTGGGTTACTTTAATATCTTCTGGTAATGAATTCCATATTTTGGGGCCCTTTATGTGCATAGAGTTTTTACACAGTGTGATATGGACACGAGATACATCAAAAAGAGATCTGTGTCTTGTGTTATGGTCATGTGTCCTCTTAAGGTTGGTGAGAAGTTTGAGTGGGGGTTTATATTTGCGTGTATTGTTCTGTGTATGTAGTAGGCACATAAATAAGTATGGATGTTCTTAATGGTGAGCAGATTTAGACTTTTGAAAATTGGTGGAGTATGCTTGCGGGAGTGGGAATTTGTTATTATTCTTACTGCTGCCTTTTGCTGGGTTATTAGAGGTCTTAGGTGATTTAATGTTGTTGATCCCCATGCACAAATTCCATATGTGAGATAAGGGTATATGAGTGAATGGTACAGTGCCAGGAGAGCTGATTGTGGAACGTAGTACCTTATCTTTGATAGTGGGCCTACAGTCTTAGAGATTTTCTTGGTGATATGTTGTATGTGCCTCCGGAACTTAAGGCTACTGTCAAGGTGGATACCTAGGAATTTTCCCTCTGCAAGTCTTGTGACTGATGATCCGTTTAGTGTTATGTTAAGTGGAACATTTGCAGCTTTGTTTCCAAACTGAATGAAATAGGTTTTATCAGTATTCAGGGTAAATTTATTAGTCATCATCCAGGTAGATATTTTCTGCAATTCGGCATTGACAGTGTTGGTGAGTATGACTGGGTTTGTGTGGGAGAAGACGTATGTAGTGTCATCTGCAAATAACATGGGCTTGAGTAGCTGTGATGCATTCGGTAGATCATTGATGTAGATGAGGAAAGAGGAGTGGTCCAAGGACACTTCCTTGTGGGACTCCTACTGTGATTTGTTGGGTGGAAGAGTTTGCACCATTTTCGTACACATATTGAATTCTGCTACTAAGGTATGACTTTAGGTAGTTGAGGGAGTGGCCTCTGTTACCATAGTGCGTTAATTTAGAGTACAGCAGTTCATGGTTGACTGTATCAAAAGCTTTACATAAATCAATGAAAATGCCCAGCGGGACTTCTTTCTTTTCGAGTGCAGTATAAATTAGTTCTAGCATGTGTATGATAGCATCATTTGTGCTTTTATTATTCCTGAATCCAAACTGACAAGGGTTTAATATGTTGTGTGAAACGAGGTAGGAATAGATCCGTCTATGAATTAATTTTTTAAAGATTTTAGAGAGCATTGGTAAGTTAGATATTGGTCTATAGTTATTCAAGTGAGCTTGGTCACCTCCTTATGCAGACAGATACAGACAGGTTTATGTGCAACACTGAAAACAAATAGAGAGTTCTAGAGTAAGTGCCTTTCTTGCCACAATCTCCAGTGCAAGATTCAGACTTCATCTTAGGGGCCATGGTGAAATTTACTGTCCAGTTAGTACAGTTAATACAGTATGACGCTGCAGATAGGGCAGGGTTACTCAAACTGATGCTGCCTGCATGACGCATTGCTGCCGCTAGTATTGTCAAATATTGTACAGTGGTGTGCATCAGCCACCCCAGCCCAGCTGCCAGATGCACGGTCATAAGTCAAGTGGACGTATGTCGAGCAGGTTGTAAGTCGGATAGTAGGCGTAGATGATTCAATGGATTTGTTAGTGTTAAACATAAGAAAGAAAGAACACCTACTGACCCATGGCCTACTGACCCATGCAGAGCAGGTCCATTTCCCCCCTCCCACCAAATTAGCCCAATGACACCCCCCCCCCAGATTAGCCCAATGACCCACCCAGTCTGGTCACCTCTGCTCAAGGAAGGAGCATGGCACAAGACCCAGCAGCACAAGCTAGTCAGGTCCAACTCACACCCACCCACACCCACTCATGTATTTATCTAACCTATTTTTAAAACTACACGTTTTAGCCTGAATAACTGTACTCGGGAGTTTGTTCCACTCATCCACAACTCTATTACCAAACCAGTGCTTTCCTATATCCTTCCTGAATCTGATTTTTTCCAACTTGAAACCATTGCTGATAGTCCTGTCTTGGCTGGAAATTTTCAGCACACTATTTACATCCCCTATATTTATTTCTGTTTTCCATTTATACACCTTGATCATATCCCCCTAATTCTACGCCTTTCGAGAGAGTGCAGATTCAGGGCCCTCAGTCTGTCCTCATAGGGAAGATTTCTGATACATGGGATCATCTTTGTCATCCTCCTCTGTACGTTTTCCAGTGCATTTATATCCATTCTGTAATACGGTGACCAGAACTGAGCAGCGTAGTCTAACTAGGCCTAACCAAGGTTATATAGAGTTGAAGAACAACCTGAGGACTTTTATTATTTATACTTCTAGTTATGAAGCCAAGAATTCTGTTAGCTTTATTGCAAACACTAATGCACTGTTAGCTTTATTGCAAACACTAATGCACTGTTGTCTTGGCTTTAGATTACTGCTAACCAGAACTCCTAAATCCTTTTTGCAATCAGTAGTATTAAGATCAACATTATTTAGTTTTTATGTGGCATGGTTATTTAACTGTCCAACATTTAGAACTTTGCATTTGTCAATATTAAACTGCATCTGCCACTTCTCCGACCATTGCATCAGTCTATTTAAATCATCCTGGAGTGCTCTAGTGTCCTCATTAGAATGAATTGGACAGCCTATTTTGGTGTCATCAGCAAATTTGCTTATGTCGCTGTTTATTCCCTCATCTATGTCATTTATGTAAATTTTGATCAACAACGGGCCCAACACTGACCCCTGAGGAACACCGCTTGTGATGTGCCCCCATTCTGATTTCTCCCCATTTATGCAAACTCTCTGCTGCCTATTTGTCAGCCATGCCTCTACCTAGGAATAAATTTCTCCTCCTATTCCGTGTGCCTTAAGTTTCCTCAATAGCCTCTGATGTGGAACTCTATCGAAAGCCTTACTGAAGTCCATATACACAATATCATATTCATTACCATGATCAACCTCCTCAAACACCTTAGTGAAAAAAGTTAGTAAATTCATAAGACAGGAACGCCCCTTTGTAAAACCATGTTGAGATTCATTAATCAGTCTGTGCCTATCAAGATGGCTATGAATTGCTTCGGCAATTATTGATTCCATAAATTTTTCCACTATGGAGGTAAGGCTTATTGGTCTATAGTTCGAAGCCCAGGACCTGTCACCTGCCATAATATTATTCAACCTGCTAATTATGTCACCAACACCAGCTCCAGGAAGGCACACTCTCTGTCTGACCTTTCTGTCTCTGTTACAAAATGCCCGGTCCATATATCTTACCTGAGAATCGCCTACTTTTAAAATATTCTTACCTTGATTAGCAGGGAAATCAGTGGTACCTTCAACATCACTAACCACTGAAGTACACTCGTCTTGGAGAACAGAGAATTGATTTCCTACCTTCACATCTTCTCTATTAACTCTACTCATCTTCCTTCTTCCTGAACTGTGAACCACTTGCCACTTAAAGCAGCTGCCACTATCACTGCTGGTGACCATTTCTCCCTTACCAGCTAAATCCTTCTCGCACTCACTCCCAAACTCATCTATGCGAAGCTTCAGCCTCCTATTTTTCCTCCTGAAGAAGTAGAATCTCTTTCTTCAGCACTTGAACCTGAGATTCTAAAACACTACAACAAGCCATGGTGCTTGATAACAGCCCACACTAACTCCCAAGAGCTTAGGCAAGTACATGTTGTTGCAATAATTGGTGACAATACTTGAGAAGCTTTTTTGTACATAAAAGCAGGCAAATTGTTTATGTCTCCTGTCTTGTTTTTAAGGGTGTTGATGACGAGCGAGACTTCTAGTGGGTTGTTTGGAGCTAGGAATAGCATACATATTTGGGTAGATACCTATGAGGTAGTCTGATGGACGGGTGTTTGAGCTTGGTATTTTGTTCGCTAGATTTTTTCCTATGGTGGAGAAGAAAACATTGAATCTGTTTGCCGTTTCAGTTGGTGTGAGTAGGGGTTCGTCTAATTGTGTTAGTTTGATTGTTTTGTTTTTGGATAACTTTTTAGTTCCAAGAATTTTAGAAAGAGTTTTCCAGGTCTTTTTCATATCACCTTTGATGTTATGTAATCTGCTTTCATAATACAATTTTTTAGATCTTCTTATCAGGCTGGTAAGAGCTGACAAGTAACGTTTAGACTGTTCTCTAGTTATTTGACCCATTCTATACCGTTTTTCATATTTGTGCATTGTGTTAACCCTTTCAGGGTTTCGGCCGTTCTAGTATGACTTGCGTGCCAGGGTCCTTGACGTACTAGTACTCATAAATTCTAGCGCCTTAAATCTAGTGAGAGAAAGCTGGTAGGCCTACATATGAAAGAATGGGTCTATGTGGTCAGTGTGTGCAGTATAAAAAAAAATCCTGTAGCACACAGTGCATAATGAGAAAAAAAAAACTTTGACCGTGTTTTTGGATTAAAACAGCGACTTTGCACTGTATTTTTGTTTGGTATTTATTGTTGTATTCTAGTTTTCCTGGTCTCATTGTATAGAATGGAAGACATATTACAGAAATTGAGATGATTTTGACTGGTTTTACAATGAAAAGTACCTTGAAATTGAGCTCAAAGTAGCAGAAATGTTCAATTTTTACCAAAGTTCAAAAGTAAACAAATCATGCTAAGCATCCAATACACGTCAACTGGCGAGTCTGATATTCTTTCACAAGTGCGCTGATATTATTTATACCATTTCTACACTAATGCAGTAGTCTGCTTAACAGTAAATCTTCTATTTTTTTGTGAGAATAATAGTTCAATATGGAAGGCAAAAGAATGTAAGAGGGACATGGGGACGTGACTAATGAACAGAGGAAATGTTATTTTAGTGCCAGGAATGTCTTTCTTGTTTATTGTGGACCCTATTTGGAAATTGACATCTTTTGAAATTTGTGTGAAATAAGCAAAATTGCTAAATTCTGACCACTGTATTGGATAGTTGAAATAAGTAAATGGGTAGTTTCTTGTACTCATTCAATAGAAAAAATGGAGTTCTTGCGAAATAGGCATGTTTTTTGTCGACTAGTGCACTGGAATTGGCTGAAAATAGGGCTCAAAATAAGCAGAATCGCCGATGCGTAAACATCGTCGAGACCGCTAACTTTGCAAGAGCATAATTCTGTAAGTTTTCCATCAAATTTCATACTTTTGGTGTCATTATGATCGGGAAAAGATTCTCTGTCTTTTCACAAGAAAAAAAAATAATTTTTTTTTTTTTGAAATTTGGGGGACCCTGAGAACAAGTCTCTGAGAGGGCCTGTGGACCCTGAAAGGGTTAATGGATTTGAGGATGCTGGGTGTTAGCCAGGGACTATTCAGTCTCTTTGCTATGATCTGTTTAGTTTTTTGGGGGCAATGTTTGTTGTAGAGGTAATGGGCTTTTTTTTTTTTAAATTATTTATACATTCATTCATATCTGTATATGTTTCGAGCTCATTTTGCCGATTGATGTTATTCAAAACTGCTATAAATTTGTTAATAGTTGTGTTGTTGTGTAGTCTGAGGACTACTTTAATAATGTCTTGGGGCAATTTACCTAGATTAGTTATGAGAAAGGTTGGGTAGTGGTCTGTAGTGTTATCTGTGATTATGCCTGATTTTAACTCTTTCAGGGTTTTGGCCGTACTAGTACGGCTTACGCACTAGGGTCCATGATGTACAAGTACAGTGGACCCCCGGTTAACGATATTTTTTCATTCCAGAAGTATGTTCAGGTGCCAGTACTGACCGAATTTGTTCCCATAAGGAATATTGTGAAGTAGATTAGTCCATTTCAGACCCCCAAACATACACATACAAACGCACTTACATAAATACACTTACATAATTGGTCGCATTGGGAGGTGATCGCTAAGCGGGGGTCCACTGTACTCATAAATTCTAGCGCCTTTAAATCTAGTGAGAGAAAGCTGGTAGGCCTACATATGAAAGAATGGGTCTATGTGGTCAGTGTGCACAGTATTAAAACAATCCTGCAGCACACATTGCGTAATGAGAAAAAAAACCTTTGTGTTTTTGGATTAAAACAGGGACTTTGCACTGTATTTTTGTATGGTATTTTTTGTTGTATTCTAGTTTTCCTGGTCTCATTGTATAGAATGGAAGACATATTACAGAAATTGAGATGATTTTGACTGGTTTTACATTGAAAAGTACCTTGAAATTGAGCTCAAAGTAGCAGAAATATTCAATTTTTACCAAAGTTCAAAAGTAAACAAATCATGCTAAGTATCCAATGCACTTCAACTGGTGAGTCTAATATTCTTTCACAAGTGCGCCGATATTATTTATACCATTTCTACACTAATGCAGTAGTCTGCATAACAGTAAATCTTCTATTTTTTGTGAGTATAAAAATTCAAAATGGAAAGCAAAAGAATGTAAGAGGGGCATGGGGACATGACTAATGAACAGAGGAAATGTTATTTTAGTCCAGGAATGTCTTCCTTGTTTATTCTGGACCCTATTTGGAAATTGGCATCCTTTGAAATTTGTGTGAAATTTGCAAAATTGCTAAATTCTGACTGCTGTATTGGATAGTTGAAATCGGTAAGTTGGTGGTTTCTTGTACTCATTCGATAGAAAAAATGGAGTTCTAGCAAAATAGTTATGATTTTTGTCTTCTAGTACATTGGAATTGGCCAAAAATAGGGCTCAAAGTGGGCAGAATCGCCGATGCGTAAACATCATTGAGACCGCTAACTTCGCAAGAGCATAATTCTGTAAGTTTTCCATCAAATTTCATACTTTTGGTGTCATTATGATTGGGAAAAGATTTTCTATCTTTTCATAAGAAAAAATAATTTTTTTTTTTTTTTAAAGTTTGGGGGACCCTGAGAACAAATCTCTGAGAGGGCCTGTGGACCCTGAAAGGGTTAAAGGGGACATGGTGTTAGTCCAGATGTGATCTATTAAGGAGATACTTGTCTCAGTGATTCTTTTAGGTTTAGATATTGTTGGTAGCAACAGGCAGTTGCTCATAGTGTTTGTGAATTTGGTTACTTGTGGGTCCTGGTCGTGTAGTAAGTTTATGTTGAAATCTCCTGTTAGTAGCAGGTGGTCTTTATTCATGTGTGCATCAGTAATCATGTTTCCTAGTTTTTCACTAAAGTGGCAAATGTTTGACTGTGGTACTCTGTAGATGTTTATAACTGTGAGGGGTTTTTACAGGTCTTTTCGTTTAAATTTGGCTATGATATATTCTCCATGTTCATCCCTTGTGCAAGATTTTTTGATACATTCGAGTTGATTTGAGTAGTATATAGCTGTTCCTCCCCCTTGATGGTCTGTTCTACAGCTGTGTATGGCCATGTAGCCAGGAATGGCATGTATTAAAAAATCTGGGACCATTTAGTACCTTCTGGAAGCTCCAGGTCAATTGAGCGCCAGCTAGAGCAAACAGCACAGCAAACACCAAGGATTCACTGATATGCCGTATTAACACTCCCCTTTTAAGAGGAAAGTGTCATCTTGCCAGAATGTCCTATAACCTATGCCCTAAGTAAAAAGAAACAAGTCTGGATCTGTAATTTTGACTGGCTGGCCAGCTGGCTTGCTGATTAACTGTCCCTATCTCCATCTGTCTGTATCTATCTCTGTCTCTATCTCACAGGAACATATACATAAATACAATTATACATAGTGTAAATTACCTAGGATAACCCAAAAAATCCAGACAAAGTACTATACTGTGCTTGTAGATAGTGATTGTGTGGAATACCAGATGGTTCATGAGCAGTTCTTTGAGACAGACAAATGGATAGATAGACAGACAGATAGATAGATAGACAGGCAGACAGATAGACAGACAGACATGTTTATGTGTAAGAGTGAAAACAAATAAAGCGAAAGCTCATCAAATGTCACCACTGTCATTAGCGGAGAAATAAGATTAGATATGATGATGTTCATCACTATCAGCATTGGAGTGAAGAGATAAGACAAGTAACACACACTTACATCAAGCTTCAAGGGAAATTATTATTATTATTATTATTATTATTATTATTATTATTATTATTATTATTATTATTATTATTTTTTTTTTTTTTTTTTTTTTTTTTTTTTTTTTTTTTTTTCAACAAGCCGGCCGCCTCCCACCGAGGCAGGGTGACCCAAAAAAGAAAGAAAATCCCCAAAAAGAAAATGCTTTCATCATCATTCAACACTTTCACCACACTCACACATAATCACTGTTTTTGCAGAGGTGCTCAGAATACAACAGTTTAGAAGCATATACGTATAAAGATACACAACATATCCCTCCAAACTGCCAATATCCCAAACCCCTCCTTTAAAGTGCAGGCATTGTACTTCCCATTTCCAGGACTCAAGTCTGACTATATGAAAATATACTCCAGTGTATCCAAAACATTGCTGGGACCTATAAATACTATGTACAGTGGTCCCTCAATTATCGTCCATAATCCGTTCCTGGAAGTGGGACTATTATCGAAATGGACGATTTACGAATCAATTTTCCCCATAAGAAATACACTGTAATGTAAATGCAATTAATCCATTCCTGACACTCAGAAGTATTAAAACAAAAAATTTTTTTACATGAAATATAGATGTAGTACATAAACAATACAGTGGCACATGATGAATTAAACATTAACAGAATAACACTTACCCGTATTGGCGATTCTTCTTTGTGTATGGAAGACTGGAGAAGGAGACAGATTGGATGATTTACTGTTTGGAAGGGGAATCCCCTTCCATCAACACCTCGGGTACCAATTGCTTTTCTGGGGTTACTTCTCTTCTCTGTTTCTTAATGCCACTAGGACCACCTTGAGAGTCACTGGAGTCCTGTCTTGCAAAAAAACTGTCCAGAGAGCTCTGTTTCTGGCGTCTCTTTAAAACTTCCCTAAAATGGGCCAAGACTCTGTCACTGTACAAGTTGCGGATATGGCTTGCAACATCCTTCTCTGGGTGATGTTTCTCCATAAATCTTTCCATCCTACCCCACATTTCAAAATTATTTTTATTTTTTTTTATTGTCACACTGGCTGATTCCCACCAAGGCAGGGTGGCCCAAAAAAGAAAAACTTTCACCATCATTCACTCCATAACTATCTTGCCAGAAGGGTGCTTTACACTACAGTTTTTAAACTGCAACATTAACATCCCTCCTTCAGAATCTCTTTAATTTCTGAAGAAGGCACCTTCCTCCATCTCTCTTCCTCCTCCTCTGCAGGAAGATTCTGAGCTGCGATCAGTTGCTCTTCCTGCTGAAGCTCTTGCAGCTCCTCAGTGGTTAGCTCTTCGTTGTGGTCCTCCACCAACTCTTCCACATCCTCCAAACTCACATCCAACCCCATGGAACTCCCCTGTGCGACAATAGAGTTCACAACTGACATAGGCTCATCATGGGCTGCCTCAAACCCTTCAAAATCTCTCTTGTGGACACAGTCTGGCCACAATTTTCTCCATGCAGAGTTCAAAGTCCTGGTAGTCACTCCCTCCCAAGCCTTACCTATAAAGCTTATGCAATGGAGAATACTGAAGCGTTCTTTCCAAAAATCTCGTAGGGTCAAGTGAGTGTCTGAGGTCACATTCAAGCACCTTTCAAACATTGCTTTGGTGTAGAGTTTTTTAAAGTTTGAAATGACTTGCTGGTCCATGGGCTGGAGGAGAGGAGTGGTATTCAGGGGCAAGAACTTTACTGTGATGAACCCAAACTCCTTCAGAATTAGGTCATCCAAGTTTGGATGATGAGCAGGTGCATTGTCCATTACTAGGAGGCACTTGAGATCCAATTTCTTTTCCAGGAGGTAATTCTTCACACTAGGGCCAAACACTTCGTTGAACCACTCGACGAAGATGTCCCTTGTGACCCATGCCTTACTATTAGATCTCCAAAACACACACAATTTTTACTCTTCATAACATTGTTTTTCTTGAACACTCTGGGATTTTCAGAATGGTACACTAGTAACGGCTTCACTTTGAAATCCCCACTAGCATTAGCACAGAACATTAGCGTCAGCCTGTCTTTCATAGGCTTGTGTCCTGGCAGCGCCTTTTCTTCCAGAGTAATGTAGGTCCTCTTTGGCATTTTCTTCCAAAAGAGGCCTGTTTCTTCACAATTGAACACTTGTTCAGGTTTCAGTCCTTCAGCCTCTATGTACTCCTTGAATATCATGCACATATTTTTCAGCCGCTTTGTTGTCAGAACTGGCAGCCTCACCATGCCTTACCACACTGTGTATGCCAGTATGCTTCTTAAATCTCTCAAACCAGCCTTTACTGGCCTTAAATTCACTCACATCACCACTAGTTGCAGGCAATTTCTTTACCAAATCGTCATGCAACTGCCTAGCCTTTTCACAAATAAGCGACGTCATAAGACTTTCTCCTGCTAATTGTTTCTTGTTTATCCACACCAGTAATAACTTCTCAACATCTTCGAGTACTGGTGATCTCATTTTTGTGAGCATATTTACCCCCTTTGCAACAACAGCATCCTTGATTTCCTTTTTCTTGGCTATGATGGAAGATATGGTTGTACGGAATTTGTTATACATCCTGGCCAGTTCGCCCACACGTACGCCACTATCATATTGTTCAATGATGTTTTTCTTAAATTCAATTGTATTTCTCACCTTCTTTACCAAAGGCTTGGCACTAGGAGCTTTCTTTGGAGCCATGGTAGCTTATTTAGCACTTAATTAACTTGCAAGCACTAAAATAAATGGAATATTATGAAATATTTCGCTGGAGCACGTGAGGGGACCGTCGCTCACTGGTAAACAATGGCACACTGGCTGGGAAGGGAAGGCCCAGGCGGCTCAGAGCGTGAGTATGCGTCCGGGACGAAGGACTATTAGCGAGTTATCGGACCATTTGCGAGGCAATATTTAGACGAAATAACAGGACTATTTCCGAAATGGACGACTTTCAGGCCGGACGATTATTGAGGGACCACTGTATATATTTCTAGACAATAGTATGTGACTAAGGTAGGTAAAAATGTTCACACGTCACTGTGTTTGTGACTATTTGAGCACTATTTCAGTACCTAATACAGTGGACCCCCGCCTAACGATCACCTCCCAATGCGACCAATTATGTAAGTGTATTTATGTAAGTGCGTTTGTACGTGTATGTTTGGGGGTCTGAAATGGACTAATCTATTTCACAATATTCCTTATGGGAACAAATTCGGGCAGTACTGGCACCTGAACATACTTCTGGAATGAAAAAATATCGTTAACCGGGGGTCCACTGTATTAGTGTCAGAACAAAGATTAACTATGAAATCACAAGAACTACTACAACTTGTCATTATCAGAACATAAAAATTATGCAGATTAAAAAAAATGAGATAAAATGGTATATCGGCAACACATCTGCAAGTGGAAGCGCTTCACGTTGCCGTCATCTTATATCTCTGTAAGTACTGACTCTTGAAATTTTTTTTTTTACATTACTTCAAGTAAAAAATGTCCTTTTCGTTTAAAAAAAAAAGTTTTTTTTTTTTATTTTTCAAAATATTTGGAGTGCTGGGCGAGAGAACGTAGATCTACGTTTGGACAGTTAAGGTTTTAAGGGTTAAATTGTGGGTGCTGGAATTTGTGGATGATTATGGAGAGTGGAGAGTTATGCTGTGGCCCTACTGGGATGAGGTGGATGGTAGAGGTTCTGGTACTGAAGTCGATGGTTGTACTGGAGTGTGCATAAATTCTGTAATGGATTTCTGTTCTCTTTTACCCCGCAGTACATTATGCAACTGACGGTGAGGCATCATCTGTGCTGGACACCGTTTCAGGGACCTCTTCAGTGAAAAATTCTAACTTTACGTCAGTCAGTAAATCAGTCGAGTCAGTCAGTAAGTCAGTAAATCAGTCAAGTCAGTCAGTCAAGTCTGTCAGTCAAGACAGTCAGTCAAATCAGTAAGTCAAGTCAGTCAGTAATGCAATAAGTCAGTTAGTAATACAGTCAGTCAGTAAGCTAGTCAGTTAGTCAAGGAAGTCAGTAAATCAGTCAGTCAGTCAGTAACACAGTCAGTAATTCACTCAGTAAGTCAATCAGTAAATCAGTCAAGTCAGTAAGTCAGTTAAGTCAGTAAGTCAGTAAATCAGTTAGCCAGTCATCGCACAAACTCATGTTTACCTCATTCTTTTTATGTGCACAAAGAGACGCTTCATTACGGCCACTGACTATCTCTTGTCTAATATCTCTATTTTCGTTGTTAATTCTAAGACTTAAACGCTTAAACCTTTTCTTGCTGCTTTCAGCAACACTTATATGCCTACTGGATGCCATGATTTCTTGGCAGATTTAAGATATGACAAGAAAATGATATGAACTCCTAGCAGAGGATGGTACATATCCTGCAGGTGACGAACTCAAAAATTTTTCCCCTCCCACGAATTGTGTTACGTTAATTTTACGAAGTGTTATACAAAAATATGCTGCAATTCTTCATTCGTGTTATAACCAAAGCGTGCCAAACAAAACCATGTTAAACGACGGTCTACTGTAACTTTAAAACACTTGAACTTCTGGAAAGTTTCCAGACATAATGGAGAGTCATGTTCACAGAGAATGTAAACAAACTGGTCATAATTTGAAATGTCCTTATTAGTGGAACACCGTAAGGTGAAACACCACAAAGCGGGGCTCTGCTGTTTATTTGCTCAACTAAATATCAATAATATCATGCAAGGGGCTTGGACATTTAACAGGCGTGTGTGAGCATGTTAGATAGGTGTGTTGGAGTGTGAACAAGGTAACATTTTTGAAGGGCTTTAGGGAACCAGTTAGCCAGATGTTAGTCCTGGGGGTGGGAAGTACATTGCCTGTGCTCTGAATGCTCTGAAGGAGGGGTGGAGATGCTACAATCTTGAGGAACATCTGAGCTGTAGTGTCTGCACACCTCTGGGAAGGTGGTGATAGATCGAATGTTGGTAGAAGCATTTCTTCTTTTTTGGGTCACCCTACCTTGTTGGGAGATGGCCAGTGTTTTAAAAAATTAATCTAAAAACAATTGATGCAATTTACAGAATACTCAACATAAACATTCAAAGCTTCAGTGACAACCTAAAAACACAACAGTAAGAAATAAACTTAATAAAAATCACCTGATAATTGCAGGTGACTTCCTATATGTCTGCCAAATAAATAATTCCTAAGTGTGGGATTTCTTAAGCAGGGTGTATTCATGCTTCCTGATACCATCGGGGAATCTGTCTCACGTCCCACCATTATTGTACAAGCGAGCGGCCCATGTCCTTTTGCATGCTATTACATTACTTTTTAACAAGTCACTAGAAACTAGCACTTTCCCGACACTACTCAAGACAGCAAGGGTTACACCAATACATAAAGGTGGTGACCCTACAGACGTTATCAACTATAGGCCAATATCAGACTTACCATTGCTATCCAAAATCTTCGAGAAACTCGTGCACAGGAGACTATATTCATTTATAACATCACAAAACATACTCAACCCTTGCCAATTTGGATTCAGGAAAAATAAAAGCACTAATGATGCAATTATAAAAATGCTAGACCTGCTTTACACAGCATTGGAAAATAAGGAATATCCCACTAGGAATTTTTTATTGACCTAAGAAAAGGTTTTGACACAGTAGACCACGGCATCCTACTCCACAAACTTGACCACTATGGTATAAGAGGCCATGCGCTTGCATATTTTAAATCCTACCTTTCTAATAGGTATCAGTATGTCACCATTAAAGACACAGCCTCATCAATACGGCCACTTGATACTGGAGTTCCGCAGGGAAGTGTCCTTGGACCCCTGCTCTTCCTCATTTACATCAATGATCTTGCAAACATATCCCAACACCTGAAACCCAGTCTCTTTGCTGACGACACGACTTAGATCATCTCCCACCATAATCTTGCCACCCTCAACACCATTGTTGATGAGCTGCTCAAAATATCGACTTGGATGACAGCCAATAAACTTACACTTAACACTGGCAAAACCTACTACAGTGGACCCCCGCATAACGATTACCTCCGAATGCGACCAATTATGTAAGTGTATTTGTGTAAGTGCATTTGTACGTGTATGTTTGGGGGTCTGAAATGGACTAATCTACTTCACAATATTTCTTATGGGAACAAATTCGGTCAGTACTGGCACCTGAACATACTTCTGGAGTGAAAAAATATCGTTAACCGGGGGTCCACTGTATATTATGTTTGGTAGCAGAGCAGGTGTTGCGCAACATAACATTAAGATCGACAACACTCTAATTGCCAGACATAATGAGGGCAAATTCCTAGGCCTATACCTTGACAACAACCTAAATTTCAGCACCCATATCCAACACATAACAAAAAAAGTATCCAAAATGGTGGGGATCCTCTCTAAGATACGATACTACGTGCCGCAAACTGCCTTTCTCACACTATACCATTCACTTATATATCCATACCTCACGTATGCTATCTGTGCTTGGGGTTCAACTGCAGCAACACACCTAAAGCCAATAATAACCCAACAAAAAGCTGCAGTAAGAATAATCACTAAATCCCATCCCTGGCAACACACCCCCTCACTCTTCATAGATCTAAACTTACTCCCTGTTCAGAACATCCACACTTCCTACTGTGCAATCTATATCTACAGGACCTTAAATTCCATACACAAATAACCCACACATAAAAGAGAGAAGCTTACGACGACGTGTGACTTTGTCAATGTGCGGGTTATTTGTGTATCGTTCCAGTCATGGTATTGTGCCTTATTTTGTTATTTACCTTAAATTCCAATATTAACCTTGACCTAAAACGCTTTCTTGATAGTTGTGACAGGATCCACAGGCATAACACCAGACACAAACATCTCTATGACATTCCCCGTGTTCGACTAAACCTTTACAAAAATTCAATGTATTTCAAAGGCCCTAAAATCTGGAACACCCTACCTGAAAACTCTAGAACTGCAGACACATTCATCACTTTCAAAACTACAGTTAGAAAACATCTTATCTCCCTGATCCACCCCGACAACTAACTGCAAGATAACCACCTGGTGGTTCACAATTACACTCACTCACCCACTGACTATAAACCCAGAAATACTAATCTTAATCTTAAAATAATAAATCTTAATGAGTCATAAGTTTGCCTATGATACTCCAATATAGACACTTTGTATTGTGCCAAAACAAAAGCATTCACATTGCTAAACTCACAAATTATGATGTAGTCACTTAGCCTTAATACCATAATCTGTAAAGATTTAATGTTAAGAATTAATCTAAGTCTGCTCGAAATGCCTAGCCAGGCTAGGTGTCCTAGTGGCCCCTCTGTAAGTAGTATTTTATAACATGTAAACCACACAATACCCAAAACCTGTAAACCTCACATTGTAACCCTTATAGAGAATAAACTTGAACTGAATTGAATTGAATCAATCATTGAGCTGACTATTTTGTCAACCTGATGAGGAAAACCTGTTGCTACCCTGCATCGACTCCAGATCAAATTACCAAGTTGTTCTTATTAAGCTCACACAGCTGTCACAACTGAATCAACATTTCAATATTTTTTTTTTTTTCAAAACCAATGTAGTATTTTGACCAAGCTTACTTGGGAGAATCATTATTTCAAGCTTAATATTCGTAAAACCAGTGTATCACTGTGACCTAGCTTATTGTGAATTGTGTATCTCTTATTGTGTATTATTTCAGCAATATTACACTGTGTCATAATTTTTATTTGTAATACAGTGGACCCTCGGTTATCGGCCGTAATCCATTCCAGAAGGTCAACCTAAAACCGAAATGGCCTAAAACCGAAATAATATTTCTCATAAGAATTAATGTAAATACAATTAATCCATTCCAGACACCCAAAGATATTAACAAAAAATAATTTATGTAAAGATTATTTACAGTTTTACATACACAAAACAATGATAACTAAATAAAATAAATACATGAACAATTAAATCACTATTACATACCTTTATTGAAGACTCTTGTTGGCTTATGGAAGATAGGAAGGAGGAGAGAGGGAGTTGGGGTTATTGTTTGGAAGGGGAATCCCCCTCCATAATACCTTCAGGTAACAAGTCCCTCTCTGAGATTATTTCCCTTCTTTGCCTTTTAATGCCACAAGGACCAGCTTGAGAGTCACTGGACCCCTGTCAACACAAAAAATCTGTCCAGAGTGGCCTTTTTCTGGCATCTCTTTATGATTTCCCTGAAGTGGGACAAGGTTTTGTCACTGAACATGTTGCAGATATGGCTTGTTTCAGCTTGGTCAAGGTGATATTTCTCCCCAAAAGCTTGCACCCTACTCCACATTGCACAAATCTCCTTAATCTCTGAAGAAGGCACCTCCTTCCCTCCCTCTTCCTTCTCTGAAGCAAGTTCGTCAGCTGTGGTCTGTTGCTGTTCCAGATGAAGCTCTTGTAGCTCTTTAGTGGTTAGCTCTTCACTGTGGTCCTCCACCAATTCTTCCATATCCTTGCCACTAACCTGCAACCCCATGGACTTCCCCAAAGGTGCAATAGATTTCACAACAGGTGTAGGATCCTCAGGGTCAGCTCCAAACCCTTCAAAATCCCTCTCTTGGACACAATCTGGCCACAATTTTCTCCAAGCAGAGTTAAAAGTCCTGGAAATCACTCCCTGCCAAGCCTTACCTATAAGGCTTATGCATTGAAGGATATTGAAGTGATTCCTCCAGAACTCTGTGAGGGTCAAGTCAGTGTCCAAGGTCACTTCAAAGCACCTTCGAAACACTGCTTTGGTGTAGAGTTTTTTGAGGTTAGAAATGACCTGCTGGTCCATGGGCTGGATGAGAGGAGTGGTGTTAGGAGGCAAGAACTTTACTGTTATAAAATGGAAGTCCTAAACAATTGGTCTTCCAAGTCTGGAGGATGAGCAGGAGCATTGTCCAGTACCAGGAGGCATTTGAGTGTCAATTTATATTCCAGGACGTATTTTCTCAGACTGGGGCCAAACACATCATTGACCCACTCTTTGCATATGACCCATGATTATTATTAGCTTTCCATATCACACACAATCTATTCTTGACATTGTTTTTCTTGAACACACTGGGATTTTCAGAGTGATACACCAGTAAAGGCTTCACTTTGAAATCCCCACTAGCATTAGCACAGAACAAAAGGGTAAGCCTGTCTTTCATAGGCTTGTGTCCTGCCAGTGCCTTTTCTTCCTGCATAATGTAGATCCTCTTTGGCATTTTCTTCTAAAAGAGGCCTGTTTTGTCACAATTGAACACTTGTTGAGGGAGGAATCCTTCAGCCTCTACGTACCCCTTGAATACACAAATAGCCCGCACATAGAAGAGAGGAGCTTACGACGATGTTTTGGTCCGACTTGGACCATTTACAAAGTCACACTAACTAGAGGAGGAGGAGGAGAAGAAGGAGGAGGAGAAGGAGGAGGAGGAGAAGAAGGAGGAGGAGGAGGAGAAGAAGGAGGAGGAGGAGGAGGAGAAGAAGGAGGAGGAGGAGGAGGAGGAGGAGAAGAAGGAGGAGGAGGAGAAGAAGGAGGAGGAGGAGAAGAAGGAGGAGGAGGAGGAGAAGAAGGAGGAGGAGGAGGAGAAGGAGGAGGAGGAGAAGGAGGAGAAGGAGGAGGAGGAGGAGGAGAAGGAGGAGGAGGAGAAGAAGGAGGGGGAGGAGAAGAAGGAGGAGGAGGAGGAGGAGGAGAAGGAGGAGGAGGAGAAGGAGGAGGAGAAAGAGGAGGAGGAGAAGAAGGAGGAGGAGAAGAAGGAGGAGGAGAAGGAGGAGGAGGAGAAGGAGGAGGAGGAGAAGGAGAAGGAGGAGGAGGAGAAGGAGGAAGAGGAGGAGGAGGAGGATGAGAAGGAGGAGAAGGAGGAGGAGGAGGAGGAGGAGGAGGAGAAGGAGGAGGAGGAGGAGAAGGAGGAGGAGGAGAAGGAGGAGGAGAAGGAGGAGGAGAAGAAGGAGGAGGAGAAGGAGGAGGAGGAGAAGGAGGAGGAGAAGAAGAAGGAGGAGAAGAAGGAGGAGGAGGAGGAGAAGGAGGAGAAGAAGAAGAAGGAGGAGGAGGAGGAGAAGGAGGAGGAGAAGAAGGAGGAGAAGAAGGAGGAGGAGGAGGAGGAGGAGAAGGAGAAGAAGGAGGAGGAGGAGGAGAAGGAGGAGAAGGAGAAGAAGGAGGAGAAGAAGGAGAAGGAGGAGGAGGATGAGGAGGAGAAGAAGGAGGAGGAGGAGAAGGAGGAGGAGAAGGAGGAGGAGGAGAAGAAGGAGGAGAAGAAGGAGGAGAAGAAGAAGGAGGGAAGAAGGAGGAGAAGAAGGAGGAGGAGGAGGAGAAGAAGAAGGAGGAGGAGGAGGAGAAGGAGGAGGAGGAGAAGGAGGAGGAGGAGAAGGAGGAAGAGGAGAAGGAGGAAGAGAAGGAGGAGGAGGAGGGGGAGGAGGAGAAGGAGGAGGAGGAGAAGAAGAAAGAAGAGGAGAAGAAGGAGGAGGAGAAGAAGGAGGAGGAGGAGGAGAAGGAGGAGGAGGAGGAGAAGAAGGAGGAGGAGGAGAAGAAAAAGGAGGAGGAGGAGAACATAAGAATGGAGGAACACTGCAGAAGGCCTACTGGCTCATGCGAGGCAGGTCCTTATCAAAACGACTACTACCTAAAGCTTCCCTAGAAATAACTCCCGTACCCAATGACACCAATCAAACCCAGCCCCTCCCACTCATGTATTTGTCCAGTCTCTTCTTAAAGCTACCCAAGGTCCTAGCCTCTCTCACCCCACTGGGAAGAAAGAGGAGGAGGAGAAGAAGAAAGAGGAGGAGGAGAAGAAGAAAGAGGAGGAGGAGAAGAAAGAAGAAGGAGAAGGAGGAGGAGAAGAAGGAGGAGGAGGAGAAGAAGGAGGAGGAGAAGAAGAAGAAGGAGGAGGAGAAGAAGAAGGAGGAGGAGAAGAAAGAAGAAGGAGGGAAGGAGGAGAAGAAGGAGGAGAAGAAGGAGGAGGAGGAGAAGGAGAAGGAGGAGAAGAAGGAGGAGGAGGAGGAGGAAGAAGAAGAGGAAGGAGGAAGAAGAAGAAGAAGAGGAAGGAGGAAGAAGGAAGAAGAAGAAAGAAGAAGAGGAAGGAGGAAGAAGAAGAAGAAGGAAGAAGAAGAGGAAGGAGGAAGAAGAAGGAGGAAGAGGAAGAAGAAGAAGAGGAAGGAAGAAGAAGAAGGAGGAAGAAGAGGAAGGAAGAAGAAGAAGGAGGAGGAAGAAGAAAGAGGAAGAAGAAAAAGGAGGAATAGGAGGAGGAGGAGGAGGAGGAGGGGGGGAGGGTCGTCCTCCTCCTCTAGTTTGGAGACAGCACATTAATTAACTAACTACTTTTTAATTGGATGGAAATAAATGGTATAACATACCAACATGATGTAAAAAATAGACACAAATGATGTATAAGGTGATCCTTTATTGATAATGTTTTGCCCACACAGTGGGCTTTATTCAGTCACAAACAGATCTACCTGGACAGAGAGTACATGAGTATATACAGGAAGCATAGTAACCTGAAGAGTCAGGCAGGGAATTCTGAGGAGAAGTTGAATTTGAGAAGGACCTTTCCAGAATGGGCCATTAGGTTTGTTGCCATGTAGGATAATGACAGATGTTTCCTGGCAAGGGGTTCAGCTATGTTTTAAAAGCCATTGTTCTGGTTGAAATTGTTGGATATACAAATGAGTGATGATTCCAAGATCCTGTGAATCTCAGTATTCTCTTCCCTGGCGATGAGTCTTGCGTCTCTGTAGTTGATTAAATGATTGTGGAAGTTATGGTGTGAAACACAAGCATTCCTCAAATCGTGGATTAAAGCTGGTGTATCTAGGATTAAAATAAAAGAAATATAAATAGCTATTTTTCTTCTTTCAGGATCGAAATGCTTATGTGTGGACTTGTGGAGCAGATGGAAAATGGAGTCCCACTCTTGTACTTCTACGTATCAACCGTGCTGCCACGTGTGTTAAGTGGTCTCCTAATGGTCAGTAGTTGTTACGCTTCTATGGAATAAACCTATTTTCACTACATGGTGCATTGAGGCATCTGCAAAGAAAAAGAACATTATCCTTGGAGGCAAAAAGGGGAATGTATGAGAGTATGTATAGTGGTACCAACACACTTACATGGGTGTGAAGCATGGGTTGTGAATGTTGCAGCAAGGAGGAGGTTGGAGGCAGTGGAGATGTCATGTCTGAGGGCAATGTGTGGTGTAAATATTATGCAGAAAATTCGTAGCTTGGGGATTAGGAGGAGGTGCGGAGTTATTAAAAGTATTATCCAGAGGGCTAAGGAGTGGTTGTTGAGGTGGTTTGGACAAGTAGAGAGGATGATGCAAAATAAGATGACTTGGAGTGTGTATAAATCTGTAGTGGAGGGGAGGAGGGGTAGGGGTCATCTTATGAAGGGATGGAGGGAGGGTGTAAAAGAGGTTTTGTGTAAATAACAAAAAAAGGCACAATACCGTGACTGGAATGATACACAAATAACCCGCACATAGAAGAGAGGAGCTTACGACGACGTTTCGGTCCGACTTGGACCATTTACAAAGTCACACTAACCAGAAGTGGAGCAGGACGGCTATATATAAGCAGGAAGAGGTAGTGGTGGTAGTAGTAAAAGTAGTGGTAGTAGTAGTAATAGTAGTAGTATTAGTATTAGTAGTAGTAGTGGTAGTAGTGGAGAACTAAGGAGGAGGAGCCAGTCAAATATAAAGAAAGGGGAGCACTGCAAGGGAGCTTGGTGCCCATAGAGGGAGAGCAAGTGCACAGAGGTGGGGGGAAGGGGAAGTGATGAAATAAATAATGAAGGAACAGAAGCACGTGACAGAAGAAAGACAAAAAAGGAAAGAGGAAAGGGGAAGAAGGAGAAGAAGAAAAATGAGGAATCAGGTTAAGTCACGGGTGTTCTGAAGTTTGGAGCATTTTACAATGTAGTGGGAGAGGAAGGCATCTACAGAGACGAAGCCAGGACTAAGATTCATACAAGGAAAGTTGTGTATTAGAGAGGATTCAACAAGACGGCGACTGTTAAAGTTGGAAGTAGGGAAGACAGCTTTAGCAGAAGACCAGTCTATAGGATGGCTGTGATCTCTGACATGACAGAAAAGAGCATTGTTAGTGTCGGCAAGCCTAACACTATTTTTGTGCTCCCTAAGTCTGTCAGAAAGAGATCGGCCAGTTTCTCCAAAGTATTGAAGAGGACAGGAGGAGCAAGAAATTGAGTAGACACCAGGAGCAGGTATGAACAAGATTAGTGCGAAGAGTGTTAGTCTAGCGGAAAGTAAGCTTGATGTCTAAGGGACGGAGAGAATTGTTGAGATTAGAAAGACCAGAAATGTAGGGAAGGCAGAGGACAGAAGAGTTCCCAGGAGTAGAGAGTTTGGGAGAGAAGAAATTACGTGTGCAAGGGGCCTGGACATGCAGCAGGCAGGTATGTGTGTGTTAGATAGAGTGAATGGAGATGAATGGTTTTTGGGACCTTGTGAGCTGTTTGGATTGTAAGCAGGGTAGTATTTGGTGAAGAGATTCAGGGAAACCGGTTAGCTGGACTTGAGTCGTGTAGGTGGGAAGTACACTGCCTGCACTTTAAAGGAGGGGTTTGGGATATTGGCTGTCTGGAGGAACATCTAAACTGTTACATCTGGGTGCCTCTGCAAAGACAGTGATTATGTGTGAATATTGACAAAAGTGTTGAATGATGGTGAAAGTGTTTGTTTCTTTTTTGGGTCACCTGCCTTGGTGAGAGATGGCTGATATGTTGAAAAAAAAATTAATTTTTGATGATTTTCCTGAGGACAAGACTCATCTCCTCCCTGTCTGTTATACTGGTTTTTACAAGGTCTGCTTCAGTTATTTGAATACCTTAAATCATTACCAATCATTCCTGGTTATATCCGATTAGTAGGGTAAAACTCCAATTTTTTTGCATGACGAGGAATTCAAAATGAAAGGCAATTGCAATATAGGAGAGGCCTGGGGACATGATTAATAAACAGAAGATATGTTTTCACCATCATTCACACTATCATTGTCTTGCCAGAGGCCCGCAGATATGACAGTTTAGATGTCCCTCTGAACAGCCAATATCCCAAACCCCTCCTTTAGGGTGAAGGCACTGTACTACCCACCTCCAGGACTCAAGTTTGGCTTACCTGTTTCCTTGAATCCCTTCACATATTACTTTGCTGTATACATTAAATCCTTGGCATTATAGAAGCTATATAACCAGGTTGATGTTCCTGTTAGTAGTTCATGGAAACATCCATAGGAAATAGTTTTCATTTTTAGAACCTAAGAATGAAAACTATGTGAATACAGTGGTACCTTGAGTTATGAGCAGCTCCCAACTCGAACCGTTATGTAAGTGTATTTTTGTAAGTGCTTTTGTAAGTGTATTTATGGGGGTATAAAACGGATTAATCTAATTTTCATAATTTCTTATGGGAACAAATTCGTTCGGTATTGGCACTCGAACAGCCTTCTGGAACGAATTAAGTTTGTAACTCGGGGTACCACTGTATTTATTTGCAGTGTTATCATTACTGTAGATTGGTAAGTGTTCTATGTTGCATCTTTTGTTGTCTTTAGATACTTGTACCTCTTTTCATAGTCATGTAGAGTACGTGTAGTCTGGTTGTTATTGTTCTTCAAGAGTTTCAAGATCCAGCCTTTTGCTTCAGAAAAAATTAATTATCTCTTTTCGTATAACCAACAGAAAACAAGTTTGCTGTAGGATCAGGAGCACGACTGATATCGGTGTGTTACTTTGAGCAGGAAAATAACTGGTGGGTATCAAAGCACATCAAGAAGCCCATCAGGTCCACTATCACCACCTTGGACTGGCATCCCAATAACATTCTTCTGGCTGCAGGAGCTGCTGATTTTAAGGTAGTAATTGTTTATGTGATTCCCTATTTGCAATTTCCTATTTGTGATTATTTATTTGTAGATAATGGAGTAGATCTATGATTGTGGTGTGCTGTTTCCAGTGTTAAATTTTCCTTATAATTTTGTTAAGTTTGTAGTGGTTGTACCACATATTACTGCCTCATTAATATCTCAGTTTTCTTCCAGTGTTTGTGAAGACAGACTTTACACTTGCAATTTGTCAAAGTCTTTTCTTTTGCAGTTGTTGCCGCCTGTTCTTCCTCTCTCTTGCCATTTCTTCTTTTATGCAATCATTCTAACTTTTTTTCTAATTCTTTAGTTATTCACTTTTTGTTATGTATTCTTTCTCAGTGTACCCAAAATTAATGATTGCTATGTGTCTGTCTGCAGCTTATGTACATAACCAAAGGTTATTTACAGTGCTTTTCTTGATCTCACTACTCAGGTTTGTACTACTGGTCATTCCTTTTGATTTATATCTTTGCTTTACTAATTCTATGCTCTGATTTTCTCCTGTTCATCTCATTTATATTTATTTGTTTGATTCAACCTTTTTGAATCACTGTTGTATTTCCTAATTTCTTTATATTGCTCCTCTCTTTTCACAAATCTAGAACTTCCTGGCCACTTTAAGCTTATTAAGCATTCTCCTACCCTCCATTTTCTTTCTTGATTCACTCTTTTTGTGGGTGTGCCCTGCAGCTCAAGTCATCCACAGTTCTCCTCAACATAGACAACACTAGTACTAGTGATAAGTTTTCACCCACCAGGTAGACTTGTATGTATATTATACCAGGGTCTGTGATAGATTTATAGTATGTGGATGAGGGGAATAGCTTTTTATTATGATTAGCACATTCGACATAGACAACCTGCTTCTAGTGTTGTTTCAGATTTAGGAAAGATGGTGAAGAAATGCATAGAAGTGCAACAACTCTGTTGACCCTGTGTTTTGGTAGTTTCCTCTGCTCCATTAACAACCAAACAAAGGGTCAGCAGTGGTGAAACCTTTGTGGAGAAGATCAAGGCTATGTAGTTCAGCTTCTTGGTGGTTTTGATCATATAGACACTCAAGTAGGCTCTCTGCATGTAGAGACTCTCTGATTCTTAGGGGATGGGGGGAGCAGGGCCCTTCCAATTTCCTGCATTTATTGCAGGAGATTCACCAGTACAGTAATTCTTGATTTATTGATTGAGAGAGAAATAACATGTTTTATTCACTCAAGTCTTTCTCCTGAGCCTTAGTACTTGTACCTAGTGCATTTTCTAGGTTAACTATTCAGGCCACGAAGCTCTGTGGACATTTGTGAATTCCTCGTATGTTCATATTGATCTTTGGGCTCAGTCATTAATGGGTCATCCATGTGTTTTTACTGCCTTGGCATCTAGTTGTAATTATGCTTTCTGTGGATCATAATGTTCAGGAAAGGAATCTGCCCATCCTCTTCCTCCTTCATAGACTTGATAAGGGGCTCCACTCTGTTAATATTGCTGAGGAGTTTAACAGTGTTTAGGTATGTAGGAGAAAGTTGTCATACTGGGGATGATGAATAGTGTCACTAAGGTTGCATATATTTATATATAGAAATAAATTATCATGATTTGCCAGAGAATACTAAAATTAGCTAGAATGATCAGAAGACTTGTAAATTCTGGCAGTCTCTTGGGATGGGAATGCAACATTAAACAATTGTAGATTTTTTTTTACTTGAAGCAGTATTGGTGCCAGTTACATTATTTACCATATGTGTGTATTTAGTTGTATCCACTAAATTTTTTTCTGTGACAGGTGCGCATATTTTCTGCATGGATTAAAGACATTGAGCCCAAGCCAACTCCAACTCCCTGGGGTGCAAAAATGCCTCTAGGCCAGTTAATGACGGAATTTTCTAACTCTACTGGAGGAGGTAAGCATAAGGTTGTTATTTATTTATAGAGATACATAACATATTATTTGCATGTAGTGAACTTTGTCAAATAAATCGAGGAAATCAAAGACTTGCTTATTTGTATATTAGGGAGGAGGATAGTGTGTCAGGTGAAGTTGGAGAAGTGACCAGTGCATCAGACACCTGATGTCGGTTCCTTTTTGTTGACTATGTTGTAGTTGAGGTGGAAAGCTAAACTGAAAGCCCCTCTGCTTCTATGAGCAGTGTTTACAATCATAATTAAAGCCACCTCTAAACACTTTGTACTGGTATGGCTTACGTTACTGATATCGAGTTCAGTCTGTTCCCAGTCTATAAAACATTAGACATTTTTTTGTTTGCACCACATAAATATTGTTTTTGTTGTTAATGTGTCACGCATATTTGTGTTTAACACAGCTCTTTAAGTCTCTCCTTGTTTCCCTTTATGTATAATTTCTCACAGCTGTTAAAAGGGTTGGTAGGAACCTAAGATAAGTTGTTCTGAATGACTGTCAATGAATGAACAGAAGCCTGGTTGGAGACTTGAACTGTGGTCCATATTATTACAACCCAGGAGTCTCAAAGGCCTGTTATTCTGGGTGTAAAGGGAGCAAAATAAACACAGTAAAAAAACTTTTGACTTGTATTATCCTTCAATTTAGAATAGAAGTATGTACACTATATACACTATGTACAACAATAGGTATTAGTGCACCCCACGGTAAGCAAGGCAGAATAGAAGCCACTATAGAGCAGACCATGCTTCAACCAGCTCTAGAATGGGAATGACAAGGGCAGACAGGTGAGTGATACCCACATCACCTCTGCAATTGCCAAAACCATCTTCTCATTGGCTGGAACCTGTGTACTGATTGAACGACGGGGCCCCATTGTTAACCCTTAGCACCTGGTTCGCTGGTTGGAGAAGATAGCCTTTGAATGAGGGTGTGTACATGCGCCGAATAAAGATTATGTACTCTTTGCATGCCACACCCCCACCCCGAGAGGGCTCAGGATTAGGTTCCCACCTCCCAGTGGTAACCGTGCACCAAAATAATGGCACCAAATAATGGGACCGTCTTTCCTCTCAACCATCCAACTCTTAGATAGAGCTCAGCTTTATTTGTGACAAAAAGCCAAACCCTAAACTCAGAGCGAGACAGCAGACAGCCGGGCTAGAATAGGTCCAAAGTGCGGGAGGACGGTATCCCACACTCCCTCACTAAAAAAAACCCCACACCAGGGGATAAAAAAAAAGAGCTTGAAAGGGGTTACCACAGGTAACCTAACACATCCTAACCTAATATACAATTATAATTATAATATAGAGTAACATTGTTAGACTCTAGATAAAGAGTCTGCCAACTTATTTTCTTTGCCGGCAATGTGTAGTATTCTGAGAGAATAGGGTTGCAGTCATAGACTCCATCTCATGAGCCTCATATTGTGGTTCTTCATGGCTTGGAGATGTACTAGAGGGTTGTGGTCGCTATAGACAGTGACCACCTGCAAAGTCTGGCCCACGTAAACATCAAAGTGCTTCAAAGCCAGTACCAGGGCGAGGGCTTCTTTTTCGATAGTAGAGTAAGTCCTCTGGTGCAGCTGGAACTTTATAGAAAAGAAGGCTACAGGCTGCAACTCCTTGTCCCCGTTTTGCACCAGTACTGCCCTAACCCCAGACTCGCAAACCTCAACCTGTAATGAAAAAGGTTTGGAGAAGTCTGGAGACAAAAGAATGGGTGCAGTACACATTAATCTTTTTGCTTTATCAAAAGCACCTTGACAATCTGAGGTCCAATTAAAGGGAACTTTGTGACTGGTAAGAGAGGTAAGAGGCACTACAATATCTGAAAAATTCTTACAGAATCTTCTGTAAAATCCTATCATGCCAAGGAAACGGAGAGATTTCCTATCATGTGGAACTGGATAATCTTTAATGGCAAGAACTTTAGCAAATTTAGGAGCAACGTTGCCACTACCTACTTCATGGCCTAGAAAAGTAACAGTGGCCTGGCCAAAGGAAGACTTAGATAAATTAACAGTTAAATGGGAACTCTGAAAGGTCTCAAAGAGAGCCTTAAATCTTACTAGGTGTTGATCCCAAGTATCAGACACCACTATGATATCATCCAGGTATGCTGCCGTGCCTTCAAGTCCTTTAATAGCCTGATGGATAAGTTTCTGGAATGAAGAGGGGAAGTTTTTCATTCTGAAGGGGGTAACTGTATATTGATAATGACCTCCTGGAATTACGAAGGCAGAGATTTCCTTCGCCTTATCCGTCAAAGGTACCTGATAGTAACCTTTAACCCTTTTGGGGTTTTGGCCGTACTAGTACGGCTTACGCACCAGGGCCCATGACATACTAGTACGCATAAATTCTAGCGCCCTCAAATCTAGCGAGAGAAGGCTGGTAGGCCTACATTTGGAAGAATGGGTCTATGTGGTCAGTGTGCACAGTATAAAAAAAATCCTGCAGCACACAGTGCGTAATGAGAAAAAAAAACCTTTGACTGTGTTTTTGGTTTAAAACCGACTTGGCACTGTATTTTCGTATGGTATTTATGGTTGTATTCTAGTTTTCCTGGTCTTATTTTATAGAATGGAAGACATATTACAGAAATTCAGATGATTTTGATTGGTTTCACAATGAAAAGTACCTTGAAATTGAGCTCAAAGTAGCAGAAATGTTTGATTTTTCCCAAGTTCAAAAGTAAACAAATCATGCCACGTGTCCAATACACATCAACTGGTGAATCTAATATTCTTTCACAAGTGCGCTGGTATTATTTATAACATTTCTACACTAATACAGTAGTCTGCATAACAGTAAATCTTCTATAATTTGTGAGAATAAAAATTCAAAGTGGAAAGCAAAAGAAATATAAGAGGGGCATGGGGATGTGACTAATGAACAGAGGAAATGTTATTTTAGTACCAGGAATGTCTTGTTTATTCTGGACCATATTTGGAAATTGGCATCTTTTGAAATTTGTGTGAAATTGGCAAAATTGCTAAATTCTGACCACTTTATTGAATAGTTGAAATCGGTAAATGGGTAGTTTCTTGTACTCATTCGATAGAAAAAACGGAGTTCCAGCGAAATAGTTATGATTTTTGTCGACGAGTACACTGGAATTGGCCGAAAATAGGGCTCAAAGTAGGCAAAATCACCGATGCGTAAACATCGTCGAGACCGCGAGAGCATAACTCCATGAGTTTTCCATCAAATTTCATATTTTTGGTGTCATTGTGATCGGGAAAAGATTCTCTGTCTTTTCGTAAGAAAAAATAATTTTTTTTTTTTTTTTTTGAAATTTTGGCGACCCTGAGAACAAGTCTCTGAGAGGGCCTGGCGACCCTCAAAGGGTTAAGGAGATCTAACTTGGACACAAAAGTAGCCTTACCCACAAAGTCGATTATGTCATCTAGACGAGGAAGAAGGGAAACATCTGTGATTGTGACCTCATTCACCTTACGGTAGTCTGTACACATATGAAAACCTCCATCAGCTTTTTTAACAAGGATGCACAGTGAAGCCCATGGACTAGATGACTCCTCCACTAACCCATGCTCTAACAGAAATTCTACCTCCTGCTGAAGTAGCTTCTGCTTTTCAGGATTAGCTCTGTAGGGGGAGAGTTTAATAGGTTTAGAGTTTCCCACATCTATGTCATGATAACCTAACGTACATTTTTTCGGCACATCCAAAAAAATATCAGATTATGACTGTAGAAGCGCAGTTAAACTTGTTGCTTGAGTTTCAGATAGCCCCACCATTAAAGGGCTAGGGTCCTTGAGGAGGACATAGTTTGGAAGCTTGACATTAATTTCAGAAATAGAGGGCAAAGAGTCAGAGTCATCCTCAGAGGTAGAGGACAGAGTCATTACTGGGACTTTATCTGGTATATGAAAAGATTTTAATTGATTAATGTGGTAAGTTTTAGTTTTTGAGGTCTTATCAAGGGAAGATACCACATAATTTACATCAGATAATTTACTTACAATTTGCATAGGCCCCGTAAATCTAGCTTTCAAGGTGTGGCCAGGTATAGGTTCCTGCACCAACATCGTGTCTCCTGGATGGAAGGAGCGGAATTGTGCATTTCTGTCATACCTCTATTTCATCTTATTTTGAGCTGCCTTTAGGTTAGCCTTGGCTAACTGACGTGCCACCTGCAACCTTGAAGACGGGTTGGAGAGTGTTGAGCTAACATCTTCTCCCATCCATCCTTCTTAGAGCACCTGAAGAGGACCTCGTACATTGTGCCCAACGATCAGCTCAAACGGACTATACCCGATAGACTCCTGCACAGTTTCTCTTATTGAAAACAGCAACAAAGGTAGTGATTCATCCCAGTCTGTAGGAAAATGCATGCAAAAAGTTCTCATCGTGGTTTTTAACGTCTGATGGAATCGTTCCCAGGCGCCTTAGGTCTGAGGATGATAGGCAGTGGATAAGTTGTGGATTATCCCTAACCTAGTTAATTCTTCCCTGAATGCTTTGGCAGTGAAGTTAGTACCTTGATCACTTTGAATAGTTTTAGGAATGCCAAAACAAGATATAAATCTGGTTAAAGCCTTGAGAATACCTTTAGTATTAATATTGCGCATGGGAATTGATTCAGGGTATCTAGTTACTCTATTCATAATGGTAAATAAGTACTGATTTCCGGACTTTGACCTAGGTAGTGGACCTACATGATCTATAATTAAATCTGCAAAAGGTTCTCCATCAGCAGGTATAGGTTGAAGAGGTGCAGGTTTAATGGAATGTCCAGGTTTCCATACTTGCTGACATTCTCGGCAACACTGGATATGATTCTTCACATCCTGCCTTAATTTTGGCCAATAAAATTCTTTTGTGATTCTGTATAATGTTTTAGTAATTCCTAGGTGACCTCCTAATGAAGTATTATGAGCTATATTCAATATTTGAGATCTAAACTTTGTTGGAACCACTAACCTGTCTGACAGTTGCCGGCCCTCTATCTCCTTACCAGTCTTAGTGCAGATCAAATAGTCGTTTTTAAGTTTATACTTGACCGGATGATCCAAAAAGGATTTACCTATGGCTGCCTGAAAAGCGAAATTCAAAGAAGGGTCCTTTTGTTGTTCCTCCCAGAAGGGCAGTCCCTCGGGCATGGAAACAGAGATATCTGGCAATCCTGCTACCCTGGAATAGGAAGGCTTGATCTAGGTCTGTTCACTTGATCTACGAGGCCCTGGCCAGTTTTCCTCGTAAAACAAATTGGCTATTCCGAGATCGGAGTCATCCAAGGATAGGTCAGCATTCTCGCCAGACAACCCTTGGGATGTTGCCCGAGTTATGGCCAACACCGGAGAAGAATTAATCATTATGGGTTCAGGACATACACTAGCAGTGGTAATGTTATTACCCAGTAATAACATGGCATCTTTCATGGGGAATCCCTCGGATACACCCACAGTCAAGTATCCAGTGTAATATTTGCACTGTACATAAATTCTATGCAAGGGGACAGAAAATATTGCTCCTCTGAATGCTTCCAGCAAAACAGAGGATTGCAGGGAGGTGTTCTTGGAAAGGGGAAGTACTCCCTCTCTTATAAGTGAGCAATATACTCCAGTATCTATAAAGGTTCTGACTTCAATTGTTTTTGAGTCTTCCTGAAAGGCAATATGACTCTGACAGTAATAAGGGGCCATCCCTTTCTCTACTTCTTTCAGGGACATGTTACTAGGGATATTATAGATTTTCCCTATGGGTTGGGGCTTGTTGGGGCAGTTGGGACGGATGTGACCTACTTTGTTACAAAGGAAGCAGACGACAGGCTTGCCCTTAACTCCCTGCTGATGTTGCAACTGGTGTCGCTCTGGCTGGTGTCTCTCTGGATATTGTTGTCGAGTTGCACCATGTTGAGTGGTTTGTCTCTCACCAGGTGGACCATAAGTTGAGTAGCGTGGCTCACTAGGTGACTTAGTTGGCTGACGTAGATGTTCTCCCTCCGGCTGGCACTTCATCCTCCAAGGTTGACAATCTCTGCTCATGCCAGGCTGTTGAAAAGAGAGATGGGACCACTTGGACAAGGAGCGGTTAGTTTCAAAGGTATCAGCCAACCTGGCTGCCTCCAATGCAGTGGTTAAGTCATGATCCTGCAGAAAGACTTTAACCTCTGGTCCCACAGACTCCAGCAGGTTGTTAACCAGAATAAGCTGCACGAGATCATCGAAAATAGCAACACCACTTGCTTTATACCAGCTGGTAAAAGCTTTGGTCTGCTGTAGCACAAAATCAACCAGGGATTGACCAAGCTGCCGTCTGCCTAATTTAAACGACTTTCTGTACTTAGCTGGGATACATGTATATGCTCCCAAAACTGTGGTCTTAACTACTTTATAATCAGAAAAATCAGTGTCATTTAACACTGACTTAAATTCCTGTGCCTTACCAAACAATGCTGGTGAACCAACGACACCCAATGCTGTTCCGGCCACCTGAAGGCTCGAGCCTGATTTTCGAAAGTTTTGAAAAATTGTTCTGGTTCTGCCTCATTGAAGCGGGGGACCAGCTGTACTGCTTTCTGTAAACTAAAGTCATTTACAACTTGCGAAAACTGCCTTCTTTCTTTTTCCCTATCAAACTCTTCCTTGGCAAATGCCCTCTGTTCCCTAGTCTGCTCAAGATTGATTTTTGCCAACACGAGTGCCAACGCAGCTGATTCGCTTTCAGACAACCCTGTTGCATGAGACTGACGATTGATGCTCTGTTGATGTATGATCTTCCTCCTGCGAGAATATCGGGGTTTTATTCCTAGCTCCCGTAGAGGGAGGAGTCTGATGTGCCATCTCCTCTTCCCAAAGTTTGTCGGTGATCAGTGAACGCGGTTGTGCAGCTGTGAGAGTGCATTCGTAATCAATGCCAATGGAACGAGCAATTTGCCAACAACGCTTTAGGGACAGTTTAGGCAAGTTAAATAAAGTATATTTATTTATTTATTTATTTATTTATTTATTAATTTGAACATGATACAGAGAAGTACAAGGAATACAATTTTTAAAGTGCAGCATGCCAAAGCCCCTTGTATGCAGAGCATTATGGGCAGGCTTAAAATTAACTTAAGATTAACTAAGCAATGATATATTCAGTGGTACAAAAATTATTGTAAAACAGATAACAATTTAGTACAAATGAGTATTACAAAGACAGGTCATATGGTCATTTACTGTGTTGCTGTGTAATCAGTAGAATGGAGTATTCTGTTAGGTAATGAAGTTAAATAGTAACAAAGTTTGATTGGGTCACAGGTTAACATTTATGAGATACAATAATGAGATACATATATGAGATACAATTTATGAGATACAGTTATTCAGTATTTATTTAGTTGTGGGTGAGTAAGTGATTTTTGAGAAGAGACTTGAATTTATAAACAGACAGTGTTTCTTTTATATTCAAAAGGTAATGAATTCCAGATTTTAGGGCCTTTTATGTGCATTGAGTTTTTGCATAGTGTGAGATGGACACAAGGAACATCAAAGAGTGATCTGTGCCTTGTGTTATGGTCATGTGTTCTGTTGAGGTTGGTAAGGAGATGTTTGAGGGGAGGGTTTATGTCAGAGTTAAGTGTTCTATGTATGTAATAGGTGCAGTAATAAGTATGGATGTTTTGTATTGTGAGTAGGTTTAGAGTTTTGAATATTGGTGGAGTGTGCTGTCTGTAGTGGGAATTTGTTATCATTCTGACTGCAGTCTTTTGTTGGGTGATTAGTGGTCTGATATGGTTTATTGTTGTTGAGCCCCATGCACAAATTCCATAGGTGAGATAGGGGTAAATAAGTGAGTGATATAGGGCCAGGAGGGCTGACTGTGGAACATAGTACCGTATCTTCGATAGTATGCCTACGGTCTTGGAAATTTTGGGGGAAATTTGTTGTATATGTGTTTGAAATTTGAGTCTATTATCAAGGTGGATTCCTAGGAATTTTCCCTCTGTGAGTTTTGTGATAGGTGATCCATTTATCATTATGTTAAGAGACACATCTGCAGCTCTGTTACCAAACTGAATGTAGTAGGTTTTGTCAATGTTTAGAGTAAGTTTGTTGGTCCTTATCCAAGTTGATATTTTCTGTAATTCGGTATTTACAGTATTGGCTAGCATGACAGGGCTCGGGTGAGAGTAGACGTATGTAGTGTCATCTGCAAATAGTGTGGGTTTGAGTAGTTGCGATGCATTTGGTAGGTCATTTATGTATATGAGAAAGAGAAGAAGGCCTAGGACACTTCCCTGTGGGACACCAACTGTAATTGGCTGTGCAGAAGAGTTTGCCCCATTTGTGTACACATATTGGCTTCTGTTGCTGAGGTATGACTTTAGGTAGTTGAGGGAGGGCCCTCTTATACCATAGTGCGACAATTTTATGTTGAGCAAGTCGTGGTCAACTGTATCGAAAGCTTTATGTAAGTCATTGAAGATCCCCAGTGGGACTTCTTTTTTCTCTATTGCTGTATAAATATGTTCCAGCATGTGGATAATAGCATCAATAGTATTTTTATTAGGCCTGAACCCAAATTGACAGGGGTTGAGTATGTTGTGAGAGATGAGGTAGGAATAGATACGCTTATGGATTAATTTTTCAAAGATTTTAGAGAGAGGGTGTAAGTTGGATATTTGCCTATAGTTATTCAAGTCTGTGTGGTCTCCTCCTTTATGGATCGGGGTGACCCTTGCTATTTTGAGAACTGTAGGAAAGGTTCTGACTCGTCTAGGTGGCATACCCCAATGTATAAGTTATTTGCTATACACAGTACGATTGCAGAATACCCCAACGTAACACGTTATTTGCAGAACACACTTAGCTATGCACAGTACGATTGCAGAATACCCCAATGTAACACGTTATTTGCAGAACACGCTTAGCTGTGCACAGCACAGCTGCAGAATACGCACATATGCTTGCAAGGTGGATACACAATAGCAAAGCTGACTGCAAAATCTTCACACAAGATTGACCGTAGCGAAGCGAGCACACCGAACAAGCTAGTAGTGAGCTGTTGAACGATCATACAATAGCAAGGCTAACCATAGCAAGGCAATTGACACACAAAGTTTGTAAAGCATTGGCAAAGCTAATGCAATGCCAGACAGCAAGCTACACAATGTTCCTGCTTCCAGCGTCACCCTAGGCTCAACCCGTGCTCTAAGTCCAGCTCCAGATCCCGGACAGGCCCCCATATTACAACCCAGGAGTCCCAAAGGCCTGTTATCCTGGGTGTAAAGGGAGCAAAATAAACACATCCTAGCCAGGCTAGGTGTCCTAGTGGCCCCCTCTGTAATTAGTATTTTATAACATGTAAACCACACAATACCCAAAACCTGTAAACCCCACATTGTAACCCTTATAGAGAATAAACTTGAATTGAATTGAATATACACTATGTATAACAATAGGTATTAGTGCACTCCACGGTAAGCAAGGCAGAATAGAAGCCACTATAGAGCAGACCGTGCTTCAACCAGCTCTAGAATGGGAATGACAAGGGCAGACAGGTGAGTGGTACCCACATCACCTCTGCGATTGCCAAAACCATCTTCTCATTGGCTGGAACCTGGGTACTGATTGAACAACGGGGCCCCATCATTAACCCTTAGCACCTGGTTCACTGGTTGGGGGAGATAGCCTTTCAATGAGGGTGTGTACATGCGCCGAATAAAGGTTACGTACTCTTTTCATAGCCAGCCCAATGCTTGGATGATTTTACAACCTGCACAACTATAAATTGGTTGGATCAGCAGCACCAACTGTGACTCCACAGCACCAGAGGCTTTCCTGGTACATAAATTCTCATAACCCTCAAAGCCATATAGTCCATAAATCCAAGATAAGTCATGATGAATGATTGTCAGTGAGTAAACAGAAGAATGACTGGGGACATGAACCATGAAGCAGAGCAGGGTGATGTTACTGGGTATGATGTTAGCCAGATGGTTGCTAAATGTTCCGAGTGCAGCACCGAGGAATGATCCCATTGCCATGCCTCATTTTTATTGGTAGAATATGGACTTGATAGTGAAGAAATTAAACCTTATGCAAATCTTTACCAGTTGTATGTTGTCCTGGGGCAGGAGGAGGAGGAGGCCCATATGTGGCAAGACATGATAGAAACTGCTTAATCTGTTCTGTGGCATCTTGATTGAACACAAAAGTAGAAAACTCACCAATTTCTTGTTTCATGTAGTGATATCATCAAGTCTGACAAAAGTGTCTCTGAGTGCTTGAGGTGTGAAGGACTTATTTTTCTTGAACATCTCAATAGCTTTCTAGCAGATTTCCCTGCTAGTTTGTGTGGTGCACTTCTTATGGGATGTGATGGGGGTCAATGTCCCCGTGGCCCAGTCTGTGACCATGCCTTTTGTTGGATCAGGGCCTGATCAACCAGGCTGTTACTGCTGGCCACACGTAATCCAACACATGAACCACTGCCTGGCTGGTCAGGTACTGACTTTAGGTGCCTGTTCAGTGCCTGCTTGAAGACAGCCAGGGGTCTCTTGGTAATCCCCCTGATGTATGCTGGGAGGCAGTTGAACAGTCTTGGGCCCCTGACACTTATTGTGTTGTCTCTTATCAGGCTAGTGGCACTCTTGCTTTTCATTGGGAGGATGTTGCACCGTCTGCCGAGTCTTATGCTTTCATAGGGAGTGATTTTCATGTGCAAGTTTGGTACTAGTACCTCTAGGATTTTTCAGGTATATATATAATCATGTATCTCTCCCTCCTGCATTCTAGGGAGTACAGGTTTAGGAACTTCAAGCGTTCCCAGTAATTGAGGTGGTTTATAGCAGTTATGCGTGCTGTGAAGGTTCTCTGTACATTTTCTAGGTCAGCAATTTCACCTGCCTTGAAAGGTACTGTTAGTGCGCAGCAATATTCCAGCCTAGATAGAACAAGCGACCTGAAGAGTGTCATCATGGGCTTGGCATCCCTGGTTTTCAAGGTTCTCATTATCCATCCTGTCATTTTTCTAGCAGATGCGATTGATATAATGTTATGGTCCTTAACCCTTTCAGGGTCGAGAGGCCCTCTCCTTAACTTGTTCTCAGGGTCGAAAATTTTTTTGAAAAAAAAAAAAAAATATTTTTTCTTCTCAAATGATAGAGAATCTTTTCCTGATCATAATGACACCAAAGTATCAAATTTGATGGAAAACTTACGGAATTATGCTCTCGCAAAGTTAGCGGTCTCAACGTTGTTTACGCATCGGTGATTTCGCGCACTTTGAGCCCTATTTTCGGCCAGTTCCTGTGTACTAGTTGACAAAAATCATATTTATTTCACTAGAACTCCATTTTTTTCTATCGAATGAGTACAAGAAACCATCCATTTACCAATTTCAACTATCCAATAAAGTGGTTAGAAATTGGCAATTTTGCCAATTTCACACATATTTCAGAAGATTCCAGTTTCCAAATAGAGTCCAGAATAAAGAAGACAGACATTCCTGGCACTAAAATAACAAGTTCTCTGTTCGTTAGTCATGTCCCCAGGCCTCTCTTATATTTCTTTTGCTTTCCACTTTGAATTTTTATTCTTACAAAAAATAGAAGATTTACTGTTATGCAGACTACTGCATTAGTGTAGAAATGGTATAAATAATATCAGCTCACTTGTGAAAGAATATTAGACTCACCAGTTGACGTGTATTGGATGCTTAGCATGATTTGTTTACTTTTGAACTTTGGTAAAAATCAAACATTTCTGCTACTTTGAGCTCAATTTCAAGGTACTTTTCATTTACAGTGGACCCCCAGTTCGCGATGCTAGCGGTATCCAATAACTCTGGTAACCGATGCATTATATCGCAGAAAATTTGCCTCGGTTCCTGTTACAAAACCCGGTATGTGATACGATTCGTACGAGACATGTCCACGTGTGGCCTGAAATGAACCGTGTGGGCCAGTGTTTACAAGCCAGCCAGTGTGCGCGCATCTAAGGATACATTCGGTACATTCCATATTATCCATATTATCACTGTTTTTGGTACTTGTTTCTGCAAAATAAGTCACCATGGGCCCCAAGAAAGCTTCTAGTGCCAACCCTTCGAGATTAAGGGTGCTAATGACTATTGAAATGAAGAAAGAGATAATTGCAAAGTACGAAAGTGGAGTGCGTGTGTTGGAGCTGGTCAGGTTGTATAGTAAACCCCAATCAACCATCTCTACTATAGTGAGCAGGAAAACGGCAATCAAGGAAGCTGTTCTTGCAAAAGGTGCAACTGTGATTGCGAAACAGCGACCGCAAGTGTTAGAAAATGTTGAGAGACTGTTATTGCTGTGGATAAGTGAAAAAGAGATAACACGAGATAGCATCTCTCAAGCGATCATTTGTGAAAAGGCTAGGCAGTTGCATGACGATTTGGTAAAGAAATTGCCTGCATCTAGTGGTGATGTGAGTGAATTTAAGGCCAGCAAAGGTTGGTTTGAAAGATTTAAGAATTGCAGTGGCATACATAGTGTGATTAGGCATGGTGAGGCTGCCAGTTCAGACCACAAAGCAGCTGAAAAATATGTATGAATTCAAGGAGTACATAGAGGCTGAAGGATTGAAACCTGAACAAGTGTTTAATTGTGACGAAACAGGCCTGTTTTGAAAGAAATTGCCAAGCAGGACCTACATTATTCATTAGGACTTGCTACCTCAAGTCCTAATGGAGGGGGATTTCCCTTCTAAACAATAGGTTCAACACTCTCCCCTCCTCCCATCCCATCAATCATCACCAGATCTTCATTAAAGGTAAGTGTCAATTATTCTATTGTTATTGTAATTATTCTGTTGCATTAAACTTAATATTTCATGTGGTAAAAGTTTTTTTCATACTTTTGGGTGTCTTGCACGGATTAATTTGATTTCCATTATTTCTTATGGGGAAAATTGATTCGCTTTCTGATAATTTTGGTTTACAATGAGCTCTCAGGAACGGATTAATATCGCGAACCGGGGGTCCACTGTATTTATTTATTTATTTATTTATTTATTTATATTATGTCTTTGCAAACAGTACATTGAGATTTTACAATAGTGGGTTGCAGTGCAAAGAGAGCCTCTATTATGCCTAGGCATTATAGGCCAACTTAACATTATTGGCTTACAGTCTACTTAATACTAAGGAGCATATCATAGTTGTACAGTAGGATAGTAACTATTTCATAATTGTACAGTAGAATATTGATCATAAATGAATCAAAATTTGTATAATACAAGGATATATATATATTCGAAAATGCTTTTTGTGAAAACAATGATTCAATTATATTCCTTTCAACAATGGATAAAAGGTTCAATGTGATTGCTTCAGTTATGATGTGGGAGTACATAGGTGAGTAAGTGTGTACTGAGTATTTAACATATAGTCTAGGGTGATTGAGTGGCTTTTGAGAAGAGTCTTAAATTGATTTTCAGACTGGGTTACTTTAATATCTTCTGGTAATGAATTCCATATTTTGGGGCCCTTTATGTGCATAGAGTTTTTACACAGTGTGATATGGACACGAGGTATATCAAAAAGAGATCTGTCTTGTGTTGTGGTCATGTGTCCTGTTTAGGTTGGTAAGGAGAAGTTTGAGTGGAGGGGTTTATATTTGCATGTATTGTTCTGTGTATGTAGTAGGCACATGAATAAGTATGGATGTTCTTAATGGTGAGCAGATTCAGACTTTTGAAAATTGGTGGAGTATGCTGGCGGGAGTGGGAATTTGTTATCATTCTTACTGCTGCCTTTTGTTGGGTTATTAGGGGTTTTAGGTGATTGGATGTTGTTGATCCCCATGCACAAATTCCATATGTAAGATAAGGGTATATGAGTGAATGGTACAGTGCCAGGAGAGCTGATTGTGGAACGTAGTACCTTATCTTTGATAGTATGCCTACAGTCTTGGAGATTTTCTTCGTGATTTGTTGTATGTGTGTCCGGAACTTAAGGCTACTGTCAAGGTGGATACCTAGGAATTTTCCCTCTGTGGGTCTTGTGACTGATGATCCATTTAGCGTTATGTTAATTGGATCATTTGCAGCTTTGTTTCCAAACTGAATGAAATAGGTTTTATCAGTGTTCAGGGTAAGTTTGTTAGTCATCATCCAGGCAGATATTTTCTGTAATTCAGCATTGACTGTGTTTGCTAGTATGACTGTGTTTGGGTGGGAAAATACATATGTAGTGTCATCTGCAAATAATATGGGCTTGAGTAGCTGTGATGCATTCGGTAGATCATTGATGTAGATGAGAAAGAGGAGTGGTCCAAGGACGCTTCCTTGTGAGACTCCTACTGTGATTGGTTGGGTGGAAGAGTTTGCATCATTTGCATACACATATTGAGTTCTGTTACTAAGGTATGACTTTAGGTAGTTGAGGGAGTGGCCTCTGATACCATAGTGCATTAATTTGGAGTACAGCAGTTCATGGTCGACTGTATCGAAAGCTTTACGTAAGTCAATGAAAATGCCCAGCGGGACTTGTTTCTTTTCAAGTGCGGTGTATATTAGTTCAAGCATGTGTATGATAGCATCATTTGTGCTTTTATTATTCCTGAATCCAAACTGACAAGGGTTTAATATGTTGTGTGAAACGAGGTAGGAATAGATCAGTCTATGAATTAATTTTTCGAAGATTTTAGAAAGCAGTTCGAAGTTAGATATTGGTCTACAGTTATTCAAGTGAGCTTGGTCACCTCCTTTATGGATCGGGGTAACCCTCGCTATTTTGAGGATTGTTGGGAAGGTAGATGATTCGATGGATTTGTTAAAAAGCATTGCAATAATTGGTGACAATACTTGAGAAGCTTTTTGTACATAAAAGCAGGCAAGTTGTTTACATCTCCTGCCTTGTTTTTAAGGGTGTTTATGATGAGCGTAGCTTCAATGGGGTTGGTTGGAGCTAAAGAATACTGTATTTGGGTAGGTACCTATGAGGTAGTCTGATGGACGGGTGTTTGTGCTTGGTATTTTGTTTGCTAGATTTTTTCCTGTGGTGGAGAAAACATTAAGTCTGTTTGCTGTTTCGGTTGGAGTGAGTAGGGGTTCATCTCATTTTGTTAGTTTGATTGCTTTGTTTTTGGATAACTTTTTAGTTCCAAGAATTTCAGATAGATTTTTCCAGGTTTTTTTCATATCACCTTTGATGTTATGTAATCTATTTTTATAATACAATTTTTTTGACCTTCTTATCAGGCTGGTAAGTGCTGACAAGTAACTTTTCGACTGTTCTCTAGTTATTTGACCCATTCTATACTGTTTTTCATATTTGTGTTTTGTGTTAATGGATTTGAGGATGCTTGGTGTTAGCCAGGGATTATTCAGTCTCTTTGCTGTGATCTGTTTAGTTTTTCTGGGGCAATGTCTGTTATAGAGGCATTGGGCTTTTTTTAGAAAATTATTTATACATTCATTCATATCTGTACATGTTTCGAGCTCATTTTGCCAATCGATGTTATTCATAGCTGCTATAAAGTTGTTAACTGCTGTCTTGTTATGTAGTCCAAAGGTTATTTTAGTAATGTCTTGCGAAACCAATCAAAATCATCTCAATTTCTGTAATATGTCTTCCATTCTGTAAAATGAGACCAGGAAAACTAGAATACAACTATAAATACCATACGAAAATACAGTGCAGAGTCGCTGTTTTAATCCAAAAACACAGTCAAAGTTTTTTTTTTCTCATTACACACTGTTTGCTGCAGGATTTTTTTTATACTGCGGACACTGACCACATAGACCCATTCTTTCATATGTAGGCCTACCAGCTTTGTCTTGCTAGATTTGAAGGTGCTAGAGTTTAGGCGTTCTAGTACGTCAATAACCCTGGTGCGTAAGCCGTACTAGTATGTCGAAAACCCTGAAAGGTTGAACATTAAAATGGTATAAGATATACTGACAGGTTGTTAGGTAAGACACATATGCAACAGTTAGGTATCTTTATTTCGAAACGTTTCGCCTACACAGTAGGCTTCTTCAGTCGAGTACAGAAAAGTTGATAGAAGCAGAAGAGACTTGAAGACGATGTAATCAGTCCATCACCCTTAAAGTTTTGAGGTGGTCAGTCCCTCAGTCTGGAGAAGAGCATTGTTCCATAGTCTGAAACAATATGGAGTTGAAGTGACAGGATGGAGCCTTATATAGCGCCAGGAGGTGAGACGTAGGTCACTAGTAGAAGTAAGAACGCAGATGTTGGGAGGTCAGGTCCCTCTCAAATCCAGCCGTTCTCACTAGTAGAGGTTGTCGAAGTTGATTGCAGGTCTCTTCTGCTTCTATCAACTTTTCTGTCCTCGACTGAAGAAGCCTACTGTGTAGGCGAAACGTTTCGAAATAAAGATACCTAACTGTTGCATATGTGTCTTACCTAACAACCTGTCGGTATTTTATACCATTTTAATGTTCAATCTGTCAGACACTGCAACACAAGGGTATCTTGGTACAGACCTGCAATCAACTTCGACAACCTCTACTAGTGAGAACGGCTGGATTTGAGAGGGACCTGACCTCCCAACATCTGCGTTCTTACTTCTACTAGTGACCTACGTCTCACCTCCTGGCGCTATATAAGGCTCCATCCTGTCACTTCAACTCCATATTGTTTCAGACTATGCAACAATGCTCTTCTCCAGACTGAGGGACTGACCACCTCAAAACTTTAAGGGTGATGGACTGATTACATCGTCTTCAAGTCTCTTCTGCTTCTATCAACTTTTCTGTACTCAACTGAAGAAGCCTACTGTGTAGGCGAAACGTTTCGAAATAAAGATACCTAACTGTTGCATATGTGTCTTGCCTAACAACCTGTCAGTATTTTATACCATTTTAATGTTCAATCTGTCAGACACTGCAACACGAGGGTATCTTGGTACAGACCTGCAATCAACTTCGACAACCTCTACTAGCGAGAACGGCTGGATTTGAGAGGGACCTGACCTCCCAACATCTGCGTTCTTACTTCTACTAGTGACCTATGTCTCACCTCCTGGCACTATACAAGGCTCCATCCTGTCACTTCAACTCCATATTGTTTCAGACTATGGAACAATGCTCTTCTCCAGACTGAGGGACTGACCACCTCAAAACTTTAAGGGTGATGGACTGATTACATCGTCTTCAAGTCTCTTCTGCTTCTATCAACTTTTCTGTACTCGACTGAAGAAGCCTACTGTGTAGGCGAAACGTTTCGAAATAAAGATGCCTAACTGTTGCATATGTGTCTTACCTAACAACCCTGAAAGGGTTAAAGGTGAGATCCTCTGACATGATCACCCCCAGGTCTTTTACATTTGTTTTTTGCTCTGTTGTGTGGTGGGAATATATTTTATTCTCTGATGAAGTTTTAATTTCCTCACGTTTTCCTTAGCGGAGTAATTAAAATTTCTCATCATTGAACTTCATATTATTTTCTGCAGCCCATTTAACCCTTTGAGGGTCTGTGCCGTAGATCTACGGCTTTACATTGAGGGTCCAAACCGTAGATCTACGTCACTAGCTCAGCTCACTCTGATAAGCTTTGAGTGGTAAATTTTGGCCTAGATATGAGAGAATACATCTATATGGTATGTGTGCACCACATAAAACAAATCCTGCAGCACATAGTGCATAATGATAGAAAAAAAAACTGAGACTGTAATTTTTTATTAAAACAGCGACTTTGCAGTGTTTTTTCGCATTTTTTTCATGGTTGTATTTGCAATTTCTTGGTCTCATTTGATAGAATGGAAGATATATTACAGAAATAGAGATGACTTTGATTGGTTTTAGTACTGGAAATGGCTGGAAACTGATCTGAAAGTAGTGGAAATGTAAAATTTTTGCCGATGTTCAAGAGTAAACAAATGACCTCATACATCTAATACGTACCTGCTGGTGGGTCTAATATATATTCACAAATGTTGTGATATTATTTATACAATTATTGTAATATTGCCTAACAGTAAATCTTCTATTTTTTGGTTTGAATAAAAATTCATTATGTGAATAAAAAATCAAAATGGAATTCATTAGTAAAGCCTGAAAACGTAACTAATGAACAGAGGAAATGTTAGTTTATTGCTAGGAATGCCTGCATTGTTTATTCTGGACCTTATTTTGAAATTGGAGTATTTTGAACTTTGTATTAAATTGGCCAAATTACCAATTTCTGATCACTTTATTTTGTAGTTGAAACAGTTGACCTGGTGAATTCTTGTACTCAATCGATAGAATAGAAGTAATACTAGTGAAATAGCTAAGAATTTGGTCAACTGGAATAATGTAATTGGCCTAAAATGGGAGTCAAAGTCGGCAAAATTGCCGATGCGTAAATATTGCTGATACATGAAAATTCGCGAGAGCATAATTTTGTCAGTTTTCCATCAAATTTCGTACTTTTTGTTTTATTACCTTCATGAAAAGATTCTCTACCATTTCATAAGAAAAAATAACAAAAATATTTTTTGAAAATTCCTTGACACTGGTGCACGCTTTGAAATTTGGCCTCTGGGCCCTGAAAGGGTTAATTAAAGATTTGGTTGATGTCCGCCTGGAGTCTTGCAGTGTCTTCAATGAAGGGCACTCGTGCAAATTCAGGTGTCATCTGCAAAGGAAGACATGGCGCTGCGGCTTATATCCCTGTCTGTGTCTGTTATGAGGACGAGGAACAAGACAGGGGCGAGTACTGTGCCTTGTGGAACAGAGCTTTTCACTGTAGCTGCCTCAGACTTTACTCTGTTCACTACTACTCTTTGTGTTCTGTTTGTCCAGAAATTATGGATCCATTTACCAACTTTTCTTGTTATTCCTTTATCACGCATTTTGTGCGCTATTACACCATGGTCACACTTGTCAAAGGCTTTTGCAAAGCCTGTGTATATTACATTTGCATTCTGTTTATCTTCTAGAGCATCCAGGACCTTGTAGTGGTCCAGTAGTTGGGACAGACAGGAGTGACCTGCTCCTAACCCATGCTGCCCTGAGTTGTGTAGCTGATGGGTATCTAGATGGGTGGTGATCTTCCTTCTTAGAACCTTTTCAAAGATTTTTATGATATGGGACATTAGTGCTATTGGTCTGTAGTTCTTTGCTATTGCTTTACTGCCCCCTTTGTGGAGTAGTGCTATGTCTGTTGTTTTTAGTAACTGTGGGATGACCCCAATGTCCATGCTTCCTCCCTACAGGATGTTAAAAGCATGTGATAGGGGCTTCTTACAGTTCTTGATGAACACGGAGTTCCATGAGTCTGGACCTGGGTCAGAGTGCATGGGCATGTCATTTATCGCCTTTTCGAAGTCATTTGTCATCAGGGTAATATCAGATAGATGTGTGTCTACCGAATTCTGTCTCTCTCTCTCATAAAAAATCCATTTAGGTCTTGGACTCTCAGTCTGGTTAGTGGCTCACTAAAAACCGAGTCATATTGGGACTTGAGTAGCTCAGTCATTTCCTTGCTGTCATCTGTGTAGGACCCATTCTGTTGAATTAGGTGCACAATACTGGATGTTGTTCTAGACTTTGATTTGGCATAAGAAAAGAATACTTTGAGTTTCTTTCAATTTCATTTATAGCTTTTAGTTCTTCTCGTGTTTATTGACTCCTGAAAGATTCCTTTAGCTTTAGTTTGACGCTTGCTGTTTCTCTGACCAGTGTCTTCCTACGTATTGCAGATATATTGGCCTCTTGTAGCCGCTCTGTTGTGTTTTTGCCTTTGCCTGTATAGGGAGCACCTTTCTCTTTCTAGTTTACATCTTCCCCTCCTTTTCCTTAAGGGAATATGCCTTGAGCATACCTAACCATACCCCGGCTGGGATTGAACCCACGGTCAGAGAGTCATTACGATTTCGTGAGTCATGTTGAGCATACCTCAAGTGTCAGAGTTAATTTGTTCTAGACATAGGGTAGGATCCATGTTGCTTAGTCTGTCTTCCCAGTTTATATCATTTAGGACTTGGTTTACTTGATCCCACCTTATGTTTTTGTTATTCAAGTTGAATTTGGTGAAGGCTCAATTGTGACTGATCATATTTTGTCAGTCTGGACCTCTATTATGTTGTGATCTGAGTAGTATATTGTTTTTGATGTGATGACATTTCGTATCAGATCATCATTGTTAGTGAAGATGAGGTCCAGTGTATTCTTCTCCAATCTTGTAGGCTCTATTATTTGCTGGTTTAAGGTGAATTTGGTGTAGAGATTTAAAAGCTCATGTGTGTGCGATTTTTTATCTGAGCTGCCTCCTGGTGTTATCTCAGCTACAACATTATTTGCTATATTCCTCCATTTTAGGTTCCTTAGGTTGAAATCCACCAGGAGTAAGAAGATAGAGAGAAATATTGGGCCTTTGTGTTTTAGATAGTCCATAGATGTGTGCAAAGTGGGGAATAGAGGGAAGTAGGTAACACAGTGATCTGCTGCAAGGCATTTTCTGGAGATTTTTCTATGCTTCATAAAAATTTTTCTCTATTTCCCTGTCTATATGGAATCTTTGAACTTTACACAAATAACCTGCACATAGAAGAGAGGAGCTTATGATGATGTTTGGTCCGACTTGGACCATTTATAAAGTCACTTTGTAAATGGTCCAAGTCGGACCGAAACATCGCCGTAAGCTCCTCTCTTCTATGTGCGGGTTATTTGTGTATCGTTCCAGTCACGGTATTGTGCCTTTTTTTTTGTTACTTTGAACTTTACTTTGTGTGTTTATGTCATCAAGTATTTTCATAATTTTTTCTTTATACAGTGAGAAGTCTAAAATTATCAGCTCCTTCTCTTTTGTTTGTGGATCCTTCCCTGCATCTTTAACCCTTTGAAGGTCCAGAGGCCAAATCTCAGAATGACAGCCAGGGTCCAAGAATTTTCAAAATAAATTTATTTTTTTCATATGAAATGGTAGGGAATCTTTTGCTGAAGGTAATAAAACAAAAAGTACGAAATTTGATGGAAAACTGACGAAATTATGCTCTTGAATTTTGCTGCATCACTGATAATTATGCATCTGCAATTTTGCCAAATATGATTTTCATTTTAGGCCAATTACATTGTTCCAGTCAACCAAAATCTTAGCTACTTTGCTAGTATTACTTCTATTTTATCGTCTGAGCACAAGAAATCTCCCAGTCAACTGTTTCAGCTACCCAAAAAAGTGATTGGAAATTGGTAATTTGGCCAATTTCAAACAAAGTTCAAAATATTCCAGTTTCAAAATAGGGTCCAGAATAAACAATGCAGGCATTCCTGGCACTTAACTAACATTGCCTCTGTTCATTAGTTATATTTTCAGAATTTACAAATGAATTTCATTTTGACTTTTTATTCTTACCAAAAAATAGAAGATTTACTTTTATGCAATATTGTAATAATTTTATAAATAATATCGGCACATTCGTGAATGTATATTAGACCCACCAGCTGGCGTGTATTAGACGCATGACGTCATTTGTTTACTCTTGAACATTGGAAAAAATTTAACATTTCTGCTACTTTGAACTCATTTTCAATCTACTCTCAGTAATAAAACCAATCAAAATCTTCTCTGTTTCTGTAATATATCTTCCATTCTATCAAATGAGGCCAAGGAATCATGAATACAACTGTAAAAAACATATGAAAAAAGACTGCAAAATTACGGTCGCAGTTTTTTCTCTTGTTATGCACTGCGTTTTGTAGGATTTGTTTTATTTGGTGCACACTTACCACACAGATGTATTCTCTCATATCTAGGCCCAAATTTACCGCTCACAGCTTATCTGGGTGAGCTGAGCTTATGGCATAGAACTAGGACTTGGACCCTGGGTTCAGAGCCTTAGAACTATGGGATGGCCCCTCAAAGGGTTAAGTGTGAAAATATACCTATGGGAAAGGATTAGAGAAACCATGTCCTGGGTGAGTAGTTTTTGGATGTATGTATCTTTTCATGAACTCAGAGTCTGTTTGTCTGTAAATGCGGGTTACAAGGGTGATATATTGGTTATTCTTAGAAACACTCCAGTGAATTCAGCTCAGTAAGACCCCTTTGTGTTTAGCACTTCCCCATAAATTAATTAACCCTTTCACTGTCTCCCACATAGGTTTATGTCACTGATGCCAGTGTTGCTCATATAGATCTACGTTTTAAGCACAGCTCCCTCAGATATGATGCGAGTGGTAAATTTTAGTATGAACGTGAGAGAATGGGTCTCTGCAGTGAGTGTGCACAGTATAAAAAATCCTGTCCCATGCAATGCAAGTTGGGAAATGCAAAACTGTCATTGTATTTGGTTTAAAATAGCACCTTTAAGATGTTTACTAGAGTAGCTTTTATGGTTTTATTAGCAGTTTCTTGATATCATTTGATAGACTGGAAGACATACATGTACTAGTAAAGTAGAAATGGTTTGGGTCAGTTTCAGACTGGAATCGCTTGAAATAAGGCTGAAAATGGTATAAATATTAAATTTTAAGCAATATTTTCCTGAGAAAGAGTAAGGTCATTTCTAACTCTCTCGGTCTGTTTTATTGGTTTGTACTAGGTATGCTTCAATTATTGGGATGGCCTAAACCATGACCAACCATTCTTGGTTATATTTTATTATCTGAGAAAACAGGGTAAAACTTTAATTATTCTTTTGTGATGATTGATTCAAAATGGCAGGCAAGTGTGATATAGGAGAGGCCTGGTGACATGGTAAATGAGCAGAGGAAAGGTTGCTATAGTGGCTGGAATACCTGTAGTGTTTATTTTGGGCTCTGTTTTTCAACTGGAATTTGTGTAATTTTGTGTAAAATTAGTCAAATTACTGCCTTCTGTGCACATTACAGGGTAGTTCTAGTAAATGAATGTGCAGTTTCTTATGCTCAATCAAAAAAAAATTTAAGGCCAGTAGCAAGATAGGAATTGGGTCAAACTGGCTTAAAATAGGGCTCAAATTGGGCAAAATTGCATCCAGACTGTCAATTTTGTGGCTGGGTAATTCTGCAAGTTTTCAATCAAATTTTGCCTTTTTGTTGTCTGTTCTCCAGGAAAAAGATTCATTACCATTTCAGATGATAATTTTGATGAGGGAATAAATAGCAACATAAGCAAATTTGCTGATGACGCCAATTTTTTTTTTTTTTTTTTTAACAAGTTGTCTGTCTCCCACCAAGGCTGGGTGACCCAGAAAGAAAGAAAATTCCCAAAAAGAAAATACTTTCATCATCATTCAATATCCACAAAAAGAAAATACAGGTCCTCCATCACAAATCCGGCATCATTGGGACCTGTAGTGTGCCGGATTACTGAGTTTGCCGAATTACAGAGTGGTTAGGTTAGAATACACTTAATAAAATTAACCAACTTGACTTATACAGTTCATTGAACATCGGCAAAAATGGAACATTTCCGCTATTTTGAGCTCAATTTCAAGGTACTTTTCGTTATGAAAGCAATCAAAATCATGTCTATTTCTGTAATATATCTTCTATTCTATCAAATGAGTCCAAAAAATGAGAATACAACCATAAAAACCATACGAAAATATACTGCAAAGAGGCGGCTAATGGCTGAGAAGTGAGCTCCCTTGTTTATCGTCCGTCTTTTTTATTTTTGTTGTACGTTAAGAAGCATCTTTCCATCATACATTGCCCAAGTTTCAATGAGATAGCCCAACAAACAACCGAGAAAAAAAAATATTTACCAAAAATCAAATATGGCAAGCCCAGGCCAGGTACTGGAAATAAGTCAGTGTCTGACTTTTCTGGGTTATCCTAGGTTCTCTATACATACACTGCTGTGTATGATAATCTATACAACTGTATTTGTGTATACCTGAATAAACTTATTTACTTCTAGTCTGTCGACTGAGTACAAGAAACCGCCCATTCACTTATTTCAACTACCCAATAAAGTGGTCAGAAATTGGCAATTTGGCCTATTTCACACAAATTTCAACAGATGCCAATTTCAAAATAGGATCCAGAATATTATTATTATTATTATAATCAAAAAGAAGCGCTAAGCCACAAGGACTATACAGCAGGATCCAGAATAAACAATGCAGACATTCCTGGCACTAAAATAACATTTTCTCTGTTAATTAGTCATGGCTACAGGCCCCTCTTATATTATTCTTGCTTGCCATTTGGAATTTTTATTCACAAAAAAAATAGAAGATTTACTGTTATGCAGACTACTGCATTATTTTAGGTGGCCCGGTGGTCTGGTGGCTAAAGCTCCCGCTTCACACACGGAGGGCCCGGGTTCGATTCCCGGCGGGTGGAAATTCCGACACGTTTCCTTACACCTATTGTCCTGTTCACCTAGCAGCAAATAGGTACCTGGGTGTTAGTCGACTGGTGTGGGTCGCATCCTGGGGGACAAGATTAAGGACCCCAATGGAAATAAGTTAGACAGTCCTCGATGACGCACTGACTTTCTTGGGTTATCCTGGGTGGCTAACCCTCCGGGGTTAAAAATCCGAACGAAATCTTATCTTATCTTATCTCTCTTAATCCATTCTTGACTCCGTACTGGAATTTAGACTGGCAGGCAGACAGGTATTGGACAGTGACGTCATTTGTTTACTCTTGAGCTTCGCTAAAGAGTAGAACATTTTCGCTACTGTGAGCGCAATTTCATGGTACTTTTCATCATGAAAGCAATCAAAATCATATCTATTTCTGTAATATATCTTTCATTCTATCAAATGAAACCGAAAAAATGAGAATATAACCGTAACAACCATACAAAAATATACTGCTAAGCGGCTGCTAATGGCTGAGAAGTGAACTCCGCTATTTATGGTCTGATTTCTTTCATTTTTGGTGTACGTGAAGAAGTATCTTTCCATCATACATTGCCCAAGTTTGAATAAGATAACCCAACAAACAATGAAAAAATAATAATATAATAATAATAATAATAATAAAAATAATAATAATAATAATAATAATAATAATAATAATAATAATTAATATCTTTATTTACTACATGTACATGTACAAGGTATCCCAGGCCTAGCTGACATCATTGACATACTACTGTATAGAAAGGCACTTGTTATGCTGAGTATTTCAAGGAAAATTAGGTCAGTGTCCCAGGATAACACCCACACTAGTCGACAAAACATCCAGGTACCCATTTACTGATGGGTAAACATAGATAACAGGTGTAAAGAAACACGCCTAATGTTTCTACTGGCTGGGAATCGAATATTTACCCAAAAAACATATATGGTAACCCAAGCCAGGTACTAAAAATAACCACGTTGACTTTTTTGGGGTTATTCCTAGGTTCTCTACCATATGCTGCTATGTGTGATAATCTTAGAGGAAAATAACTTTTGTTTTATGTTTATGGTGGAGAACGAGTGTATATCATAGTTAGCCCTGTGCTATACTCCGTTTTCTCTAATATAAGCCACCAAGACAAGGATAGGAGAATGGCATTTGTTTACCATATCCTCTTCATAACTCTGTCGAAACTGCTCGGTGTTATGCCAAAATATTATTCATTCTGGAGTATTTAACATGTTTTATGTTATTTATATTGTTTCTTATGTCATATTAGATCAATTGTGATAGGCAAATAAGCTGTAATCTTGATATTAGCGTAATAATAAAGCATATTCTCCTGCTTCATGAGACTGAGCTCATGGCAACCAACAGTGGTTTCAAAGCCACCTTATCTTTAATGGATAATGTACTGTGTAGGTGCTTTACATAATGAGAGGCATTTCTTTTATTTATTGGAACCATGGCTAGGGCTAAAAGTAAGCAGGTTAAAACCATAAATGGAGAAAAAAGAAGTGGTGGTTAACGCTCTCGCTTCACACGGCGAGGGCCTGGGTTCGATTCCCAGCCAGAGTAGAAACATTGGGCGTGTTTCTTTCCACCTGTTGTCTATGTTCCCCATCAGTAAAAAATGGGTACCTGGGTGTTAGTCGACTGGTGTGGGTCGCATCCTGGGACACTGACCTAATTTGCCCGAGATGCTCAGCATAACAAGTGGCTTTCTATATAGTATGTCATTGTTGTCAGCTAGGACTGTATACCATGTACATGTACTTGTAGTAAATAAAGATTATTATTATTATTATTATTATTACAATAAATATGAAGGTTGAAGAAGCAATCAAGGACTGGAATCAGAACATGCACACTCGACTAAATGAATACCTTGATTTCCAAGACGACAAAACTGAACAAGATAAGTTGTCTGATGCAGTTATAATAAACAGTCCACACATTCCTAGTGACATAACATAAGCTCAGTGCAAAGAAACTGCTGTCAGGATAATACAGAACCACGTACAAGTCATCGTGCAAAACAGTGAAATCAAAGAAACACGTTTGCTAGGAAAAAAAAGTAAACACATTAAAATGACAAACTTATCATCGAAAAAGAAAAGGAACCCTTAAACAGCAAAAAAATGAAAAAAGGAAAAAAAGTTCTCAAAAAAAAGTAAAACCCTTTGTTTCAGGCTAAAACTTAAAAGAAAACAAAATACATCTGAAAAGGAGGGGGAAAAATTGTAAAAAAAACTCAAACAGGAAAAATTAAACTAAACAAAAACTTTTCTTTTCAAGAAAATGATTTTGTAAAGAAAAATCCCAAACAAAATTTATATATGACCTTTCTTTATATTGTGCATTATTATTTTTTATTTATTTTTTTCTAAAAGAATTTGAAATATTATTTTTTATTTTCTTATGTATTAATGTCAAATTTTGTTACGTAAATTTATCCAATTTTAAAATTTTATTGTTTTCGCCTTTAATTTTTGTTTACCATATTGTTTTTTTAGCATTTTTTTTGGTGTGCAATTGTGAACCCCATTTTTTTTACTTTTTTGCAAGTAAAAAAATTTTTGCAATCCCCAAACCCCCCTCATTTTTTTTTTTACTTTTTATTTTTCCCAATAACCCCAAACTTTTTTAATATTACAACAGATCTTACTCCTAACCAATATTATTTCTAGTGACCATCTGTCCATTTAACTTGTTTCCATACTTAATTGTATCCCTTTTATTTTTTTTTCCTTTTTTTAGCTTTATAAACTACCTTAGCTCTTTATATTCACAATTTTTAAAAAATAATAAAGGGCATTTCAGGTGCAAAATTTAATAATTTCCTATTTGCCTAACTCCAAAGCCCTTTATTTGATTCATTTTAATGTTCACCACAACTTTATTTCCCTTTTATATTAAAATTTTTTTTAAAATTATAATTCTAACTTTAAAGAATTCCCTTTTTAAAGTACTCCCTACTACATATTCCCAAGCTCCATTCTGATCATCACTTTTTTTTTCACCACAAATTATTTTAGTCCCTTTTATATTGTCTCCTTTATTTTCTTTAAAAAACTACCTTACTATTATTTTTACATTTTTAAATAATTCGGTCTATTTGTTTTTTTTTTTTTAGCTTTAGAATATTTCTTTTTTTTTATTTAAATTCTAACTATAGATTCCTAAAAATTTTATGTTCAAGCATTGATCCTGATACCAACCTCTTTTTTTAATGATTAAAAATGTTTCAAACAGTTCGAAATTTACTAAAAGCAGAACAACAAAGGCACTTCTCATGCCAACAAAAACATAACTACTTTAACTACAATACAGATCTTTAAGCAAGCATTAATGATGCCCTCCTGCATTACTAAATTTCCTTGCATGCCAATAGGCCATCATTACACAAACTGAAACCGGGCTAAAGCCTGATACTACAGATGTCTATCCCATTCCGGGTTTACACAGCCATACACAACTGAAGGCCAGCCAAAAAGGGGTGGCACTGCTTTTAAACTACTCAGCCCAAACTAGAAGACACTAATCTTGCAAAAGGGATAACAGGGGGGAATTATAATAGCAAATTCAAATCCAAATACCTACAAAAACCTCTCCATGATAAACATCTAAAGATTTCCCACAACAAAATTACCAATTTGGTCAAAACCTGAAATCTTTACAAATTGACGAATGTTTTTATAATTTTCAAAAAAAAACCCAAATCCCTTTTATAACAAGCACTGCCTAAAAAAACTAAAAAATACAGTAAGGAACTGAACAGCCCCGGGCTAACCCCCCATTCTCAAATCCATAAATACAAAACACCGTATAAAAAAACCAGTACAGTGGGTCACATAACCAGAGACCAAACAAAATGTTACTCGAAATCCAACCAGCCTATAAGAAGGGCAAAAAAATCGTATTATGAGAACAGATTATCCAACTTACGGGGTTAAAAAAAACCCGGGAAGACCCTATCGAAATTTGGGAACAAAAAGATACACGACATAGCGAAATAAAATTAGCAAAATCAGATGAACCCCAACCCCACAAACAGAAACAGCAAACAGACCAATGTTTTCTTCTCCACTATAGGCAAAACCTTCCCAAAAAAATCCCAAGCTAGATACCCCACCAAATACTACCTCACTGGCAACTACCCGAACACACTGTTCCACTCCGACAAACCCCAACAAGTCTCCCTTATTATCAACCCCTTGAAAAACAAGGCAGGAGATTTAAATTACTTACCACCCTTTATATAAAAAAAAAGCGTCACGGGTACTATCACCAATCATTGCAACACTCTTTAAAAAAATCCATTGAATCCTCCACCTTCCCTCAGTTTCAAAATAGCAAGGGTCACCCCGATCTTAAAGGAGGAACCAAACAGAGTTGAAAAACTATGGGCCCAAATTACCAATTTACACCCTCTCTCAAAAATCTTCAAAAAATTAAATTCAAAAACAAATCACTCCTACCCATCCCCCCAAAACATTCTAAACCCCCCTGCCAATTTGGTTTCAGGCCTAATAAAAATCAATATGCTTTTAACACAGCTAGAACATATAACACTGCAATAAGAAAAAAGAAGTCCCATGGGGATCTTCATTGCTTAGTGTTTTTGAAACAGTTCCCAGCTTGCTCCACGAAAAAATTTTTCACACTATGGTATTAAGGGCACTCCTCAACTACCCAAGCTTCCCTCCAACAGAAGCCAAATGTGTACCAAAGGGGGAAGCCTTCCGCACAACCAATTTACATTTTGGTGCCCCCACGGGGAAGTGCCCTTTGGCCCTTTTCTCTTTCTCCTAACATAAATGCCTCCCAAATGCTCGAAATTACTCAAACCCCCCTTTTTTTGCAGAAAACCACATACGTTTTCTCCCCCCAGCCATTCATGTAGCCAATACGTAAACACCGAATTACAGAAAAATTACCTGGATGGGGACTAACAACTTACACAAACTTGACAAAACCTATTCTTTCCCTTTTTGGTAACAGAGCTACATTTTCCCTCTTAACTAACGATAAACGGATCACCTACACAAAGCTAACAGAGGGAAAATTCTTAGGAACCCCACCTCGAAAAAGACTAAAATTTTTTCATACAATAACAACAAATTTCAAGAAAATTTCCAAGACTGTGGGGCATACTATGAAGATAGGGTACTATTTCCCAAAGTCGGGGCCCCCGGGCCCTTTTCACTCTCTTTTTCCCCCTATCTCACCTATGGGTTTGTGCATGGGGCTAACAACAATTAACCATTAAACCCAAAAAATTACCCAACAAAAGGCTGCAGTTAGAATGATAAAAATTTTCCACTACGGGCAACCACTCCACCAATTTTCCAAAACACTCAACCTACTCCCCATACAAAACATCCATATTATTATTGCACCTATTACTCATAGAACACTTAACTCTGAATTAACCCCCCCCTCAAACACCCTTCCAACCTCAACAGAAAAGACCATAACACAAGGAAGATCACTCTTTATGTTCCTCGTGTCCATCTCCACTTGCAAAAACCCTCAATGCACAAAAAAGGCCCAAAATCGGAATTCATTCCCTGAAAATTTAAAAAAGAACCCTACCTTTTTTATAAATTAAAACTTTCTCAAAGTTCACTTACTCACTCAAAACCAAATAAATACTGAATTAAACTGAACCTTTTATAAATTGATATCCAAAATTTTACTCACAATTATATCACAAAATGTTAAACCCTAGGACCCAATTAACTTTTTTTTTTTTTTAAAATACACTACCAAAAAATACTCCACTACTGAATGAACAGCAATGCATGCAACCTATGACCTGTCTTTGTAAACCTTGTGCTTTAAAGTTATCTGTTACAATAATGTCTTATCCGTTTTCATCATTGCTTTTTTAATCTTAAGTTAATTTTAAGCCAGCCCGTAATGCTATGCGTATAAGTGGTTTTGGCATGCTGCTCTTACCTTTTTTTTTTTTGTACCTCTGTATGTAGCAAAAATTTTTCCAAAAAAATAAAAAAAATATTTATCAGAAAGTAGCCCCCACCAAAACAGCCAAAGGGGGGGTTGGTGTGGGGCGCCCCTGGAAAATTTAAAAATTTTGCTACCCAAAAAATTTATGCTGAAAACTGAAGGAACCGAAAAAAATGATTCCCGGGGATTTATGATGGGGGCCTGTACTTTCATCATCATTAAAACATTTTCACCTCACCATACTAACCTGTCCTTGCAGAGGTACCCAATACAACAGTTTGAGGCATATTAACGTTAAAGAAATTAAATATCCCCCCAAACTGCCAATACCCCAAACCCTCCCTAAAGTGCAGGCATTTTTACTTCCCATTTCCAGTACTCAAGTTCAGTATATAAAAATAACCCGGGGTTTTTTCCCGAATCCCTTACTAAAAATTACCCTGCAAAACTCCACAGCTCTCAGGGCCCCAAAAAACCTTTCTCTGTTGCGATATGGAGTGTATAACGTTGGGGGTTTTCGATGCTTGATGGGGGATCAGTTAGTAGGTTTGGGATTGTCTAGGGGGGGAATCCAAGAACAAGTTTTTGCTGAAAAAAAAGCCCCTTTTAAAAAAACTTTCTTTGTTAACCTTCTCTCTTAGGATGGCCGAACTCAAGTAAAAACCGTGTCTTTAATAACATTTAAACTTTAAAAATAGAACCTTTTTATGCCTTTGAACTAAACTTAATAAAAAAGGCAATTAAAAATTACTTTTTCTGTACACATAAGGGTACTATTATTTATATACACAGCATTGTGCAAATTTTTGGCAATCAATCTGTACATGAATAATTACCAACAAGGATTTATCGGTAATCCCTTTGGAAAGGGATTGTATATAACCCAAAACTCTTAGAAACAGATCAGATAGAATGGGGGAGGGCTAATCAAGTGTGTGCTGCAATACATGTGGGGTGTGAGAACCTACTCAGGCAAGTGCGGGTTTTGGGCCTACGACTTTTCTAATGTGTGGAAACTGACGGGGAGGTTGGCATACTGAGGGGAGCAGTACCTGAACGCTAACCGGGGACTTAAACTAGTGTTCCCATACGAAAATAAACTTTAAAATTTGCAACAAAACAAACCTCCCCGGACGGGGGGAAGAAAAATGCGATCGAGGGGTTCCCCAAAAAACCAGAAGTCGGTTAGCCACTGGTATGGTTTGTTTTCATTCGTGTCATTACGATTTGTGGCATGTAACTAACAAAAACTAATATAATCAATATTAGCATTAAACCCAGGTATAGGGTTGGGAGACAGACCCCCAGGGGGGTACTACTGTCCTGCCAAGTGGGTAAAACGTTGCCCGTAATTGTTTTACATGAAGGTAATTTTTCTTGGGGGTTTTTTTGCTGTCTCTAAACATGCAAAAATTTCGGATGCTTGTACTTTAAATTTCACTTAGGTCACACTAAAACTGTACAAGCATATATAACACACCCCTCTGGGGTTTTCTTCGTTTTTTTCAGTTTTGTTTTCTATAATTTTTTACCCCAATATATCATTGCTTAGTTAATCCAATTAATTTTTAAACCTACCCCAAAATGCTCTGCAACAAGGGGGGTTTTGGCAGTTAACTTAACCACTATATTTCTTTGTACATCTATGTATCATGTCCAAATTAATAATAAATAAAAATAAATGTCCATGGGGAAGTGGAACAAAAATTTTTCCTCCAGAGCCATACTGTTTTTTAAAGGCGACTAAAATTTGGGTAAGGGGCTAGTAACCCCCCTTTTCCTTTATAAATTACTAAAATTTAAAAAAAAAAGAAACTTTTTTTTCTTTTTTTGGGGCCACCTTTCCTTTGGGGGGTTACAGCCTGTTTTGAAAGAAAGAAGATTAGCATTAACATTATACACCTACCATCTGATTACGACCTGCTGCTTTCGACCACTGACTTACACCGTGTTTTTTATGCCCAATTTTTTGGGGGTAAGCAATTTTGTGTTGTTACAGTCTTTACCTAAACCTTCAGTAAAAAATACAGTACGTACTAACCATAAAAAGTAAAGTAAAACATGAATACCAAAATAAAACAATAAAATAAAATCATTACAAAATTTTTTGTTGAATTCAGTAGTAAAATTTTGACTACACCATTTTGACTTTCGACCCTTTTTTCGGGAAACCGAACTCGGGCGTAAAACGGATGGTAGGTGTACATGTAAAAAAAAGGAGTAAAAAACCTAAAATTAAAAATATTGGGTATGGCCCATACTTGTAAAAACTGCTTCCTCCTTCAACCCCACAAAGCACGCTTTTTGGGAAGTCCAAGCCCCTCGCCCACAAAACCTCCTTTTTTCCCCCCCCCCCCCTCCAAACCTTTTTGAGGGCGACCCCTACCCCCCTTTCCTTTCCCAAAAATTCAACGCTCTCCAGTCATTCTACTTTGATCATTCTCTCTAAATGACCAAACCACCCCCATAACCCCCTTTTACCCCTACAAAAAAAACAACCCCCCCCCCCCTAATTTCCACTCCACCCAAAACCCAAAACATACCCCTTTTCACAAACCCCAAACCTAAAAAACCTTTTTAAAAACAAAAACCCCAAAAATTTTCCTCGGTCCCAAAAAAAACCCTTTAATCACTCCGAATTCCCTTGGGTAATCCCCCGTTGGGGCCTGTTTCCCGGCATGGTTATCTAAGGATACTTTTAAAAATTTTTAACCAATTTTGGTGCTTGTTTTAAAAAATCCCATGGGCCCAGAAAGCTTCAGTGCCCCCTTAAAAAAAGGGGTGAAAGACATTGAAAAAAGGAAAGGTAATTCAAAAACGAAAGTATTGGTGCTTTTTTCTGGGCCCAAAAACAAAACCCCAAAACCTTTCCACTAAGGAAGGGGAAAAGGAAACAGGAAAAATTTTAAAAGGTCAAAAAGTAAAAAAGAAAAGGAGCAAGGTTTGAAATTTTTGGCTGTTTTGGTGGATTTTTAAAAACAATACAAGTACATTTCCAAAGCGAAAAGGAAAAGGCAGGGAGTTGCATGAAACGATTTTGGGAAAAAAGCCGAAAGTGGTGAAAGTGAGGAATTTGGGGAAAAAGGTTTTTTAAAATTTTTAAACAGGGGTCAAAGGGAAAGGGTGGGACTGCCATTTGGAAAAAAGGGAGTTTAAAAATTTTAAGGAATTCAAGAAAAATAGAAGTGAAGGAAACCAACAGGTTTTTAATTAGAACAGGGGGTTTTAGGGAAAATTGCCCGAGGCCTCCCTTACCAAAAAAAGCACTCCCGGGAAAAAATTGGGGAAGGTTAATTCAAGGGTTTCCCAACGTGGGATTTAAATGAAAAATTTTTTATTTTATCCAAAACCCCCCAGGGAGGAAAAGAAAAATTTTCCTCAGGCTAATTTTGGGGGGAAAAAGGGGGAAACAAAGGGATAGGACAGGGCTTTTCTTCTGGTTCCCCCAAGTTTTTTCCCCCCAAAGGGGAAAAATTTTTTTTTGAAAAGAAATTAGACTTAAGTCCTCCGGTATTTAAAAGGGCCCCTGGTTCCCAAAATGAAAAATAACCCAAGTCAAATTGGGTTTTTTTATTGGAAACATTTTCCCCCAAGTGGTTCAATGAAAAAAAGGAAATCTTGAAGAACGGAAGAATGAAAATAGCCCTCAACCTTGATCATGGGCTTCCCCCCAATCTTGAAAGGAATCGGAAAAAAAGGGAAAGGGACTTTAAAAACCTCGATGGGGGTCCCATTTTAAAAAGTGGGCACATGTTAAGGGGAAGAGGAGCCCAAAATTAGGGAAAGGGAAAAATCCCCAAGTTAAAAAACCCCAAGATGGTTTTTTAAATCTTCTCCGAATAGCCGGGATTCATTAAGATTGATGGAAACTAAAACGCCCCAAGGTTGAGGGACTGAACCTCAATTCCCCTGTTTTCTTCAAGATTCTCCTTTGTTGGGGCTGATGAAGCCACGTGGGCGAAAAGTTTTCCCCAATAAAGATACCCAAGAGTTGCACATGTTCAATTTACAACATGTCAGTTCTCGAACCATTCATCTACAATCCTACAGACTTGGGCAGGCGACTTTTTGGGGACATAACTTTATTAAAGGGCAAGTTTTTGCCCCCTAATACCACTCCTAACGGAAAACCCCCCTGGGCCAGCAGGGCATTTCCAATTCAAGAAACGTACACAAAATCTATGTTTCAAAGGTGCTTTAAGTGACCAAAAACACTCGATTGACTTAAAAGATTTTGGGAAAGGTCACTTTAAATACCTCATTTGTGAAAAATTTTTTAGGCAAGGCTTGGGGGGGGAAAAACTAAGAGGGGCCTTGAACTCCTTGGAAAAAAAATGTGGCCAGAATGTGAGACAAAAAGGGGTTTTGAAGGGTTTTTAGGCTAACCCGGGGAAACCTATCCAGTTGAGGGGAAACCATTTTTGGCATTGGGGAAGTCCTTGGGGTTGAAGGTTAGTGGGGGGATGTGGAAGAGTTGGGGGAGGAGGACAAAGACAAAAAACCACTGATGACTCTAGATCATCTTTAACCAAAGGCCGACCTGAGGAAACTGCTTCGGAGGAGGGGAGAGAGAAATTGAAAAGTTCCTACTTAAAGATTAAGGAATTGTGCAAAGTGGCTTTGAAATGCAAACCTTTTTTGATGAAAATCACCCTACACAGCACTGCAAGCCGGGGTGTTGGCAACCTGTTCAATGACAATGTTGTGAACCTCTTTTGGAAAGTCAAAAAGGGAAAGAGAGGTACAGGCCTCATGGACAATATGTGTGTACAGAAGTCCAGTGACTCTCAAGTGGTCGTAGTGGCATGAAAAAAAGAAGGGAAGTAAACCCCGGAAAAGGGCTTTCTACCTCAAGTCCCCTAATGGAAGGGGATTCCCTCTAAACAATAAGTTGACATCTCCCCTCCTCCCATCCCATCAATCATCACCAATCTTCATTAAAGGTAAGTGTCATGTATTCTATTGTTAGTAGAGTACTACAAACTGTGCATGTCTTTTTCAGTCTGTGTGCATTAAACTTAATATTCATGTGGTAAAATTTTTTTTTTTTCATACTTTGGGTGTCTTTTATGGATTAATTTGATTTCCAATTATTTCTCATGGGAAAATTGATTCACTTTTCGATAATTTTGGTTATGATGAACTCTCAGGAACGGTTTAAATATCGCAAACCGGGGGTCCACTGTATTTACACCACACATTGCCCTTAGACAGGACATCTCCACTGCTTTCAACCGCCTCCTCGCTGCAGCATTTACAACCCAAGCTTCACACCCATATAAGAGTGTTAGTACCACTGTACTTTCATACATTCCCTTCTTTGACTCCATAGATAACGTTTTTTTGTCTCCGCATATACCTCAACGCACCACTCGCCTTTTTCCCTTCATCAATTCTAGCTTAATCTCATCCCTCATAAACTCATCCACTGACACGTCAACTCCCAAATATCTGAAAACATTTATTTATTTATTAATTTTATTTTTTTTTTTATTGAACATGATACATAGTTGTACAAAGAAATATAGTGATTGGGTGTACATGCCAAAAACCCCTTGTTTGCAGAGCATTATGGGCAGGCTTAAATTAATTTAAGATTAACTAAGCAATGAATATTCAGGGGTAAAAAATTACAGTAAACAAATTACAACATGAAGTACAAATGAGTATTTCAAATAAGCATTAAATTTGTACAAATTTTAGCATAACAATGTATAATAAATCGAATCAGATCGAGTAAAATCAATGATTTTGTAGTGCAGAAACAGTCATATGGTCATTAGATGAGTTACTTTTGCATTCAAGAGAATGTAGAATTCTATTAGGAAAATGTAATTAAAAAAAAATATTTTGATGGGGTTTTACAGGTATACATTTATGAGATTCAGTTTTTCAGTATTTATTTAGTTGTGGTTGAGTAAGTGGTCTTTAAGGAAGTCTTGAATTGAAAACAGACATTATTTCTTTATATTCACAGGTAATGAATTCCAGATTTTTGGGCCTTTTATGTGAATTGAATTCCTTTACATAGTGTGAGAGGGACATGGGAAACATCAAATAGTGATCGTGCCTTGTGTTATGGTCATGTTTTCTGTTGAGGTTGGTAAGGAGAAGTTTGAGGGAGGGTTTATATCCAAATTTGGTGGTCTATGATGTAGTAGGCACAATAATAAACTATGGATGCTTTGTACGGTGAGTAAGTTAGAATTTTGAATATTGATGGAGAAATTGCTGCCTGTTGTGGAATTTACATCATTCTGACTCCAGCCTTTTTTTGGGGTAATTAATTGTCTGAGATGATTTGTTGTTGAGCCCCTGCACAAATTCCATAGGTGAGATAGGGTAAATGAGTGAGTGTTTATAGGGTCAGGAGGGCTGACTGGGAATATAGTACCATATCTTCGATAGAAATGCCTAGGGCCCTTTGGGAGATTTTTTTTGGAAATTTTGTTGTACATGTGTTTGAAATTTGAGTCTATTATCAAGGGGGATTCCTAAAATTTTCCCTCTGTGATTTGTGATAGGTGATCCGTTTTTTCATTATGTTAAGAGGAACATCTGCAGTTCTGTTTCCAAACTGAATGTAGTAGGTTTTGTCAATATTGAGAGTAAGTTTGTTAATCATCAAGGGAGATATTTTCCGTAATTCGGTATTTACAGTATTGGCTAGTATGACTGGGCTTTGGGTGAGAGAAGACATATGTAGTGTCATCTGCAAATAGTGTGGGTTTGAGTAGTTGCGATGCATTTGGTAGGTCGTTTTTTTAAGTGAGAAAGAGAAGAAGGGCCAAGACACTTCCGGTCAGACACCAACTGTGATTGGCTGTGTGGATGATTTTGCTCCATTTGTGTACACATATTGGCTTCTGTTGCTAAGCTATGACTTTTAGGTAGTTGAGTGAGTACCCTCTTATACCATAGTGTGACAATTTTATGTTTCAGCAAATCAAGGTCAACTGGGTCAAAAGCTTTACGTAAATCAAAGAAATCCCCAATGGAACCTCTTTTTTCTCGAGTGCAGTGTATATTTGTGCTAGAATGTGTATAATAGCATCATTCGTATTTTTATTAGGCCTGAGCTCAAACTGATGGGTTGAGTATGTTGTGGGAGATGAGGTAGGAATAGATTCGCTTATGAATTAGTTTTTCAAAGATTTTAGAGAGAGGGTGTAGGTTGGATATTGGTCTATAGTTATTCAAGTCTGCTTGATCTCCTCCTTTATGTATCGGGGTGACCCTCACTATTTTGAGAACTGTAGGGAAGGTAGAGGATTCGATGGATTTGTTAAAGAGTGTTGCAGTGATTGGTGACAGCACTTGTGAAGCTTTTTTGTATATAAAGGGTGGTATGGTCTTTAGTGTGTTGATAATAAGTGAGACTTCTGTTGGGTTAGTTGGAGCTAGGAACAGTGTGTTTGGGTAGGTGCCAGTGAGGTAGTAATTGGGTGGGGTATTTGAGATTGGGATTTTACCTGCAAGGTTTTTTGCTATGGTGGAGAAGAAAACATTGAGTATGTTTGCACTTTCAGTAGGTGGGAGTAGGGGTTCATCTGGTTTTGTTGGTGTGATTGTTCTGTTTCCTGATATCTTTTTTGTTCCTAGAATTTCAGATAGGGTTTTCCAAGTCTTTTTTATATCACCTTTTAAGTTGGATAATCTGTTCTCATAATACAATTTTTTTTGCCTTTCTTATCAGGCTGGTTAGGATAGATGAGTAACATTTTGTTTGGTCTCTCTTTATGTGACCCATTCTGTACTCTTTTTCATATAGGTGCTTTATATTTATGGATTTGAGGATGGGGGGTGGTTTTGCCAGGGACTGTTCAGTCTCTTAGCTGCGATCTGTTTAGCTTTTTTAGGCAGTGCTTGTTTTAGAGGTATTGGTCTTTTTTAGAAAATTATTAATACATTCGTCAGTATCTGTATAGATTTCTAGCTCAGTTTGCCAGTCGATGTTTATCATTGCTGTTGTGAAGTTATTAATGGCTGCTTCATTATGAAGCCTGAAGGTTACTTTAGTAGTGTCTTGGGGTAATTTACCTAGATTGGTTATGAGAAAGGTAGGGTAATGGTCTGTGGTATTATCTGTGATTATGCCTGATTTTAAAGGGGATACGGTGTTGGTCCAGATGTGGTCTAATAGGGAAACACTAGTCTCTGTAATTCTTGTAGGTTTTGTTACTGTTGGTAGCAACAGGCAGTTACTCATAGTGTTTGTGAATTCAGCTACATGTGGGTCCTTGTCTTGCAGGAGATTTATATTGAAGTCTCCTGAGAGTAGTAAGTGATCTTTATATTCATGTGTGCATCAGTTATCATACTTCCTAGGTTTTCACTAAAACGACTGATATTTGACTGTGGTACTCTGTAGATGTTTATCACTGTGAGAGGTTTTTGTAGGTATTTTGATTTGAATTTAGCTATTATATATTTCCCATGTTCATCCCTTGTGCAAGTATTGATACAGTCTAGTTGGTCTGAGTAGTATATAGCTGTGCCACCCCCTTGTTGATCTGGCCTACAGTTGTGTTGTGGCTGTGTAACCAGGAATAGCTTAGACATCTGTAGTATCTGGCTTTAGCCAGGTTTCAGTGAGAATAATATGGACATATTGGCATGCAGGGAATTTAATAATGCTGTGAGGTCATCATAATGTTTGCTTAAAGATCTGACATTGTAGTTAAAGACAGTTGTGTTATTGTTGGCTCTGAGTAGTACCTTTGTTCTGCTGGGTAGTAATTACAGTTGCTGTTTGATTCATGTAAGTCATTCAGTAAGAGGTTGGTATCAGGATCAATGCTTGTAATCATAAGATTTATAGTGAATCTATAATTAGACTTAAGTATAAGACAGTGTAAATATTCTAAAGCTTAAAAATAGCACCTGAATTATTTTAACAAATGTGAATATATGAACTTAGGCAGTTCTTTAAAGCTAAAATAAATGAGAAAATATAAAAGGGACTAAAATAAGTAGGGTAAAACAAATAAAGTGGTAATCAGATAAAGGAGCTAGGGAATACAGTGGACCCTCCACCAACGATATTAATCCGTTCCTGAGAGCTCATCGTTAGTCGAGTTAATTTTCCCCATAAGAAATAATGGAAATCAAATTAATCCGTTCCTGACACCCCAAAGTATTGAAAAAAAAAATTTTTACCACATGAAATATTAATTTTAATACACACAAACTGAAGAAGACATGTACAATTACATGACACTTACCTTTATTGAAGATCTGGTGATGATTGATGGGATGGGAGGAGGAGAGAGTGTGGATGGTGTTAGTGTTTAGAAGGGGAATTCCCTTCCCTTAGGACTTGAGGTGTCAAGTCCTAATGGACTTGACACCTCGTTTATCCACACCAATAATAACTTCTCAACATCTTCGAGTACTGCTGATCTCATTTTTGTCAGCATATTTATCCCCTTTGCAACAACAGCTTCCTTTATTTCCTTTTTCTTGGCTATGATGGAAGATATGGTTGTACTGGATTTGTTATACATCCTGGCCAGTTTGCCCACACTTACGCCACTTTCATATTGTTCAATGATGTTTTTCTTAAATTCAGTTGTATTTCTCACCTTCTTTACCAAAGGCTTGGCACTAGGAGCTTTCTTTGGAGCCATGGTAGCTTATTTAGCACTTGCAAGCACTAAAATGAATGGAATATTATGAAATATTTCGTATGAATATGTGAGGGGACCGTCGCTCACTGGTAAACAATGGCACACTGGCTGGGAAGGGAGGCAGAGGCGGCTGAGAGCCGTGAGTACGCATCTAGGGCGAAGTACGATTAGCGAGTTAATGGACCATTTGCGAGCCAATGTTTAGATGAAATCATGGGACTATTTCCAAAATGGACGACTTTCCGGTCAGACAATTATTGAGGGACTACTGTAGTGGTAAACAAAATTAATTAGACTGATAGCTACCACGAATAACATTAATTTAGAAGTAAGTTTTCTCAACCTGAACAGAAGGTTTTGACGTTTTTTCGTTAGACACTCGTTGATGTACACACCATTTTTCATTGTAATTGCTGATATAATTAGGTCCTTTTTTCTATCATATGAATGAAATTTGATCATAAAACTGTGTTTACTACCTTGTTTTCCTAGCAAACGCGTTTCTTTGATTTCATTGGTTTGCACGATAACTCGTATGTGGTCATGTATTATCCTGATAGCAGTTTCTTTGCACTGGGCTTGGGTTATGTCACTAAGAATGTGAGGGCTGTTTATTGTAACTGCATCAGAAAACTTACCTTGTTCGGTTTTGTCATCTTGGAAATCTAAGTATTCATTCAGTCGAGTGTACATGTTCTGATTCCAGTCCTTGATTGCTTCTTCAACCTTCATATTTAGGGTTGTTATTTGCTCAGTGTGACTGGCTATAGCTGTTTTCAGAGTATTTTCTGTGTCAGCACTTCCCGATGTAATCTTCTCTTCGAGGCTTTGAATATTGTTCTCGAGGATGGTGACCTTGGACTCATATCGCTCAAGTGTTGCTTTAATATCTTTGTTTTCATTTTCTAGGGTGACGATGTGTTCCCTAATAGTGTCAGGAAGAATCATACCTGGGTGTTCATGAGAGAATTCTTTGAAGGGAGTGGAGTTGGAGAGGGAGTCAGCCATGTTTGTTGTTGATGTTCCCTGGGTGGTAGTGAGGGGGTTGATGATACACTGGTGTCCTGCTGGGTAGACATGTTTAGTTGTAGAGTCCTTGGTGTTATTCTTTTGTTACTGCTGTTGTTTCTTCTGCGATTTCCTTTCATAGTATCACTGAAGTGGATACTGTGAAGCTATGGAGGAGAAGGCTTTATTTCCCTGAGCTTGGGTTAAGTGTTTGTCTGGCAGTGGAGGCAGTGTTTGGGTTAGCAGGTCTGTCTTCCTTAGAATCATCTATTTTGTCAAGATTTGGGTTGCGTTCTTAGTATTCTGGGTCATTTTGTGGTTACATGGGTTCATGCAGTTTGTACTTTCAATTAGGCCATCACAAGCTTTGTTGAGTGATGGTTTCTTGAAGAATAAGAGCTGGTAGATGCCACTGATATACCGCTGTTACCCTGTCTCCAATGTGATATCTAATTTTTCTTTATCTAAATCGTTTGATACCCTCATCACCTTACTCTTATCTGTGTTCACTTTCAATTTTCTAAATTTACACACATTCCCAAATTCATCCACTAACCTTTGCAACTTTTCTGTACAGTCTCCCATAAGCACAGTATCATCAGCAAAAAGTAACTGTGTCAACTCCCATTTTGTACATGATTCCCCATAATTTAATCCCACCCATCTCCCCAACACCCTAGTACTTACCTCCTTCACAACCCCATCTATAAATATATTTAAACATCCATGGTGACATTACACATCCCTGTCTAAGATCTGCTTTTACCCTAACCTGAGCCTCACTATCTTCATAAAAACTCTTTACAGCATTTACCTATTCCATACACTTGCAGCATCTGCCACATTTCCCCCCCCAAACCCAATTTACCCATATCCTTTCAAATTTCCCCAAAAATGCAATAAAAATTTCCCGCCCGAATTTATCAAAAATAATGTTCACATAAAATGCTTGAATTTAAACACTTAAACTACACACCCCTACCCACCTAAACCTCCTTGCTCATCGGAAATCCTACTCTCGTCTTACCTCTTATTCTCTCAATAAAACCCTACGTACACTTTTCCTGGTTTTCCCAAAATAAACTTAATTCCCCTATAATTTTTACAATCTCTCTTGTTTCCCCCCCCCCTTAAAATAAAAGGGCTATACCCTGCTCTCTGCCAATCCCTAAGTTTTTTCTCCTCTTTCATACATTTATTAAAAAAAATCAACCACTCCAACACCCAAATTTCCCCCCCTTCCCCCCCCTTTTAACATTTCCTGTCATGATCCCCTCAGTTTCCCCGGGTGCTTTACCTCCCTTTCCCTTCTGCGTTTTGCCTCACGGGACCCTCCCCCACACTCACAACCAGCTCTTCTTCAAATCCTAAAAAAAATTTTAAACCTCGCTGGCCAGTGCATGAAATTACCCCTCCCCTTTTTTCAACGCTTTAAAAAATTCTTCAAAATATTCCCCCTATCTACCCAATATCAAATCAAATCAAATCAAAATTTATTCCCCTATAAAGGATTACAATGCTGATTTTTCAGAATTTGGATATTGTTGGGGTTTACATTTTAAAAAAAAACACAATTTTAAAAAGGGGGGGCCCTAGAACACCTAGCATGGCTGGGCATTTCGGGCAGATTTTTAAATTAATTCGTAACTTTAAAATATTACAAATTTAGGTAAGTTGGTATTAGGGCTAAGGCTCAATACTATTTTTGTGATTTTAGCAATGTGAATGCTTTTTTTTTTTCACAGTACATAGTTTTCAGTTTTGGGAGTACACGGGCCCAACTAGACTATTAGGATTCATTATTTTAAATTAAATTGATATTCTTGTTTATGGTCAAGTGGGGATGAGTGTAATGTGAAGCACCGGGTGGTATTCATAAATTTAGTTAAACGGGGTTATCGGGGAAAATTTTTTCTAAGGTAGTTTTTAAAGGGTGAGAAGTGTCGCAGTTCTAGAGTTTTCGGGGAGGTTTTTCCAATTTTAGGGCCTTTGACATACTTAAATTTTTTTGAAAAGGGTTTAGTCAACAGGGGGAATGTCAAGAGATTTTTGTGTCTGGTTTTTATGCCTGTGGGTTCGTCACAACTATCAAGAAAGTGTTTTAGGTCAAGGGTTTAAAATTGGGAAATTTTAAAGGGCCTGGGATGTAGATTCACAGTGTAATGTGGATGTACGAAAGGGGGTTAGTTTAGATCTATAAGGGGGGGGGGGTGGTGTGTTTTCCTGGGGTGGGATTTTTTGATTATTCTTCCGACTTTTTTTTGGTTTTTTTTATGGCTTAGGTGAGTTGCTGCATTTTTATCCCAGGCACAAAACATAGGTGAGGAAAAGGATGAAAAGGAGTAAAAGTGTGGAAGGGGTTTTGCGGGACGTAGTATTGATCTTTGGGGGGATCCCAACCATTTTTTGGGCACTTTTTGGTTTGTTTTTATATGGGGCGAAAATTTAGTTGTTGTCGAGGATAAGCCTAGGAATTTCCCTCATTGTGTGGCAATTTGAGGTTGTCGATCTTAATGTTTTTTGCGCAACCCGCTCGCTACCGAACATAATATAGAGGGTTTTTTCAGTGTTTAAGGTAATTTAAATTTCTATCATCCAAGTCGATATTTTTAACAGCTCCTCTTAAAAATGGGTTGAGGGTGGCAAAATTAGGTGAAGATACAAATCATGTCTCAGCAAGAGAATGGGTTTAGGTGTTGGGAAACTTTGGAAGATCTGATGTATATGGGGGGAAGAAAAAGGGGGCCAAGGACACTTCCCTGCGGGAAATCCATATCAAGTGGCCATGTTAGATCTGTGTCTTAATTTGGGGACTACGATACCTATTATAAGGTAGGATTTGAAATATGCAAGCGCATGGCCTCTTATACCATAATGGTCAAGTTTGTGGAGTAGGATGCTGTGGTCTACTGTGTCAAAAGCTTTTCTTAGGTCAATAAAAATTCCTAGTGGATATTCCTTATTTTCCAATGCTGTGTAAAGCAGATCTAGCATTTTTATAATTGCATCATTAGTGCTTTTATTTTTCCTGAATCCAAATTGGCAGGGGTTGAGTATGTTTTGTGCCGTTATAAATAGCAATGGTAAGTTTGATATTGGCCTATAGTTGTTTAAATCTGTAGGGTCACCACCTTTATGTATTGGTGTAACCCTTGCTGTCTTGAGTAGTTTCGGGAAGGTGCTAGTTTCTACTGACTTGTTAAAAAGTAATGAAATAGCATGTGAAAGGACATGGGCCGCTCGCTTGTACAATAATGGTGGGACATGAGACAGATTCCCTGAGTTATTTTTAAGTGACTTTATAATCTCGGTGACTTCCGTGGGCTCAGTTGGTACAAGATAGAAGGAATTTGGGAAATTCCCATCTAGGTAGTCCCCGGCATGGGCATTGGTACGTGGGATTTTATTGGCGAGATTAGATCCTATGGTTGAGAAGAAGTCGTTTATCTTGTTAGCTGTGTCAGTGGGATGCAGTGGTGTTTCATTAGGTTTAGTTAGAACAATATTCTTGGTTTTTTTTCAGTTTGTGGGTCCCTAGAATCTGAGAGAGTGTTTTTCATGTCTTTTTTTATATCTCCTCTAGTGTCAGTGAATCTGCTGGAGTAGTACAGTTGTTTGACTTTCTTTATTACTTTGGTGAGAACTGATGAATAGTGTTTAAGAATATCTTTGTGTATTAAGCCCTGTCTATATTGCTTTTCATATTGGTGTTTCTTATCAGTGGATTTCAGAATGGTGCTGGTTAGCCATGGGCAACCAAGCCGTTTATTCGTGATCTGTTTTGTTTTTATAGGACAATGTTTGTTGTATAGTCTAAGTAATTTGTTGAGAAAAATGTCTGTCCAGTCATCAATACCATTGGCCTTGGAGAATTCTGTAGGCCAGTCAACAGTCTCTAGGTCAGCTGTGAAATTCCTTATTGAGGCCTCGTCATGGAGTCTAAATGAAACTTTGTTATATTCCAGTGGTGGTTTACTAATGTTTGTCAAGAGGAAGGTAGGGTAGTGGTCTGTAGTGCTGTGTGTGATTATCCCTGATTTAAGGGGGGCTAGTATATTGGTTCATATGTGGTCTATTATGGTTGCACTTGTCTCAGTGAGCCTGGTTGGTTTAGTTATTGTTGGTATGAGAAGTGTGTTGTTCATATTGTCTATGAAATCAGTTACAGGCTGATCATCTAGTAGGTCCAAAAGGGCCTGGTGGCCTGGTGTCTAAAGCTCCTGCTTCACACACGGAGGGCCCGGGTTTGATTCGCAGCGGGTGGAAACATTTCGACACGTTTCCTTACACCTGTTGTCCTGTTCATCTAGCAGCAAATAGGTACCTGGGTGTTAGTCGGCTCGTGTGGGTCGCATCCTGGGGGACAAGATTGAAGACCCCAATGGAATTAAGTTAGTCCTTGATGATGCACTGACTTTATTGGGTTATCCTGGGTCGCTAACCCTCCAGGGTTAAAAGTCCGAATGAAATCTTATCTTATCTCCAGCTCCCCATCTACTAACTCCCCTACTCTGCTTTTAACTGACAAATTCATTCATTCCCTAGGTTTTCTTAACTTGTTTATCTCCAAAATTTTTTCTTATTTTCAGCAAAATTTCTTGACATTGCCTCTCCTTTTGCACTCTCTCACCACTCTCTTCACCTTTCTTTTACTCTCCATATACTTTGCTCTTCTTATAACACTTCTGCTTTGTAAAAACCTCTCATAAGCTATCTTTTTCTCTTTTATCACACCCTTTACTTCATCATTCCACCAATCACTCCTCTTTCCTCCTGCACCCACCCTCCTATAACCAAAACTTCTTCCCCACATTCTAATATTGCATTTTTAAAACTATTCCAACCCTCTTCAACCCCCACTCTACTCATATTTGCACTAGCCCACCTTTCTGCCAGTAGTTGCTTATATCTCACCCCAACTTCCTCCTCCCTTAGTTTATACACTTTCACCTCTCTCTTACTTGCTGTTGGCATTTTCCTTTTGTCCCGTCTACCTCTTATTCTAACTGTAGCTAAGACTAAATACGTAATGATCCGATATGTCAATTGCCCCCTCTATAAACATGTACATCCTGAAGCCTACCCATTAACATTTTATCCACCAATACATAATCTAACAAACTACTTTCATTACATGCTATATCATACCTTGTATACTTGTTTATCCGCTTTTTCATAAAATATGTATTACTTATTACCAAACCTCTTTCTACACATAGCTCAATTAAAGGCTCCTGATTGTCATTTACCCCTCACACCCCAAATTTACCTACTACTCCCTCCACATCATTTTTACCCACTTTAACATTGAGATCCCCAACCACAAGTACTCTCTCACTAGGTTCAAAACTCTCCATGCACTCAACATCCCCCAAAATCAATCTCTCTCTCTCTCTCTCTCTCTCTCTCTTTTCCCTCCTCTCCTCTCTCTCCCCCTCCTCTCTCTCTCTCTCTCTCTCTCTCTCTCTCTCTCTCTCTCTCTCTCTCCTCTCTCTCTCTCTCTCTCTCTCTCTCTCTCTCTCTCTCCTCTCTCTCTCTCTCTCTCTCTCTCTCTCTCTCTCTCTCTCTCTCCCCTCTCTCTCCATCTCTCTCTCTCTCTCTCTCTCCTCTCCTCTCTCTCTCTCTCCTCTCTCATCTCTCTCTCCTCTCTCTCTCCCTCTCTCTCTCTCTCTCTCTCTCTCTCTCCCTCCTCTCTCTCTCATCTCTCTCTCTCTCTCTCCTCATCTCTCTCTCTCTCTCTCTCTCTCCTCTCTCTCTCTCTCTCTCTCTCTCTCTCTCTCTCTCTCTCTCTCTCCCTCTCTCTCTCTCTCCTCTCTCTCTCTCTCTCCTCTCTCTCTCTCCTCTCATCTCTCTCTCTCTCTCTCTCATCTCTCCTCTTCTCTCTCTCTCTCTCCTCTCTCTCTCTCTCTCTCTCCTCTCCAGGTGCATAGATGCTTACTATAACCCACTTTTCACATCCATCCCTTATTTTACTCCACATAATCTTTGAATTTGTACATTTATATTCCTTTTTTACCTGCCATAACTTATTCTTCAGCATTATTGCTACTCCTTCTTTAGCTCTAACTCTGTTTGAAACCCCTGACCTAATCTCATTTATTTTTTCCCACTGAAACTCTCCCACCCCCAACAGCTTTGTTTCACTTAAAGCCAGGATATCTGGCTTCTTCTCATTCATAACACCCACAAGCATCTCTCTCTTATCATTTGCATATAAAATAGGTTGACTAATTTGTTCTAATGAGGACATTAGAGCACTCCGGGAAGCTTTGAATAGACTCTTGCAGTGGTCGGAGAAGTGACAGATGCAGTTTAACCCTCTCCGAGACTCATTCTCAGGGTCGGCCAAATTTAAAAAAAAAACAAAAATAATTTTTTCTTATGAAAAGATAAAGAATCTTTTCCCGATCATAATGACACCAAAAGTATGAAATTTCACGGAAAACTTACGGAATTATGCTCTCGCAAAGTTAGCCGTCTCGGCGATGTTTATGCATCAGCGATTTTACCCACTTTGAACCCCATTTTCGGCCAATTCCACTGTACTAGTCGACAAAAAACATGAATACAGTGGACCCCCGCTTAACGATCACCTCCAAATGCGACCAATTATGTAAGTGTATTTATGTAAGTGCGTTTGTATGTGTATGTTTGGGTGTCTGAAATGGACTAATCTACTTCACAATATTCCTTATGGGAAAAAATTCGGTCAGTACTGGCACCTGAACATACTACTGGAATGAAAAAAGTTCGTTAACCGGGGGTCCACTGTATTTCGCTACCACTCCATTTGTTCTATCGATTGAGTGCAAGAAACCACCCATTTATCAATTTCTACTATCCAGTACAGTGGTCAGAATTTAGCAATTTTGCCAATTTCACACAAATTTCAAAAGATGCCAATTTCCGAATAGGGTCCAGAATAAACAAGACATTCCTGGCACTAAAATGACATTTCCTCTGTTCATTAGTCACGTCTCAAGGCCCCTCTTACATTCTTTTGCTTTCCACTTTGAATTTTTATTCTCACAAAAAATAGAAGATTTACTGTTATGCAGACTACTGCATTAGTGTAAAAAATGTTATAAATAATATTGGCGCACTTGCGAAAGAATATTAGACTCACCAGTTGACGTGTATTGGACGCTTGGCATGATTTGTTTACTTTTGAACTTTGGTAAAAATCAAACATTTCTGTTACTTTGAGCTCAATTTCAAGGTACTTTTCATTGTAAAACCAGTCAAAATCATCTCAATTTCTGTAATATGTCTTCCATTCTATAAAATGAGACCAAGAAAACTAGAATACAACAATAAATACCATACGAAAATACAGTGCAAAGTCGCTGTTTTATTCCAAAAAAACGGTCAAAGTTTTTTTTTCTCATTATGCACTGTGTGCTGCAGGATTTTTTTATACTGTGCACACTGACCACATAGACCCATTCTTTCATATGTAGGCCTACCGGCTTTCTCCCACTAGATTTGAGGGCGCTAGAATTTAGGTGTACTAGTACGTCAAAAACCCTGGGTCGTAAGCTGTACTAGTACGGCCGAAACCCTCAAAGGGTTAATATAAACAAATGCAAAGTTCTAAACATTGGAGAAGAAAATAACCATGACACATATAAACTAAATAATGTAGATCTTAATGTTACTGATTGCGAAAAGGATTTGGGAGTTCTGGTTAGCAGTACTCTAAAACCAAGACACCAGTGCATAAGTGTTTGTAATAAAGTGAACAGAATCCTTGGCTTCATATCGAAGAACATAAATAATAGGAGTCCTCAGGTTGTTTTTCAACTCTATATATGAGGCCTATCTTTGGTTAGGCCTCATTTAGATTATGCTGCACAGTTCTGGTCACTGTTTTATAGAATGGATATAAATCCTCTGGAAAACATACAAAGGAGGATGACAAAATTGATTCGATGTATCAGAAATCTTCCCTATGAGGATAGATTGAGAGCCCTGAATCTTCACTATCTAGAAAGGCGTAGAATTGACCCTTTGACTGTCGCAGGCCCCTTTCTGAAACTGTCATTCTATGTCGATAAATTTTTGAAAAAAAAAAAATTATTTTTTCTTGTGAAATGATAGAGAATCTTTTCCCGATGGTAATGACACCAAAAGTTCGAAATTTGGTAAAAAACTCACAGAATTACGCTCCCGCGAAGTTAGCAGTCTCAGCGACATATGTGTATCGGCGATTTCGCCGACTTTGAGCCCTGTTTTCAGCCAATTCCGTTGTTCCAGTTGACCAAACTCATAGTTATTTCTTTAGAACTCTATTTTATCTATCAGCTGAGTACAAGAAACTGCCCATTTACCAATTTGAACTACCCAATATAGTGGTCAGAAATTGGAAATTTGGCCAATTTCATGCAAATTAAAAAAGATGCCAATTTCAAAATAGGGTCCAGAATAAACAAGGTAGACATTCTTGGCACTAAAATAACATATCCTCTGTTCATTAGTCACATCTCTAGGCCCCTCTTATATTATTATTGCTTTCTATTTTGATTTTTTATTCATGCAAAAAAATACAAAATTTACTGTTATGCAGTAAAAATGGTATAAATAATATCAGTGCACTAGTGAAAGAATATTAGACTCCCCAGTTGACGTGTATTGGACGTGTGGTGTGATTTGTTTATTCCTGAACATTGGTAAAAATCGAACATTTCCGCTACTTTGAGCTCAGTTTCAATATCGTTTTCATCGTCAAAGTAATGAAAATCATCTCTATTTCTGTAATATGTTTTCCATTTTATTACCCAAAGACCATGAAAATGTGAATACAGCAATAAATACTATACGAAAATAAACCTCAAAGTCGGCGTTTTAATCCAAAAAAACGATCAGAGTTTTTTTTCTCATTACGCACTGTGTGCTGCAGGATTTTTTTTATGTGGTGCACACTGACCACACAGACCCATTTTCTCATATGTGGGCCTACCTGCTTTCTCCTGCTTGATTTGAAGCCGCTAGAATTATTGAGTATATATACGTCAGAAACAGTGGCGCATAAGACATATTTATACGGTGTAAACAGTCAAAGGGTTAAGGGGGATATGATTGAGGGTGTATAAAGGTAGAAAGTTGAAAGTGGACATACAAAGGAGGATGACAAAGTTGATCCAATGTATCAGAAATCTTCCCTATGAGGATAGACTGAGAGCCCTGAATCTGTACTCTCTAGAAAGGCTTTGAATTACGGGGGATATGATTGAGAGTGTGTAAAGGTGGTAGAAAGTTGCAAGCGAATATAGATAAGAGTAAGGTGATGAGGGTATCAAATGATTTAGATAAAGAAAAATTGGATATCACATTGGAGGGACGGAGTATGGAATAAATGAATGTTTTCAGATATTTGGAAGTTAACTTGTCAGCAGATGGATTTTTGAAGGATGAGGTAAACCATAGAATTGATAAAGGAAAAAAGGTGAGTGGTGTGTTGAGGTATCTGTGGAGACAAAGAGCATTATCCATGGAGGCAAAGAAGGGAATGTACAAGAGTATAGTGGTACCAACGCTTTTATATGGGTGTGAAGCATGTGTTGTAAATGCTGCAGCGAGGAGGCAGCTGGAGGCAGTGGAAATGTCATGTCTAAGGGCAATGTGTGGTGTAAATATTATGCAAAGAATTCATGGTGTGGAAATTAGGAGGAGGTGTTGAGTTACTAAAAGTATTAGTCAGAGGGCTGAAGAGGGGCTGTTCAAGTGGTTTGCTCATTTAGAGAGAATGGAAGAAAGTATAATGACTTGGAGACGATGAAAATAAATGCTATAAAATACCGACACAATGGAAACATAAACACATATGCAGTTTAATGTGATCCTTTATTGACAACGTTTCGCCCACACAGTGGGCTTTTTCAAGTCACAAACAGATCTACCTGAGGTGGAAGGTACGTGAGTATTTATAGTCAGGTTCAGAATGTTGAGGTCAGGTGGAGAATGCTGCATCTGATGATCTACCGGGTGGGGTTATAGAGTCTAAAATCTTGGGTAGCTTTGCAGGGGTACTGGATAAGTTGTGAGCAGACCTTCTGCAGTGTTCTATGTTCTTATGTGGGATAGCGATGAAGAAGTTTCTTAGCAAGTGGTTCAGCTATGTTATAGAAGCCATTGTTCTGGTTGAAATTGTTGGTTATAGAGATAAGCGATGATTCCAGGATTCTTTGGTATTGAGTGTTGTCTTCTGTGGCGATAAGTCTTGAGTTTCTGTAGTTAATTAAATGGTTGTGTGAATTGCGATGTTGTACACAGGCATTCCTGACGATACAAGGAATGCCTGTGTACAACATCGCAATTCACACAACCATTTAATTAACTACAGAAACTCAAGACTTATCACTACAGAAGACAACACTCAATACCGAAGAATCCTGGAATCATCGCTTATCTCTATAACCAACAATTTCAACCAGAACAATGGCTTCTATAACATAGCTGAACCACTTGCCAAGAAACTTCTTCATCGCTATCCCACATAAGAACATAGAACACTGCAGAAGGTCTGCTCACAACTTATCCAATACCCCTGCCAAGCTACCCAAGATTTTAGACTCTATAACCCCACCCGGTAGATCATCAGATGCAGCATTCTCCACCTGACCTCAACATTCTGAACCTGACTATAAATACTCACGTACCTTCCACCCCAGGTAGATCTGTTTGTGACTTGAAAAAGCCCGCTGTGTGGGCAAAATGTTGTCAATAAAGGATCACATTAAACTGCATATGTGTTTATGTTTCCATGACTTGGAGAGCTTATAAATCTGTTGGGGAAGGAAAGAGAGGTAGGGGTTGTCCTCAAAAAGGTTGGAGGGAAGGAGTGAAGGTGTCAATAGTGTTATGATTCCCTATGTAATATACTTTGTGTAGTATATGTAGTTAGTACCAGCTGTATTATACATAGGCTCCGTGTCCAGCTAGGCTCCGTGTCCAGCTAGGCTCCGTGTCCAGCTAGGCTCCGTGGCTAGCTGTGACGTCACGCATCCCGCGCATGTAAGTGATAGGCCGCAGGCCTCCCCTTCTCAGATCCCGCTCCGCTCTTGTTAAACCAAGTAGAACAAGGCACGGCTCCTGGGCTCCCTCACAAGACTCTCAATATGTGTTACCAACCAACCAAGTATGCACAGTGGACCCTCAACTAACGCTATTAATCCGTTCCTGAGAGCTCATCGTTAGTCAAAATTATCGTTAGTCAAGTTAATTTTCCCCATAAGAAATAATGGAAATCAAATTAATCCGTGTTGGACATCCCAAAATATGAAAAAAAAATTGTTTTTACCACATGAAATATTAATTTTAATACACACAAACTGAAGAAGACATGCACAGTTACATGACACTTACCTTTATTGAAGATCTGGTGATGATTGATGGGATGGGAGGAGGGGAGAGTGTTGATGGTCTTAGTGTTTAGAAGGGGAATCCCCTTCCATTAGGACTTGAGGTGGCAAGTCCTTTTCCGGGGTTACTTCCCTTCCCTTTAAATCTCTCAAACCAACCTTTGCTGGCCTTAAATTCCCTCATATCACCACTAGTTGCTGGCATTTTTTTAATTAAATTGTCATGCAACTTCCTAGCCTTTTCACACATGATCGCTTGAGAGATGCTAACTCCTGCTATCTGTTTTTCGTTTACCCACACCAATAACAGTCTCTCAACATCTTCGAGTACAGTGGACCCCCGCATAGCGATATTAATCCGTGCAAGAGAGCTCATTGTTATGAGAAATTATCGTTATGCGAATGAATTTTCCCCATAAGAAATAATGGAAATCAAATTAATCCGTGCAAGACACCCCAAAGTATGAAAAAAAAAAATTTTACCACATGAAATATTAATTTTAATACACACAAACTGAAAAAGGCATGCAAAATTACATGACACTTACTTTTATTGAAGATCTGGTGATGATTGATGGGATGGGAAGAGGAGAGAGTGTTAGTGTTTAGAAGGGGAATCCCCTTCCATTAAGACTTGAGGTGTCAAGTCCTTTTCTGGGGTTACTTCCCTTCTTCTTTTAATGCCACTAGGACCAGCTTCAGAGTCACTGGAGTTTTGTCGCACAACATATCTGTCCATAGTGGCCTGTACCTCTCGTTCCTTTATGACTTCCCTAAAGTGTTTCACAACATTGTCAGTGTAATAGTCACCAGCACGGCTTGCAATAGCTGTGTGGGGGTGATTTTCATCCATGAAGGTTTGCACTTCAAGCCACTTTGCACAGATTTCCTTAATCTTTGTAGTAGGCAATTTCTTCAATTTCTCTCTCCCCTCCTTCGAACCAGTTTCCTCAGGTCTGGCCTCTTGCTGTTGAAGCTGATCTATCAGCTCATCAGTGGTTAGTTCTTCATTGTCCTCCTCCACCAACTCTTCCACATCATCCCCACTAACCTCCAACCCCAAGGACTTTCCCAATGCCATAATGGATTCCTCAACTGGCATAGGATTCTCAGGGTTAGCCTGAAACCCTTCAAAATCCCTTTGGTCTACACATTCTGGCCACAGTTTCTTCCAAGCAGAGTTCAAGGTCCTCTTAGTCACTCCCTCCCAAGCCTTACCTATAAGGTTTACACAATTGAGGATATTAAAGTGATCTCTCCAAAACTCTCTTAGAGTCAGTTGAGTTTCTGAGGTCACTACAAAGCACCTTTCAAACAGAGCTTTTGTGTACAGTTTTTTGAAGTTTGCAATAACCTGCTGGTCCATGGGCTGCAGGAGAGGAGTGGTATTAGGAGGCAAAAACTTCACCTTAATGAATTTCATGTCCCCATAAAGTCGCTCTGCCACGTCTGTAGGATGACCAGGGGCATTGTCTAACACCAGGAGGCACTTAAGTTCTAATTTCTTTTCAGTTAGGTAATCTTTCACATTGGGGGCAAATGCATGGTGTAACCAGTCATAGAAAAAGTCCCTAGTGACCCATGCCTTACTGTTTGCCCTCCACAGCACACACAAATTTTCCTTGAGGACATTCTTTTGCCTGAACGGTCTGGGAGTTTCAGAGTGATACACTAATAAAGGCTTCACTTTGCAATCACCAGTAGCATTGGAACACATCAACAGAGTAAGCCTGTCTTTCATAGGCTTATGTCCTGGGAGTGCCTTTTCCTCCTGAGTAATGTAGGTCCTGCTTGGCATTTTCTTCCAAAACAGGCCTGTTTCATCACAATTAAACACTTGTTCAGGTTTCAGTCCTTCAGTTTCTATGTACTCCTTGAATTCCTGCACATATTTTTCAGCTGCTTTGTGGTCCGAACTGGCAGCCTCACCATGCCTTATCACACTATGTATGCCACTACGCCTCTTAAATCTCTCAAACCAACCTTTGCTGGCCTTAAATTCACTCACATCATCACTAGTTGCAGGCATTTTTTTAATTAAATTCTCATGCAACTTCCTAGCCTTTTCACTTATGATCACTTGAGAGATGCTATCTCCTGCTATCTGTTTCTCATTTATCCACACCAATAACAGTCTCTCAACATCTTCCATCACTTGCGATCTCTGTTTCGAAAACACAGTTAAAACCTTTGGCAAGAACAGCTTCCTTGATTGCCTTTTTGTTGCCCACAATAGTAGCGATGGTTGATTGGGGTTTACTATACAACCTGGCCAGCTCGGAGACACGCACTCCACTTTCATACTTATCAATGATCTCTTTCTTCATCTCTATAGTAATTCTCACCCTTATTCCTGTAGGGTTGGCACTAGAAGCTTTCTTGTGGCCCATGGTCACTTATTTTGCAGATAAAATCACCAGAAACACTGTAATAATACGAAATGTTCCGATTGTATGCTTGGATGTTACCGCGGAGGCTGGCTGGTAAACAATGCCACCGGCGGAACATGTGAGGCTGGCTAAGGGCGCACAGTAGACGCGTCTCGGACGAACAGCGTTGAGCGGGTTTTTTAGCGGTATGCGAGGCAAAATCTTGGCGATAAAATGTAGCGGTATGCGGATTTAACGTCATGTGATGCCAACGGTATGCGGGGGTCCACTGTACTTGCGATCTCAGCTTCGAAAACATACTTGCACCTTTGGCAAGAACAGCTTCCTTGATTGCCGTTTTCTTGGCCACAATAGTAGCGATGGTTGATTGGGGTTTTGTGTACAACCTGGCCAGCTCGGAGACACGCACTCCACTTTCATACTTAGCAATGATCTCTTTCTTCATATCCATAGTAATTCTCACCCTTTTTGCTGTAGGGTTGGCACTAGAAGTTTTCTTGGGGCCCATGGTGACTTATTTTGCAGGTGCAATCACTAAAAAGGCTGTGATAATATGAAATGTTCCGATTGTATGCTTGGAAGCGACTGCAGTGGCTGGCTGGCTTGTAAACACTGGCCAGAAGTGGACGCGTCTCAGACGGAACTAATAGTGTTGGTCGAGTTTTTTAGCACTAGTTGAGGCAGAAATTTTGTGTTAAAATGTATCGCTAGTCAGATTTATCGTTAATCGATGCCATCGTTGGTTGAGGGTCCACAGTATTTCTTCAATCGTCTAATATCTTCGGAATACCCACCCGACAAAGAAGATTTTGTGGGTGAGGGGCTTGGACTTAAAGCAAGTGTGCTTGAGCATGTTAGATAGGAGTGAATGGAGACGAATGGTTTTTGAGACCTGACGAGCTGTTGGAGTGTGAGCAGGGTAATATTTTGTGAAGGGATTCAGGAAAACCGGTTAGCCGGACTTAGAGTCCTGGAAATGGGGAGTACAGTGCCTACACTTTAAAGGAGGGGTTTATGATATTGGCAGTTTGGAGGGATGTTTAAACTGTTTATCTGAGCGCCTCTGCAAAGATAGCGATTATGTATTAGTGGTGGTGAAAGTGTTGAATGATGATGCAAGTTTTTTCTTTCTTTTTGGGTCACCCTGCCTCGGTGGGAAATGGCTAATGTGTTAAAAAAAAAAAATAAGGATTGAGGTGTATAAATGGAAAACAGGAATAAATAAAGGGAATGTAAATAGCATGCTAGAAATATCTGGCCAAGACAGGACTTGCAGCAATGGTTTTAAGTTGGAAAAATTCAGATTCAGGAAGGAAATAGGAAAACACTGGTTTGGTAATAGAGTTGTGGATGATTGGAACAAACTCCTGAGTACTGTTATGGAAGCTAAGATGATGTGTAATTTTAAAAATAGATTAGAAAAATACATGAGTGGGTGTGGGTGGGTGTGTGTTGGACCTGACTAGCTTGTGCTAATAGGTCTGATGCTATACTCCTTCCTTAACCCTTAAACTGTCCAAACGTAGATCTACGTTTTTTCAACATTTGAAAGCGGTATGTAAAAAAAGTAGATCTTCTTTTCTTTTTTTACATTTGAAAACGTGTAAAAAACTTTGATCTATTTTTTTTTTGTTATATTTGAAAATATGTAAAAAAAAACGTAGATCTACTCTTGGAGCACTACACAGTTTAACCCTTTGAGGGTTTTGGTCGTACTAGTACGTCTTACGCGTAGGGGTTTTTGTCGTACTAGTACGCATAAATTCTAGCGGCCTCAAATCTCACAGGAAAAGGCTGATAAGCCTAGATGTGAGAGAATGGGTCTGTGTGGTGGGTGTGCGCAGTAGGAAAAAAATCTGGGACCCAGTGGTGCATTGTGGGAATGCCATCATAGTACACAATTTCCACCATGCCCTGTGGTAAGAAGTTCCTCACTCCTCGGCGAATTGGGACACTTTTGTTCCCCAGTGACAGTTCTAATACAGATGGAAGTGACAGTGAAGATGAGTTTCAAGGTTCTGGTGAGGTTTTGACCGAAACTAATGACCATAATATGGGTAATAGTGAGGAAAACCCAGACAACCCACAGCCTTCCACCTCTGGTGCTGGGCCATCTTGTTCACGTTCAGTTGTACCAGAATCAAAGAGGAAACTCCTATTTTCCAAAATCCCAGACTCAGATGTGAGCATTGGTGATGATAGTGATAGTGATTATGAACTACAAGCTCTTCAAACTTGTTCCAAGAATGGAGGAGGAAGAGGAGGCAGAGGAGGAGGAGGCAGAGGAGGAGGAGGCAAGAGGAGGAGGAGGCAAGAGGAGGAGGAGGAGGAGGAAGAAGAAGAAGAGGAGGAGGAGGAGGAAGAAGAGGAGGAGGAGGAGGAGGAGGAAGAAGAGGAGGAGGAGGAGGAAGAAGAAGAGGAGGAGGAGGAAGAAGAAGAATACGTAATGATAACAATAATACATAATAATAATAATACATAATAATAATAATACATAATAATAGTACATAATAATAATAATAGGTAATAATAATAATAATATGTAATAATAAATGTTCACCCCTGACAGTAACAAGATAAGGGGAGATAACATCTGATAAGTGCTGACGTTTGATGAGGGTAAATGAGGGTAGAGCTGATGCCAAAAGATGAGATAAACATCTCCCTCCCTTTGTTTTTGCTGGTATACTAACATTTCTGTCTGTCTATTTGCCTGTCTGTCAAGCTCCCCGTCTATCCGTCTAGCTCTCTGTCTCAGAGAGCCACAAGACTGTGTCATCACTTTTACTCATCTTCAAGCAGAGTATAGCACTTTGTCTGGGTTTCTTGGGTTATCCTAGGTAATTTATACTATGTATACTTGTATTTATGTGTACCTGTGAGACAGAGATAAAAAGACAGATAGAATGAGGGAGAAAGATAATTAGATAGAATGGAGGAAGGGAAGCAGCATCCTACCCCATTGTTTTGACAGGCGGGAGGGGGGAGTGAGTAATGAGACAATATGTCATTTTGACAGCTGCCGACTCCTGGTAATTTACACTATGGAGGAGGAGGAGAAGGAGAAGGAGGAAGAGTAGGGGGAAGAGGAAGAAGAGGAGGAGGAGGAAGAGGAGGAGGAGGAAGAGGAGGAGTAGGAGGAAGAGGAATAAGAGGAAGAGGAGGAGGAAGAGGAATAGTAGGAGGAAGATTAGGGGGAAGAGGAAGAAGAGGAGGAGGAGGAGGAGGAAGAGTAGGAGGAAGAGGAAGAGTAGGAGAAAGAGGAAGAAGAGGAGGAGGAGGAAGAGGAGGAGGAGGAGGAAGAGGAAGAGTAGGAGGAAGAGGAAGAGTATGAGGAAGAGTAGGGGGAAGAGGAGGAAGAGGAAGAAGAGGAGGAGGAGGGTGGAACACTAGTACACTGGTACTGGTACACTAACATTTCTGTCTGTCTATTTGTCTGTCTGTCAAGCTCCCTGTCTATCTGTCTATCCGTCTAACTCTCTGTCTCAGAGAGCCACAAGACTGTGTCATCACTTTTACTCACATCTTCAAGCAGAGTATAGCACTTTGTCTGGATTTCTTGGGTTATCCTAGGTAATTTATACTATGTATACTTGTATTTATGTGTACCTGTGAGACAGAGATAGACAGACAGATAGAAAGAGAGAGACAGATTGAAAGAGATAGAATGAGGGAGAAAGATAAAACACCATTGTGTATGACACCATGTTTCAGAGTTCCACAAGCTGCAGAACTAATAGGAATATGTTCAGTGACTGTATATTGGTATATATATTATAGAACAATAATAATAAACAATGTTTTGTATTGTTTGTTTTTGTAAACAAGTTTTGTAAACAATATATTGATAATTATGTTTGTGTGCTTATTGTGTTGTATACAACGAGTGTATATATGTACATTGCACCTTACTTTGGTCTCATAGGCCACATAAGTTATGTGAAAAAATCAAATAGTGAAAAAACAACAAACCTTCAAATACTGTACAAGTAAACTAAAGTTTACCGGGTGAGCGGCAGTCGCCGCTGTTGCCATACGCGGCTCATTTTCTGCAAACTTCATGCATCCATATCTCCGTAAGTATTGATGGTAAATTTTTTTTGTTTATCCTATAATGTTTAGAAAAAAAAACTCTATTTTTTCATAAGAAAAAATAATTTTTTTTTTTTTTTAAATTTGGCCGACCCTGAGAACGAGTTTCGGAGAGGGCCTGTCGACCCTCAAAGGGTTAAGGGTTAAGTGGATGTGACTTGACCTGACTAGGTGGGGTCATTGGTTTAAGCCGGGAGGTGACTTGGACCTGCATCACATGGGCCAGTAGGCCTGCTGCAGTGTTCCTTCTTATGTTAACAGTGTCAACATTTTTAATTTAGGACATTATGACAATGAGAGGGTTAATAATAATTTAGGTTTTTGGGATTGTGTTACATAGGTGTTGTAGATATTGGTTGTGTTTCTGAATCTAGTTATCATTATGTTAGTCGCTGTGTTCTCTGATCCTCTCTGGAATATGTTGAGGGATATGATCACAGAGGGCAAGGTTGCACATTCAGGCAGAATCAAAGACAGATTTGACATTGCTGTAGAGTGTATTCCAGGCATCTGTGAGGAACACCTGAATAGGCTTTCTGAAAGTATGTTCAGAATGAAATTCAGGTGGAGGGGATCTGGAGCCACTGTCTTGGCTTTGCAGGATTGGAGGAAATTCCTTCAGTTCCTGAGTCTGTTCCTTGCATACTGTTTTATGAAATGGTGGGAACAGCCTACCAATAGTGACAAGTAGCTGACATGTCAATGCTTTGAAGATCTTTGATGGGTTTCTAGAGCTTTCCTACTCCAGCCCAGTGAGATCTTTGATGGGTTTCTAGAGCTTTCCTACTCCAGCCCAGTGAGATCTTTGATGGGTGTCTAGAGCTTTCCTACTCCAGCCCAGTGAGATCTTTGATGGGTTTCTAGAGCTTTCCTACTCCAGCCCAGTGAGATCTTTGATGGGTTTCTAGAGCTTTCCTACTCCAGCCCAGTGAGATCTTTGATGGGTTTCTAGAGCTTTCCTACTCCAGCCCAGTGAGATCTTTGATGGGTTTCTAGAGCTTTCCTACTCCAGCCCAGTGAGATCTTTGATGGGTTTCTAGAGCTTTCCTACTCCAGCCCTGTGCCAGGCTTGTCTGGTGCTTGCCTGGTCAACTAGGTGTTGACTGATGGTACATTTTCACCTAAGACTATTGATTAGCCAAGTGATGGCTGTTAAAATAGGTCAGACTTCATAGTAGTATTAGTGAAGCTTGGAATAACATGAACATGCTGGAGAGGCTTGGATTTTTTGGCAGAGACAGTAGTATAACTGTAGTATATAAAACTGATTTTATATTATTGCCATCTCATCAGAATATGGATCACATACTACAGACAAAGACTTCAAAGATTAATTCATTACATCTCAACATTGGTGATGATTTATTGTAATTTATTTTTTTTGCCGAAACTTAATTTGTAAATAACAAAGCATTCTAATTGCCTGCCTTTTTTCTAAATTTAGTATTAAGTTGCTGTTTTTATGGAGGACTCCATTATATGTAAAGAAACTAATAGTACTTATTTGAGATAAAAAAGTAATAAGTATTTGTTTGTTTAGGTGGATGGGTGCACAGCGTCAGTTTTTCTGGTGATGGTAACCGTGTGTGTTGGGTCGGCCATGATTCAAGCCTCACTGTGGCTGATGCTGGCAAGGAAATGGCTAAAACCCAGCTGAAAACTGAGTACTTACCCTTTACTTCTGTCACCTGGGTCTCACTTAACTCACTGGTTGCAGTGGTAAGTACTTGAGCACTCAGCCACATAAAATATTTGATAATAACATCACTCATCTAGTGTGTTTTCACTTAGCTGATCATTTTTAATGGTAATATTAATGTATTTTGACATAATTTCTAGACTATTATGAGAAATCTTTCTTTCAACACACTGGCCTTATCTCACTGAGGCAGGGTGGCCCAAAAGGAAAAACGAAAATTTTGCCTTTTACATTTAGTAATATATACAGGAGAAGGGATTACTAGCCCCTTGCTCCCGGCATTTTAGTCGCCTTTTACAACACCCATGGGTTACGAAGGAAGAATTCTGTTCCACTTCCCCATGGAGATGAGAGGAAATAAACAAGAACAAGAGCTAGAATGAAAATAGAAGAAAACCCAGAGGGGTGTGTATGTATATGCTTGTACATGTATGTGTAGTGTGACCTAAGTGTAAGTAGAAGTAGCAAGATGTACCTGAAATCTTGCATGTTTATGAGACACAAAAAAGACAAAAGCAATCCTACTATCAAGTAAAACAATTACAGGTTTCCATTTCACAATCACTCGGCAGGATGGTAGTACCTCCCTGGGTGGTTGCTGTCTACCAACCTACTACCTAGATTATGAGAAATATTTGTAGATAATATTTTCTGACAGGATAGTCACAAAAGCTACATTTGCTGCTGCTATGGGAATCCCTGCAAGACCCGCCTGGAGTATATGCTTTATTCACTCCAGAACTCCTCCCTTGGGCCTCAGCAGGGCCTTTTATGGTCTTATGCTCAATATAGGGGCCACTTCATCACTACCCACTTTGGTAGTTCCCAGTTATAGTCAACATCACCTGGAACTCTGACAGAGTCCCACATTTTAGCTGGCATTGAAAACATAACTGAATAAAGTGGAGGACAAACATGAGCATTCCTGGGGCCAAAATTCAGGAATATATTTTTCTAATAAAAAAATAGTTTTCTGCTATAGAAACCCAGGGGCCCCACCTGGAAACATTACATCACTACCACACAGTTGAGGAGGAAGCTGTAAAATTGTGTTGGGCTCCCAAGGGGGCTAGTTGTGCAGACTATAGCTCAACCAGAGAGAAAGGTGATTTAACTAGACCACAAAGAAGTGTGCTAGTCCAGTGTGTGAAATGATCTCTAAATAGGTCCCTGAGTGAAGTCCATACTGGGAACAGGATGATCAGGTTGACTGAGGAATGGATCAACCCTGCCATTGCATGCATACCATGCACCAGAACGAGCAAGTGGAAGGTACTTGGCACACCGCCACATGTGCATGACTTACCAGTGATAGAGCCCAGATATTGACTTGACTAAGAGTAGATATCACTTTGCCCGACAGTGAGGCGAAGTACTGGTACTCAAAATGTTTGTGCTGGGAGAAGCACCTCAGAGTGACGGAGGCCTGATTATAGGTCTCGGCAGAAGATCTTTGACTTTGTATTTAAGAATTAATTCAACATTAGCTCAGATGCAGTCCAGAGATGCAATGTCCCTGGATAACCCACCACCTAGGGTACCCTTCCTACTATAAAACATATACATAGGTAATATTTCTGTTGAGAGTAGTATCAAAATAGGAAGAGTTTATAAGGTGCCTATAGGATGTGTAGTACATCTAGACTTGCCCTAATGCTGGCAGACTCTTGCTGGGGCACCTGCAAAGAGGAAAAAGTGGGAATCTGCAAGACTTCTGATACATCTGTGGCTGTGGTCCAGTATACTGATCCCCAACACATACCTGAAGAAAAACAAAGAAACAAATGTCTCACTTGGGGAAAGGGGGTAAAAGCCCTTGAAGCCCTGAAAGCCCCTGAAGCCTGGTATGCTCCAGAAGGAAATCTTGCTGAACATGTGCAGGCAGTGAACATAACACCTGATGAATAGTGCCTGGCTGAAGAGCTGCAAGATGTTGAATTAATGATGAAATGCAGGCTGCTATGGCCAGGGAATCCACATGACCATGAGAGACATGGGCCAGTCTGACTAGGGAGGGAAGGGCTCAGGGTGCCACCAACAAAAGAGAACCCCAGGACCCACCCTGAATAGGGGTGAACACAGCCAGAGTGCTCAACAAGGCACAAGAGGTCATAGATGCCTCTCCACTTCTGATGGGAGGCTCCAAAGAGAATAGAAGTTGTAAGTGGAACCTACAGTATACCAGAAGCTGAGAGCCTGGAAAGGTCATTCCCAGATGCATGCTGTAGTAAAGTATCAGTGGGACCTAAGATAGACGAACACAAAATGGGTGAGCACCCATTGTCCAAGGTAGAAGAAAGAAAAAAGCCTGGCAATAGTAAACAGTAGATGTGGAGAGAAGCATAAAGCCAAGAATGAGAATGGCAACTACCCCAAGCAAAATGTAGGGTGCTGGTCCAAGTCCAAGAGACAGCCATGAACATAAGGTCAACTTACCATGAGGAAAGAGGTTGAAATAAAGTAGAGGTTTCAGATTTGGGATGAGGTGCAGTATTTCCTGCTATAGAGATGATGGGGAATAACTTTTGGAAAGCAGGGTTAAGTCTTGAGGACAAATGAGAAAGCATGTCATCCAAGTATTCACATGTCATCCAGCAAACAGCAGGAAACAGAATGAATATAGTCAAATTAGACTAAGGAAAGGAGTCCAGCCCTCTTTCCCTGTGGCCCATGAAAACAGCCTGACCAATCTGGAACTGAAGTGGGTCCCAAGGGGCATGGGGTAGGGACTCAAGTACAGGCTAAGTGTCCAAAGGTGAAGAATGAAATCCAGTAGTCACACTGCTGGCCTCCAGTTTTCTGTGTGACATTACACAAGGAGCAGCCATTGGTCTGCCAGCCTAAATGACTTGTGGGGGCCTGTGCAGGGAAGAAGGGTCCAGGAAATCAAACTAGGAGGAGCAAGGAATGATTATGCCTGTGGAGCAGCCAAAGATGTAAAGGACAAAGTGAATTACCAACACTTTAGGACATCAAAAAACCTCTGCAAAACCACGGAGTCACTCTGTTGTAGGACCTGCTAGGACTAAGTCACAGTAACCATCCTTGGAAATCCTGTAGGTACAGAATTTCAGTGATATCCACCAAGTCAGTTCCTCATTTGGTTGACAAGTTACTGGCTAAAATCATCCATACTTTATCAAGCAGTGGTAAAAGAAGGCTCTGTTCTGAGCATAAGATGCACTGTGGATCCTGCTCTAGCAATAGAGGTGAATTTGAATTTGAATGACACATTGCATATTCCTAGTGTGGGCACTGGGACTATATTACCGTAGAAAATAAAATACTGTACAAATTTACACATTAGGACTGTACATTTACAACCAAACCATCTTATTTCTTATTATCTTCACAGTTCATGAATAAGAAATCTATATTTCACACTTCATCCTCTGCAGTATATGCTTTTGCCATAAATATATTTTTCAGGGGCATGGGTGTTGTCCTATGTTGTACTCAGTTGATGACACTGGCAAGTTGACCTTTGTCACCAAGTTAGATGTGGCCCAGAAAAAGGAGACTGGCAGTCTAAGGTATGATAATGCTTTAATAAGAAGTTTTCTAGTTTTATGGTACTTTTCTTTATAAACACATTATCCATATCCCACTTAGGTAGGGTGACCTGTAAAAGAAGAAAAACTTTCACCATCACTGCTGTGTCAGAGGCACATTAACATTATAGTTCAGATCCCCCTCCAACTTGCAGTATTCCCACCCCTCCTTCAGAGTGCAGGCTCTGTACTGCCCACCTCTAGGACTCAAGTCTGGCTAACTGGTTTTCCTGAATCCCTTCATAAATGTTACCTTTTTCATGCTTCAACACCACGTCTAAGTCTTGAAAACCACTTGCCTCCACTCACTCGTATTGCAAATACCTGTTGGATTTCCAACAGGTGTATAATGTAGGACTTCTCAGCCATGGGGGTTGAGAAGCCCTACATTATACACAGTAGGGTTGTTAAGAATTTTTCCTAGAATTGTGATGCCATCTACTTCTGCTTACTGGTGATTAAAATGATCATTTGAAGGTACAGGGTTATACAACTATTAAAATCACCACTGTAGCCACTAACAGTTTAGCATGTATTTCAGGTACACATCTTGCTTGTTCATCTCCCCAAACTGGCAGTCATAACCACAGGAATATATGGACTCTGAGGTGTTGATTTATAAATGGATTAATTATGTTTTGCCAGTACTTTATATTTTTTTCATATTCAGATATTTACAGTGACATACTGGTAGCTAACCAATATTGTGGCTGTTAGATGGTGAGGAGAAAAGGATACTTGATGAGCAAGAGAGAGAAAGATTCAGAAGAAGTTTTTTAAATTTAGAGTAGGTAGAAGAAAGATTGGAAATCGATGGCAGAAATTGAAACAAAGATGGAAAATGAAAAAGTGTGAATGACCTTGAAAATGAATTAAGGCAGCTGAGGCACAAAGTAGGAAAGGCTTAGAAGCCAATCAGCTAAAGACATAAACAGTAGTGGTAAAGGATGTGAGCAGCCATCATATGTTAAGCGAGTCAGGAGGGAGAAGAAAGTAGAAATGGTAAATGACCCTTGAGGAAATAAAGGTGGAGAGGAAAACTTTGATGAGACAAGTAGGGAAGGATGTGAGGTATAGAGTTTCATTAGTATTCAGATTAAATTAAGTAATGGAACTTGAGAGGAAAATGAAAAGACAGGAGGAACAAAAAGTTGAAGATCTGATAGTAGAAAAGGTAGTTGTAAATGAGACTAGCAAAACCTGTTTTTTCAGGCATGTACATATTTAAAGGGGAAAGACAGGGCCATTACAAGTTCTGTTTATGTGCTCAGAAACAAGAAACCATGTTATGATAAGAAAATTGAATCTAAGGGATCTCTCAAATTCAACACAGTCTAATTCTATGGATGACAGGACAAAGAAGGAAAGAAATGCGAAAAGGGAGACACTGGAAAAGAGAAGGAAGCAGCAGAGGAATGGAACAAAGGGAAAAAGTTCAGGAAGTGCCCAACATTCCACAGAGAATCCTTGTTCGGTATCTTGAGAAGTAAAGTGAGCAAGTAGTATGTCCGGAGAACAGTAAGAAATAGAATAATCAGAGTTTGGTACCCAAATGTAGATGGCGTCACCAGTTAATGTGAGACCTTGAAATTAGTAACAGAATAGAAAAAATCTGATATTATAGCTATTACAGAGATAAAACCCAGGATTAATTACAAATGCAATATTTCCAGAGAGCTAACAAATACTAAGAAAATAAATGTAAAAAAAAAGAGGTGAAGGGAGAGTAGGACTGATAATCAGAACCCAATGAAGATTTAAGGACCTGGGAAATCTGGAAACTGGGGATTTGAGGGAATGATATAGTAGGTACTGTAATGTCTAGAGAGGCAAGAGTAACAGTGGTAGTGATGTGTAATCTATCACTAAATTACTGGACAGTGATTTATATATTGGGAACTGTGGCAGAGAGAGCAAAAAGAAGCAAAGATAAATGCCTGGTACCAGGAGATTTGAACCAAAAGATTGACTGGGAAAACTGGGACCCCCGAGGAGGACTAGGAAGTCCCTAGAGTAGTGATGAAATATTTTCTGTGGCAACATGTGAAGGAAACAAGAGTGAGGGGAGGAGATGAGCCAGCAGAACTCAACCTGGTTTTAATATAGAATGATTATGACATAACTGGAATTACTTGTGGAGATCCTCTAGGTGGTAGCAGTCATGTGATACTAAGTTTTGAGTACCTTGTAGAAATGGAAGGAATTGGACAACAGAAACTGGGACTACGGGGGGGGGGGGGACTAATAAAATGAGAAACTTTGAGAGAAAAGCGGTGAGAAAGTGAACTAGAGGGCAAAACTGTACAAGAGACAAACAAAAGATTTGTACCAAGCATGAAGAAAGTAAAGAAGAAAAACAGAGCCCATGGTTCAATCATGACTGCAGAGAGAATAAAGGGAGGAGCAAGAAGACCTTGAAGTACAGGTACACCACCAATTTTCTGGCACCTTTAGTTCCATAGCCTTGCCAGATTATCCATTATGCTGGACCAGTGGAGGTTATGTAATGATAATTCAGCAGCACACTTCAGATCCACTAATTATACATCCTGTGTCTCTAAAGAACGATGGTTTATTAATTACTGTACATGTAAAGAGTGTTGCAGTACTACCACTCCAAAAGTGCCAAATTTTGGAATTGTATTGGAACTGTATAGCTAATCTTTTTAAACATTTCATTCAAATGAAGGTATTTCATGTGCTTTGATATTTTCCTCTAGTTTTTCATGCATAAAGTAAACATTCATTAGGTCCTGTTCCATCTCAAGGTAGGTTGTTCTAGCTCTTTGATTAATTCACCAGACAACTTAATTAACTTGTCATTAGTAAGTTTTTCAGCTACACCACTGACACTTGCATCTTTCTTAGAAGCCAGAGCTAGGGTTTAATGTAAGTAAAATAAGCTAGAATTGCAAAACATCAAGGGATCACCAATTACAGTGTAAACAGTTCATGCTACATGCAACACCATCTGTAGCTTCCCAGTAAGCTAGTCTGGTGGTTGCAGGAATTTCAGGTGCCTTGTAATTTTGCCCAGACTTAGAGGTGTCAGACCATCAGTTCCCAGAAAATCAGTGACATATCTGCAAAACTGGAAAACAAGCAAGATAGTCAAAAACAAATTCACAAGAATAAGAAGGAAATCTGAAAGACAACTTCAAAATGAGACAGCATCAAAGGGCATAACAAATCCACATTTACTCCACAAACACTTAAAAATAATGTGAAGGACCAAAAGATTCAAAATTATTTTTACAGAAGAAAGTGGAGAGTTCCCAGAAGGCATTGTAGTCATGCTAGATCAGCATATACTAGAAAACATAAACACAGCCAAGTAGAAGTGATGACATTGCTAAGTGAGCATGATGTAACACAAGCAAAGGAACAAGATAGCATATCTCCGTGGGTGCTGAGAGAAGGGACAGAACCACTGTGGGACCCAGTAACAAAGAAAATTGGATAAAGGTAAATGTGATCCTCCATACATAAAAAGGTAGAAAGCAAAGAGGCACAGACTAATATCTTTAATATGCATACTGTCAGAAATCTTGGAGAGATTATTTATTACTTACACAAAACTTGCATGTATTTACTGATGAAAAATCGTGTCTTACAAATTTGCTGGAGTTCTTCAACAGAGTCATAGAGATAAAACAAGAAAGACATGGCTGAGTTTACTACATCTTCTTGGGCTTCAGGAACACATTTTGTATAATACTACAGCACCAATTAGTTCAGAAATTAGAGGAACAGGCAGGATTAAAAGGCAGAATGTTCTAACAGATATGGGAGTGTGTGTATGACAGAGTGCAAAGAGTATCATTAAGAGATAAGACATCAGAAAAGGAGCAAGTAATGAGTGGGGTTCCACAAGGATTGTTACTATAACCACTACTGTTTCTAATATACATGTACATGGATGACTGCCAGAGGGAATCAAGTCCTGTGTCATTTTGCTGTTGATGCAAGATTAATAAAAGGAATAAGGTCAGTTAAGGATGGTGATCAACTTCAGGGAAACCTCAAAAGATATATAAAAATGGTCAGTGATGACATGGAAATGTGTGGAGAGGGTTGACGTGGTCTTATTGGGCTGAGGTGGATGCAGAGTTGTAAATAGTTGATGGTTGTACTGGAGTGCTTGAGTAGTCTGTAATTTGTCTCTTGTCTGTTTAACCCTGCAGTACTTTATGCAGCTGATGATTAGGCATCATTACTTGTTCCAGACTCTGCTTCACAGCCTTACTTTTAGATGTGTCTCAATCCTTTTCGTTGAAAAAGTCTGCAAATTTACCAATAACATGGAATTGCTTTTGTAACTTTTAGTGTTAACAGTTATGTACAGGTCATACCTCTTCCTCTTGTATCTGCCTCTCTTTCTCCTCACTGGGAATTGATCTCCTTCAGCATTTCTTCTCCAGTTGCTTATTCATCATTCTTTTGTAACAATTCAGTTATGTGTTTTCATGCATATCTTCAAAGCACTCAAATCTTGATGTTCTTGCCAAAGCCACAATCTCCTGGACTTGACTCCTTACTGAGGGAAAATGAGAGAAGTTGATAAATTAGACACATGTGCAACTCTTGGGTATCTTTATTGAGGAAACGTTTCGCCACACAGTGGCTTCATCAGTCCATACAAAGGAGAATCTTGAAGAACAGGAGGAGAATGAGGTAATCAGTCCCTCAACCTTGAGTCGATGTGGTCAGTCCATCAATCTTGAATAGAATACGGCATAAGTGCGAAGAAGGAGCTTATAAACCGTTGGTAGGAGAGGTGCAGCAGTCATAGGTGGTGTCACATTTGTTCAATGTGGAAGTAGGTTGTGCCCAAGAATTAGGCAAGCGAAGAATTCCCAAGTATTAAGATCCCAAGAAGTTGCAGTGTCTGACAGGTTTGTAGATGAATGGTTCAGAGAACCGACATGTTGATAAATTAGACACATGTGCAACTCTTGGGTATCTTTATTGAGGAAACGTTTCGCCACACAGTGGCTTCATCAGTCCATACAAAGGAGATCTTAATACTTGGGATCTTAATACTTGGGAATTCTTCGCTTGCCTAATTCTTGGGCACGACCTACTTCCACATTGAACAAATGTGACACCACCTATGACTGCTGCACCTCTCCTACCAACGGTTTATAAGCTCCTTCTTCGCACTTATGCCGTATTCTATTCAAGATTGATGGAGTGACCACATAGACTCAAGGTTGAGGGACTGATTACCTCATTCTCCTCCTGTTCTTCAAGATTCTCCTTTGTATGGACTGATGAAGCCACTGTGTGGTGAAACGTTTCCTCAATAAAGATACCCAAGAGTTGCACATGTGTCTAATTTATCAACATGTCAGTTCTCTGAACCATTCATCTACATGAGAGAAGTTATTCACCATAGATAAGATAGTACCTGCAACAGGGACAGCAGAAGGTCACAATTGTAGACTGAGAAAGAATGGAGCTGAAGGATACAATAAAATTTTTCTATGCAGAGTGGTAGCCTGATAGAATGACTTAAAAAGGTAGAAACACAGTATTAAAAAATTATGTGGTGGAAAAATTACTGAAATTAGGACACCACAAGAATAGCTCTGCTCCTGTAGCTACAAATAAGTACTCTACACTAAATCCTCTTATACCATTCTCATGAATGTGATTTTGTGCAAATATCATTAAAAAAAAAGGAAATGCTTATATGCATTGTAATTCTAAAAAAAATATCAAATGTGGAATTTGTGTAGTACACCCCTTAGGTTTTGTCAGTGTAATTGCAGGGTCACAAGTGGTGTTTCCTCTGGCCCCAGCTTCTTGCTATTCCTGTTATGCGAAAGCAAGGTATGTCCACTGGACAGCATTTTCCTTAACTACAGTAATTTTTTTCCAAAATTTAGATAACCTATGAATTCTTAATTTATATACAACACTTGCGTAAAAAGTTTGAAGCAAATATTTACTTCATTAATTTCCAGAATCCAAAGAAGTTTAGTAAAAACTTTTTGGTTTATTAACCTTGAAGGTTAGTAACCCAGTATTGTACATTGCCATAATTATGCAGTAATTACACAGTTCTTGTACAGTGGAACCCCGGTTTTTATCCTTAATCCGTTCCAGAAGGTCTGTCGAAATCCGAAATGGACAAAAACTCAAGTAATATTTCCCATAAGAAATAATGTAAATCCAATTAATCCATTCCAGACACCCAAAAATATTAACAAAAAATACATTTTATAGAGAATAACTATACAGTGGACCCCCGCATACCGATTTTAATCTGTGCAAGAGGGGTCATTGTTATGCGAAATAATCGGTATGCGAATGAATTTTCCCCATAAGAAATAATGGAAATCAAATTAATCCGTGCAAGACACCCAAAAGTATGAAAAAAAAAATTTTACCACATGAAATATACATTTTCCTACACACAAAGAGAAGGATACATGCACAATAGTAGAGTAGTACATGCACAATATATATTGTGCATGTACTACTCTACTAAATGAAGAATAAATGACACTTACCTTTATTGAAGATGCAGCAATGACTGATGAGACACTGTGTCCTGGGAGTGCCTTTTCCTCCTGAGTACTGTAGGTCCTGTTTGGCATTTTCTTCCAGAACAGGCCTTATCACACTGTGTATGCCACTATGATTCTTAAATCTCTCAAACCAACCTTTGCTGGCTTTAAATTCACCAATATGAGCACTAGTTCCAGGTATTTTCCCTGTTCACCTGGGTGTTAGTCGACTTGTGTGGGTTGCATCTTGGGACACAAGATTAAGGACCCCAATGGAAATAAGTTAGACAGTCTTCGATGACACTGACTTTTTTGGGTTATCCTGGGTGGCAAATCCTCTGGGGTTAATTGTTTCTTGGTATTCTCAATAAGCCACACCAACAACGGTGCTACAGCAGCAGCAGCAGCTGACGGTGGTACAGCAGCAACAGACGATGCTACAGTAGCAGCAGATGATGCTACAGCAGCAGCAGACGATGCTACAGCAGCAGCAGCAGCTGACGGTGGTACAGCAGCAACAGACGATGCTACAGCAGCAGCAGACGATGCTACAGCAGCAACAGACGATGTTACAGCAGCAGCAGACGATGCTACAGCAGCAGCAGCAGCAGACGATGCTACAGCAGCAACAGACGATGCTACAGCAGCAGCAGACGATGCTACAGCAGCAGCAGCAGCTGACGGTGGTACAGCAGCAACAGACGATGCTACAGCAGCAGCAGACGATGCTACAGCAGCAACAGACGATGTTACAGCAGCAGCAGACGATGCTACAGCAGCAGCAGCAGCAGCAGACGATGCTACAGCAGCAGCAGCAGCAGCTGACGGTGGTACAGCAGCAACAGATGATGCTACAGCAGCAGCAGACGATGCTACAGCAGCAGCAGCAGCAGACGATGCTACAGCAGCAGCAGCAGCAGCAGCTGTACCACCAATAGTAGCGATGGTTGATTGGGGTTTATTATACAACCTGGCCAGCTCGGAGACACGCACTCCACTTTCATACTTATCAATGATCTTTTTCTTCATCTCTATTGTAATTCTCACCCTTGTTGCTGTGGGGTTGGCACTAGAAGCTTTCTTGGGGCCCATGGTCACTTATTTTCCAGAAAAAGCACCGAAAACACTGTAATAATACGAAATATTCCGATTGTATGCTTGGATGTTACCGCGGAGGCTGGCTGGTAAACAATGCCACCGGCGGCACATGTGAGGCTGGCTGAGGGCGCACATTGGACGCGTCTCGGACGAAAATCGGTGAGTGGGTTTTTAAGCGGTATGCGAGGCAAAACTTTTGCGATTAAAGCAAGCGGTATGCGGATTAATCGTTATGTGATGCCATCGGTATGCGGGGGTCCACTGTAGTTTTACATACAGAAAACAATGAGAAATAAATATAAAGCACTAATTTTAATGGATAAATAAACATTTAAATCACTTTTACCTTTATTGAAGACTCTTGTTGGCGTATTCTTTATGAGATCCGCATGCAACTGCCTTGCCTTTTCACAAATTATCACCTCCACAACACTATCTCCCGCTAACTGTTTTTTGTTGATCCACACCAACAACAACAACTCAACATCTTCGATTGTTTGCCATCACTACCACCCTCTACCACCATCATTACCACCCTCTGCCGTCATCACAACCACAACCACCATCACAACCACAACCACCCTATACCACCATCACTATCACAACTACCCTCTGCCACCATCACAACCACAACCACCCTATACCACAATCACAACCACAGCCACCCTCTACCACCATCACAACCACAACCACCCTCTACCACCATCACAACCACAACCACCTCTACCACCATCACAACCACAACCACAACCACCCTCTACCACCATCACAATCACAACCATGCTCTACCACCATCACAATCACAACTACCCTCTGCCACCATCACAACCACAACTATCCTCTACCACGCTCACAACCACAACCACCTTCTACCATACCACCATCACTACTACCCTCTACCTCCATCATTACCACCCTCTACCACCATCACAACCACAACCACCCTCTACCACCATCACAACCACAACCACCCTCTACCACCATCACAACCACAACCACCCTCTAGTAAGTCGAATTAATTTTCTCCATAAGAAATAATAGAAATCAAATAAATCCATGCAAGACACCCAAAAGTATGAAAAAAAAATTTTTACCACATGAAATATACATTTTCCTACACACAAAAAGAAGGATACATGCACAATATTAAAATTAAGAATAAGTAACACCTTTATTCATGATGCAGCAATGACTGATGAGACACTGTGTCCTGGGAGTGCCTTTTCCTCCTAAGTATTGTAGGTCCTGTTTGGCATTTTCCTCCAGAACAGGCCTTATCACACTGTGTATGCCACTATGATTCTTAACCCCTTGAGGGTCCGTGCCGTAGATCTACGGCTTTACGTTAAGGGTCCAAACCGTAGATCTACGTCATGAGCTCAGCTCACTCTTATAAGCTGTGAGTGGTAAATTTTGGCCTTGATATGAGAGAATGCATCTATGTGGTATGTGTGCACCATATAAAACAAATCCTGCAGCACATAGTGCATAATGAGAGAAAAAAAACTGAGACCATAATTTTCGATTAAAACAGCAACTTTGCAGTGTTTTTTCGTATGTTTTTTATAGTTGTATTTGCGATTTCTTGGTCTCATTTGATAGAATGGAAGACATATTACAGAAATAGATATGATTTTGATTGGTTTTAGTACTGGAAATGGCTTGAAACTGAGCTCAAAGTAGCAGAAATGTTACATTTTTGCCGATGTTCAAGAGTAAACAGATGACCTCACATGTCTAATACACTCCTGCTGGTGGGTCTAATATACATTCACAAATGTGCTGATATTATTTATACAATTATTACAATATTGCATAACAGTAAATCTTCTATTTTTTGGTTTGAATAAAAATTCATTATGTGAATAAGAAATCAAAATGGAATTCATTAGTAAAGCCTGAAAACATGACTAATGAACAGAGGAAATGTTAGTTTGGTGCCAGGAACACCTGCATTGTTTATTCTGGACCCTATTTTGAAATTGGAGTATTTTGAACTTTGCATTAAATTGACCAAATTACCGATTTCCAATCACTTTATTTTGTAGTTGAAACAGTTGACTTGGCAAATACTTGTGCTCAACCGATAGAATAGAAGTAATACTAGTGAAATAGCTAAGAATTTGTTCAACTGGAATAATGTAATAGGCCTAAAATGGGAGTCAAAGTCTGCAAAATCGCCGATGCATAAATATCGCTGACACATCAAAATTTGTGAAAGCATAATTTTGTCAGTTTTCCATCAAATTTCATACTTTTTGTTTTATTACTTTCAGAAAAAAGATTCTCTATCATTTCATAAGAAAAAATAAATTTTTTTTTAAAATTCTTGGACATTGGTGCACCCTTTGAAATTTGGCCTCTGGACCCTGAAAGGGTTAAATCTCTCAGACCAACCTTTACTATATTCACCAGTATGAGCACTAGTTCCAGGCATTTTTTTCTGTTCACCTGGGTGTTAGCCGACTGGTGTGGGTCGCATCCTGGGAGACAAGATTAAGGACCCCAATGGAAATAAGTTAGACAGTCCTTGATGTCACACTGGCTTTTTTGGGTTATCCTGTGTGGCTAACCCTCTGGGGTTAAGTGTTTCTCGGTATTCTCGATAAGCCACACCAACAACAGTGCTACAGCAGCAGCTGATGGTGCTACAGCAGCAGCAGCAGGTGACGGTGCTACAGCAGCAGCAGCTGATGGTGCTACAGCAGCAGCAGCAGCTGATGGTGCTACAGCAGCAGCAGCTGATGGTGCTACAGCAGCAGCAGCTGATGGTGCTACAGCAGCAGCAGCTGACGGTGCTACAGTAGCAGCAGCTGACGGTGCTACAGGAGCAGCAGCAGCTGATGGTGCTATAGCAGCAGCAGCTGACGGTGCTACAGCAGCAGCTGACGGTGCTACAACAACAGCAGCAGCTGATCGTGGTACAATAGTACTTCGATAATATTTCTCATCCTTTTTACCAAAGGGTTGGCACTAGAAGCTTTCTTTGGGCTCATGGTGGCTTATTTAGCAGTTAGAAGCACTAAAAGCACTGATATAATACAAAATATTCCAAATGTATGAGTGGGAGCGACCGCTGTGGCTTGTAAACATTGGCACACTAACTGAAGGCAGGCCAGCTGAGGTGAGCTCAGGTGGACAGACATGTGGACTCGGTACCGGATGAATGCTGTAGGTCGAGTTTTTCAACATACAGTACATCAGGGTCAAATTTTTATGCTGAAAAGCATTGTAGGTCAGTTTTAATGTAGGTTGGGGACATCATATGTCGGGGGTCCACTGTATTGCTCGCTGAACAAGTGACAGAGGCAGATTGAGTCACATACGTGTGAGTGGCCGCATCCCGGGCAGGCGGATATGTCTGATATGGACGATTTCCGAGCGGAGGTACGAAACCTGGGGTAATATTTCACCCAAAAAAGTGGTCAAAATCCGAATTGTTCAATATCCGCACTGGACGAAATCCGGGATTCCACTGTATTTAATAGTAATACGTCTACTCTAATTGTATTTCTATAATTGCTGAACTTGGTGATTAATAATAAAAATTGATAATAAAGTGTTAAACTAAAAAGTTGAAAACTGTAACATAGGACATTTTGCACTCACTGAAGCTCAGCTAATAAATAAACTGACTACTCAATCATTTCCTGTGTTAGAAAGATTCCCCACACCTTGTTATGTAAGGCAGAGTAGTGCTTATTTGGATAATACAATAAAGGACAGTATATAAACAAGGCTCCTACCAACTGCTGACCCTTATATATGTATTATCAACAAAGAAGTAATATTTTGAAAGAGGAGGTGGAGGCATGCTATTTACCTACTGACTCTGGTTTCAGATCTGCAAAAGTGTGGTGTAGCTGACTAATTATTTTATTTTCCAATAATAATAATAATAATAATAATAATAATTCACTTCATAATGCAGTATATAAATAGTGCAATAAATTGTAAGTCCATAATATATAGTACATACTGTGGATTTTCATTTTATTTTATCACTAGTTATATATGCAGAACTATACTGTCATGTATAATAAATTCAACATTGTTTACCTGATGATTCATATAGAAAAATAATTTGTTTTATAAATTTAGTTTTTTCACTAAATATTTTTTCTTTACATTTATTGGACAATACATGTGTACTGAGTGCTTGAATTTTTCTTTGATGTTTAGAGAAGTGAATCCCATAGAAAGGTAAGAGAGTGGTAAGGTAACTCAGACATGTGCTTCACTTAGTGACACCCAGATAGAAAAATCCAGTTTGTAAGTTTATAATTAAATGTTTGGTGTATTAAGTAGTTTTGTTTTTTGGCATACTGTATTGAGGTGGGCACAGATGTATTATTAGTTTGCCTGACAAGAAGGTACACATATCATAGATGTGATAAGTTTAGCTAGTAGGGTATGCATAAAGTACAGATTTAAAATATGATATGAACATTAGAATAAAAGTCACAACACCATGGCTGTGTTTTGATCTACTGTGACGTATCATTAACTCACGAATGGTCTGCGATGACCCTGAATATTGTCTTAGTTTATCTATAGTTTTGTGCTAATTATGAAACTTTATCATGAGTAATGTATAGAAATTAATTATATTGATCTCATAGTTGACCAAGCCTAGTTCTAGAAGTTTATACATTGAAAACCTTTTTAACTCTAGTGTTTAACTACAAAATAAGACATATGCTCTGAGTAGTTATATTTCCTATTTAGATATGATGTGTTATCAAACCACTGATTACTTAACTCTTGTTAGTGGGTTGCTGCAGTTATACTTGTATTATGTTGCACTAATTGTTCCATAATAAGCAGTTAAGTATGAATAATTGAGTGATTAAGAGGTAGAAAACCTTTGTTGATAATAAAAGTAGCTAATGTATTTTGTGAAAGTCATTTACAGTTTTTAACATAGAAGTAGATGTTAATTCATGAATTGTAAAGTGCAATTGTTTTCTTAAAATTATTTGGTAGATTGGTTTTCCCATATTAACCCAAGAATTTGCTTCCATAGCTGAAGTAAATAAAGTTTACATTCTTGTACACTTAAATTTCCTTTGGTATCTTCACACTGCAACACTTTTGTTTTATATCTTTCAAACTTTGATCTTTTAAATTTTTACTACTGGTATTTCTTTTGTCTCTTTTTATTGTTTTATTATTCATTTACTGTTGACTAATGTTCTATTTTTATTTTGCTCTTCTATTGCATTATTTACATTTTCTAAGATAACTTTCATTGGGTAAAATTGTTAGGTGCTCAATAATAACCCACATGGAGACAAACACAAAAGATAAAGTTGTCTGTATGTACAGTAGGGCCCCATTTATACGGCAGGTTAGGCTCCAGGCTACTGCCGTAAAGCAAAATTCCTGTAAAGCGGAACATTACTTTTTCCACTTAAAAATGCATATAAATACCAGATAACAAGTTTACAATAACATATATTAAGTTAGGTATTAAAAACAATGAAAATTACAATACACACACAGTACGCTCATTAATTACCTTAAAATATTTGTAGTCTTAATGTAGTGTGAGAGGTGAGTATTTATTGTAAAAAGTCAAGTGTAGTAGCTCGCTACCTACCACATCCCACATATTTTTTTGGATTTTTTCCAATTTTTTTTTTTTTTTTTTTTTTTTGTATTATTCTTGCTAATGTAATAATTGACTATTTGGCATCATATGAGAATGGGTGGAGTTTATACGACGAGTGTTAACCAACCACAAACCATCTTGCAACATCCGGGGCACTTGGGAGGCAAGAGGAGTCCGGAGAAAATTCATCATTATTGCGCTAATATCAACTCTACGGCTTATTTATCTATCAGAATTGATCTAATATGACATAAACCTTATAAATGACATATAAACATGATATATACACTAGAATTAATAAAATAGGCCATAATATGGCGAGTGTCTGTCAGTGATATTAGGAATAAAATAATTTCCCTTGCTTCCTACATTGCCTTCTTTGGTCTTGAGTAGGAGAAAACGGTGTTTTGGAGAGGATAGCTACACTAGATCAAACCGTACCATACTAGATCACCAGTAAACCCAGTAACAAATGCAATTTTCCCGAATTTTTTTTTTTCCCCCCGAGTCGGGAGTCTGGCCGGCGTTCCAGGTGATTATCTCAGAAGTAAATTATTGACTTATTTCATGAAGACTAGCCTTTATTATTGATTTAAATTAAATACTTTACTAAAAACAATCATAAATCAATGATTGTTCTCCTGTCTGGTAAAAGTAGAATAACTGTTTTCCAAATGTTTTGGGAGTTATATGTGAGTAAAGGGCAAGGTATTGTGCAACATGTAAAAAAATTACAAACTTTATTTTTTTTTTTTTTTGCAGAATAAAGATAAGATATTTACAGTGACTGCATTTACTGGAATATTGTATTATGATTGTTTTATGAATACCAAATCTCAAAACCACCTTTCGTAGTGCCACTAATTTACACCTTCGTGTCAAATGAAATTTTCAGTATTATATATTAGTAGTAGGTTGGTAGACAGCAACCACCCAGGGAGGTACTACCATCCTGCCAAGTGAATGTAAAACAAAAGCCTGTAATTGTTTTACATGATGGTAGGAGTGCTGGTGTCCTTTGTCTGTCTCATAAATATGGAAGATTACAGGTATGTCTTGCTACTTCTACTTACACTTAGGTCACACTACACATACATGTACACGTTTATTTATACACACTCATCTGAGTTTTCTTTGATTTTATCTTAATAGTTCTTGGTCTTATTACTTTTCCTTTTATATCCATGGGGAAGTGGAATAAGAATCTTTCCTCCGTAAGCCATGCGTGTTGTAAAAGTCAACTAAAATGCCGGGAACAATGGGCTAGTAACCCCTTTTCCTGTAAAGATTACTAAAAAGAATAAGAAGAAGAAAATTGTCAAAGTGGGAAGTCTGAATGTGCGTGGATGTTGTGCAAATGATAAGAAAGAGATGATTGTGGATGTTATGAATGAGAAGAAGCTGAATGTCCTGGCTTTAAGTGAAACGAAGCTGAAGGGGGTGGGAGAGTTTCAATGGAGAGGAATAAATGGGATTAGGTCAGGGGTTTCAAATAGAGTTAGAGCTAAAAAAAGGAGTAGCAATAATGTTGAAGGATAAGCTATGGCAGGAAAAGAGGGACTATAAATGTATTAATTCAAGGATTATGTGGAGTAAAATAAAGATTGGATGTGAAAAGTGGGTTATAGTAAGCGTGTATGCACCTGGAGAAGAAAGAAGTGTAGAGGAGAGAGAGAGATTTTGGGAATGTTGAGTGAATGCGTGGGGAGTTTTGAATCAAGTGTGAGAGTAATGGTGGTTGGGGATTTCAATGCTAAAGTGGGTAAAAATGTTATGGAGGGAGTAGTAGGTAAATTTGGGGTGCCAGGGGTAAATGTAAATGGGGAGCCTTTAATTGAGCTATGTGTAGAAAGAGATTTGGTAGTAAGTAATACATATTTTATGAAAAAGAGGATAAATAATATACAAGGTATGATGTAGCACGTAATGAAAGTAGTTTGTTAGATTATGTATTGGTGGATAAAAGGTTGAGGGTAGGCTCCAGGATGTACATGTTTATAGAGGGGCAACTGATATATCGGATCATTATTTAGTTGTAGCTACAGTTAGAGTAAGAGGTAGATGGGAAAAGAGGAAGGTGGCAACAACAAGTAAGAGGGAGGTGAAAGTGTATAAACTAAGGGAGGAGGAAGTTCGGGGGAGATATAAGCGACTGTTGGCAGAAAGGTGGCTAGTGCAAGGATGAGTAGTGGGGGGGTTGAAGAGGGTTGGAATAGTTTTTAAAAATGCTGTATTAGATGTGGGGCAGAAGTTTGTGGTTATAGGAGGGTGGGGGCAGGTGGAAAGAGGAGTGATTGGTGGAATGATGAAGTAAAGGGTGTGATAAAAGAGAAAAAGTTAGCTTATCAGAGGTTTTTACAAAGCAGAAGTGTTATAAGAAAAGCAGAGTATATGGACAGTAAAAGAAAGGTGAAGAGAGTGGTGAGAGAGTGCAAAAGGAGAGCAGATGATAGAGTGGGAGAGGCACTGTCAAGAAATTTTAATGAAAAAAGAAAAAATTTTGGAGTGAGTTAAAAAAGTTAAGAAAGCCTAGGGAAAGTATGGATTTGTCAGTTAAAAACAGAGTAGGGGAGTTAGTAGATGGGGAGAGGGAGGTATTAGGTAGATGGCGAGAATATTTTGAGGAATTTTTGAATGTTGAGGAAGAAAGGGAGGTGGTAATTTCATGCACTGGTCAGGGAGGTATACCATCTTTTAGGAGTGAAGAAGAGCAGAATGTAAGTGTGGGGGAGGTACATGAGGCATTACGTAGAATGAAAGGGGGTAAAGCAGCTGGAACTGATGGGATCATGACAGAAATGTTAAAAGCAGGGGGGGATATAGTGTTGAAGTGGTTGGTACTTTTGTTTAATAAATGTATGAAAGAGGGGAAGGTACCTAGGGATTGGCGGAGAGCATGTATAGTCCCTTTATATAAAGGGAAAGGGGACAAAAGAGATTGTAAAAATTATAGAGGAATAAGTTTATTGAGTATACCAGGAAAAGTGTATGGTAGGGTTATAATTGAAAGAATTAGAGGTAAGACAGAATGTAGGATTGCGGATGAGCAAGGAGGTTTCAGAGTGGGTAGGGATGTGTAGATCAAGTGTTTTACATGAAGCATATATGTGAACAGTATTTAGATAAAGGTAGGGAAGTTTTTATTGCATTTATGGATTTAGAAAAGGCATATGATAGAGTGGATAAGGGAGCAATGTGGCAGATGTTGCAAGTATATGGAAATAGGTGGTAAGTTACTAAATGCTGTAAAGAGTTTTTATGAGGATAGTGAGGCTCAGGTTAGGGTGTGTAGAAGAGAGGGAGACTACTTCCCGGTAAAAGTAGGTCTTAGACAAGGATGTGTAATGTCACCATGGTTGTTTAATATATTTATAGATAGGGTTGTAAAAGAAGTAAATGCTAGGGTGTTCGGGAGAGGGGTGGGATTAAATTATGGGGAATCAAATTCAAAATGGGAATTAACACAGTTACTTTTTGCTGACGATACTGTGCTTATGGGAGATTCTAGAGAAAAATTGCAAAGGTTAGTGGATGAGTTTGGGAATGTGTGTAAAGGTAGAAAGTTGAAAGTGAACATAGAAAAGAGTAAGGTGATGAGGGTATCAAATGATTTAGATAAAGAAAAATTGGATATCAAATTGGGGAGGAAGAGTATGGAAGAAGTAAATGTTTTCAGATACTTGGGAGTTGACGTGTCGGCGGATGGATTTATGAAGGATGAGGTTAATCATATAATTGATGAGGGAAAAAAGGTGAGTGGTGCATTGAGGTATATGTGGAGTCAAAAAACGTTATCTATGGAGGCAAAGAAGGGAATGTATGAAAGTATAGTAGTACCAACACTATTATATGGGTGTGAAACTTGGGTGGTAAATGCAGCAGCGAGGAGACGGTTGGAGGCAGTGGAGATGTCCTGTCTAAGGGCAATGTGTGGTGTAAATATGCAGAAAATTCGGAGTGTGGAAATTAGGAAAAGGTGTGGAGTTAATAAAAGTATTAGTCAGAGGGCAGAAGAGGGGTTGTTGAGGTGGTTTGGTCATTTAGAGAGAATGGATCAAAGTAGAATGACACGGAAAGCATATAAATCTATAGGGGAAGGAAGACGAGGTAGGGGTCGGCCTCGAAAGGGTTGGAGAGAGGGGGTAAAGGAGATTTTGTGGGCAAGGGGCTTGGACTTCCAGCAAGTGTGCGGGAGCGTGTTAGATAGGAGTGAATGGAGACGAATGGTACTTGGGACCTGACGATCTGTTGGAGTGTGAGCAGGGTAATATTTAGTGAAGGGATTCAGGGAAACCGGTTATTTTCATATAGTCGGACTTGAGTCCTGGAAATGGGAAGTACAATGCCTGCACTTTAAAGGAGGGGTTTGGGATATTGACAGTTTGGAGGGATATGTTGTGTATCTTTATACGTATATGCTTCTAAACTGTTGTATTCTGAGCACCTCTGCAAAAACAGTGATTATGTGTGAGTGTGGTGAAAGTGTTGAATGATGATGAAAGCATTTTCTTTTTGGGGATTTTCTTTCTTTTTTGGGTCACCCTGCCTCGGTGGGGGGTGTTTTTTGGGCTATGTTATTGAAACTTACAGAGAATAAACTTCATAAACATGTCTTCATGTAAACCACTATGTACGGCTTCTCTCAGTGGCCCTTATAGACCCAACAACAATACTTACACCACATACTCCTCACATATATTATGACATATTTTATCATTTTAGAGTATATACATAAATAAGCAACATGGCTTGTTGTAGTGTTTTAGAATCTCAGGTTCAAGTGTTGAAGGAGATTCTGCTTCTTCAGGAGGAAAATAGGAGGCTGAAGCTTCGCATAGATGAGTTTGGGAGTGAGTGTGAGAAGGATTTAGCTGGTAAGGGAGAAATGGTCACCAGCAGTGATAGTGGCAGCTGCTTTAACTCTTTCAGGGTCCGTCCCGTAGATCTACGGCTTCACGGTGAGTGTCCAAACCGTAGATCTACGCCATGAGCTCAGCTCACTCTGATAAACTGTGAGTGGTACATTTGGGCCTAGATATGAGAGAATACATCTATGTGGTATGTGTGCACCACATAAAACAGATCCTGCAGCACACTGTGTATAATGAGAGAAAAAAATTGAAATGATTTTTCGATTAACCCTTTCAGGGTCCGTCCCGTAGATCTACGGCTTTTCGGTGAGTGTCCAAACCGTAGATCTACGCCATGAGCTCAGCTCACTCTGATAAACTGTGAGTGGTACATTTGGGCCTAGATATGAGAGAATACATCTATGTGGTATGTGTGCACCACATAAAACAGATCCTGCAGCACATTGTGTATAATGAGAGAGAAAAATGAAATGATTTTTCGATTAAAACAGCAACTTTGCAGTGTTTTTTCGTATGTTTTTTTATAGTTGTATTTGCGATTTCTTGGTCTCATTTGATAGAATGGAAGACATATTACAGAAATAGAGATGATTTTGATTGGTTTTAGCACTGGAAATGGCTTGAAACTGAGCTCAAAGTAGCGGAAATGTTAAATTTTTGCCGATATTCAAGAGTAAACAAACGACCTCACACATCTAATACACGTCAGCTGGTGGGTCTAATGTACATTCACAAATATGGTGATGATATTTATACAATTATTACAGTATTGCATAACAGTAAATCTTCTATTTTTTGGTGTGAATAAAAATTCATTATGTGAATAAAAAATCAAAATGGAATTTATTTGTAAAGCCTCAAAATGTAACTAATGAACAGAGGAAATGTTAGTTTAGTTCCAGGAATACCTACATTGTTTATTCTGGAGCCTATTTTGAAATTGGAATATTTTGAACTTTGTGTTAAATTGGCCAAATTAACAATTTCCGATCACTTTATTTTGTAGTTGAAACAGTTGATTTGGCGATTTCTTGTGCTCAATCGATAGAATAGAAGTAATACTAGTGAAATAGCTAAGAATTTGGTTGATTGGAATAATGTAATTGGCCTAAAATGGGAGTCAAAGTCGGCAAAATCGCCGACTCGTAAATATCGCTGACACATCAAAATTCGCGAGAGCATAATTTCGTCAATTTTCCACCAAATTTCGTACTTTTTGTTTTATTACCTTCACAAAAAAATTCTCTACGATTTCATAAGAAAAAATAACAAATTTTTTTTTTTAAAATTCTTGGACACTGGTGCGTGACTTCAGATTTTGGCCTTGGACCCTGAAAGGGTTAAGTGGCAAGTGGTTCACAGTTCAGGAAGAAGGAAGATGAGGAGAGTTAATAGAGAAGATGTGAAGATAGGAAGTCGATTCTCTGTTCTCCAAGACGAGTGTACTTCAGTGGTTAGTGAGGTTGACGGTACCACTGATTCCCCTGCTAATCAAGGTAAGAATATTTTAATAGTAGGCGATTCTCAGGTAAGATATATGGACCGTACATTTTGTAGCAGAGACAGAAAGGTCAGACAGAGAGTGTGCCTTCCTGGAGCTGGTGTTGGTGACATAGTCAGCAGGTTGGATAATATTATGGCAGGTAATGGCAACAAGCCCATTATCTGTCTTAGTGCTTGGGGTAATGACATTGGGAAGAGCAGGAGAGAGGAGCTGCTGGATAAGTACAGGTTAGCCATAGAAGTAGTTAGGTCTAAGGGAGGGATCCCAGTCATATATAGCATCTTGCCTAGAAAGTGAGTGGGCAATGAATGGATGTCTAGTGCAATTGGTATAAATTGCTGGCTATACAGGTACTGCAAGGAACTTGCAATCCCATTCATTGATAACTGGGACCATTTCTTTGGCAAACGTGATATGTATGCAAGGGATGGGGTTCATCTCTCTGGGGATGGAGTGGTTGCATTAGCAAATTCGATTGAGAGGGTAATTGATGACTTGTCTAGGAATTTAAACTGATAGATTATGGAGGTATGGGTGTTTGTGGGAAACAATCAGGCTGCAGCATTAGGGTTAAAAACAGCAGTTATTACTGGGATACCTCAGGGATATGTTTAAAAAACAATATTCAAAATAAAGTTGCTAGTAATGGCAAATCATTTGATCAACAAACAAAGAGAGATAGTAGAGGGCAATGAGTGACTAGCTCACTAAGGTTTACTATACAGTTAATAGGAGTCTAAGAAATAAGATAGATGAGCTAAGATTACTTGCAAGTGTAGGTAATATAGATTTTATTGGTATAACAGAGACCTGGTTCAACCTGAAAGATAGAGAAATGCCTTCTGAATGCAACATACAGGGTTATAAATTATTCCACACTGATAGGGTCAACAGGAAGGGTGGTGGAGTGACGATGTATGTCAGAGAAAATTTAAATTGTTGTCTTAGACATGATATAAGATTAGAAACATCGAACATAGAATCTGTTTGGCTACAGTTTCTCGAGCGACGTGACAAATTAATTTTGGGTGTGATTTATAGGCCCCCAAACCTTGATAGGGAGTGCAGTAAGCTGTTATGGGACGAAATTCATAAGGCATCTAGATAAGAAAATGTTGTGATAATGGGAGATTTTAACCTTAGACAAATTGATTGGAATAAAATGACAGGAAGTCTTGAGTCTAGTGACTTTCTTGATACGGTTCAGGATTGCTTTTTAGAACAGGCTGTGACAGAACCAACTAGAGGAAACAATCTGCTTGACTTGGTTTTTGCCAACAAAGATTCACTAATTAATAATCTTGAGGTTAACCCTTTGAGGGTTTTCGTCGTACTAGTACGTCTTACGCGTAGGGGTTTTTGACGTACTAGTACTCATAAATTCTAGCGGCCTCAAATCTAGTGGGAGAAAGCTGGTAGGCCTTCATATGAAAGAATGGGTCTATGTGGTCAGTGTGCACAGTCTAAAAAAAATCCTGCAGCACACAGTGCATAATGAGAAAAAAAAACTTTGACCATTTTTTTTTAATAAATCAGCGACTTTGCAGTGTATTTTCGTATGGTATTTATTGTTGTATTCTAGTTTTCTTGGTCTCATTTTATAGAATGGAAGACATATTACAGAAATTGAGATGATTTTGACTGGTTTTACAAAGAAAGGTGCCTTGAAATTGAGCTCAAAGTAGCAGAAATGTTTGATTTTTACCAAACTTCAAAAGTAAACAAATCGTGCCAAGCGTGCAATACACGTCAACTGGTGAGTCTAATATTCTTTCACAAGTGCACCAATAATATTTATACCATTTTTTACACTAATGCAGTAGTCTGCATAACAGTAAATCTTATATTTTTTGTGAAAATAAAAATTCAAAGTGGAAAGCAAAAGAATATAACAGGGGCCTTGAGACATGACTAATGACTAGAGGAAATGTCATTTTAGTGCCAGGAATGTCTTTCTTGTTTATTCTGGACCCTATTCGGAAATTGGCATCTTTTGAAATTTGTGTGAAATTGGCAAAATTGCTAAATTCTGACCACTGTACTGGATAGTAGAATTTCATAAATGAGTGGTTTCTTGCACCCATTCGATAGAAAAAATGGAGTTCTATCGAAATATTCATGTTTTTTGTCGACCAGTACAGTGAAATTGGCCGAAAATGGGGCTCAAAGTGGGCAAAATCGCCGATGCGTAAACATCGCCAAGACCGCTAACTTTGCGAGAGCATAATTCCGTAAGTTTTCTATCAAATTTCAAACTTTTGGTGTCTTTATGATCGGGAAAAGATTCTCTATCTTTTCATAAGAGAAAATAATTTTTTTTTTTTTTAAATTTGGCCGACCCTGAGAACGAGTTTCGGAGAGGGCCTGTCGACCCTCAAAGGGTGATGAGCTTGGGGAAAGTGATCACAAATCACTTAGTTTCAATATACTGTACATGTATCATGGTATTACCCAGATAACTGCAATCAAATCTCTGTCCCAGATTTTCACTTGGCCGACTTGATGGGACTGAAAAATTATCTGGGTGGGCTAAATTGGGATGTCCTGACTATGGGTCAGGTAGGTGATCTTGGTTGCCAATATGACGTTTTTCAGAGCATAGTTCTAGTTGCCCAGATAACTTTTGTTCCGAGTAGGGAAATTAGATCTAACAATAATGATCCCAAATGGATGAACAATAGATTAGCCCTTTGAGGGTCCGTCCCGTAGATCTACGGCTTTATGTTCAGGGTCCAAACCGTAGATCTACGTCATGAGCTCAGCTCACTCTGATAAACTGTGAGTGGTACATTTGGGCCTAGATATGAGAGAATACATCTATGTGGTATGTGTGCACCACATAAAACAGATCCTGCAGCACGCTGTGTATAATGAGAGAAAAAAACTGAAATCATGATTTTTCGATTAAAACAGCGACTTTGCATTGTTTTTTCGTATGTTTTTATAGTTCTATTTGTGATTTCTTGGTCTCATTTGATAGAATGGAAGACATATTACAGAAATAGAGATGATTTTGATTGGTTTTAGCAGTGGAAATGGCTTGAAACCGAGCTCAAAGTAGTAGAAATGTTAAATTTTTGCCGATATTCAAGAGTAAACAAATGACCTCACACGTCTAATACACGCCAGCTGGTGAGTCTAATATGCATTCACAAATATGGTGATGATATTTATACAATTATTACAGTATTGCATAACAGTAAATCTTCTATTTTTTGGTGTGAATAAAAATTCATTATGTGAATAAAAAATCAAAATGGAATTTATTAGTAAAGCCTCAAAACATAACTAATGAACAGAGGAAATGTTAGTTTAGGTCCAGGAATACCTACATTGTTTATTCTGGAGCCTATTTTGAAATTGGAATATTTTGAACTTTGTGTTAAATTGGCCAAATTAACAATTTCCGATCACTTTATTTTGTAGTTGAAACAGTTGACTTGGCAATTTCTTGTGCTCAAGCGATAGAATAGAAGTAATACTAGTGAAATAGCTAAGAATTTGCTTGACTGGAATAATGTAATTGGCCTAAAATGGGAGTCAAAGTCGGCAAAATTGCCGATTCGTAAATATCACTGACACATCAAAATTCGCGAGAGCATAATTTCGTCAATTTTCCATCAAATTTCGTACTTTTTGTTTTATTACCTTCACAAAAAGATTCTCTACCATTTCATAAGAAAAAATAATTTTTTTTTTTTTAAATTCTTGGACACTGGGGCACCACTTGAGATTTGGCCCTTGGACCCGGAAGGGGTTAAAACATCTCATTGGTCAAAAGTGAGGCATATATAGGCGTATCAAAAGAGGGGATGGGCAGTTAAGAAATCAATATATTCAGTTAAATAGAGAAATAAAGAGTGGAATAAGAAAAGCAAAAAGGGATTATGAGCCTAAGGTTGCAAGGGATTCAAAGACTAACCCAAAAGGGCTCTTTCAGGTATACAGAAGTAAGATTAGGGACAAGATTGGCTGACTGAAGAGTAACTCTGGTCAGATCACTGACAGTGATTAGGATATGTGTGAAATTCTCAATACCTACTTCCTCTCAGTTTTCACACAGGAAAATACTAGCGATATTCCTGAAATAATAGATTATGTAGAACAGGATGATGATAAACTATGCACGATTGCGGTAACTAGTGATATGGTCCTCAGACAAATAGAGAAATTAAAACCTAACAAATCTCCAGGTCCTGATGAACTGTTTGCGAGGGTGTTAAAGGAATGTAAAGAGGAACTTAGCATACCTTTGGCTAATCTTTTTAACATATCACTACAAACTGGCATAGTGCCTGATAAGTGGAAAATGGCAAATGTAATACCTATTTACAAGGCAGGTGACAGGTCCTTGGCTTCAAACTATAGACCTCCATAGTGAGAAAATTTATTGAATCAATAATTGCTGAAACAATTCGTAGCCATCTTGATAGGCACAGATTGATTAACGAATCTCAACATGGTTTTACAAAGGAGCGCTCCTGTCTTACGAATTTACTAACTTTTTTCACTAAGGTGTTTGAGGAGGTAGATCATGGTAATGAATATGATATTGTGTATATGGACTTCAGTAAGGCTTTCAATAAAGTTCCACACCAGAGCCTATTGAGGAAACTTAAGGCACACGGGATAGAAGGAGAAATTTTTTCCTGGGTAGAGGCATGGCTGACAAATAGGCAGCAGAGAGTTTGCATAAATGGGGAGAAATCAGAATGGGGGCACGTCACAAGCGGTGTTCCTCAGGGGTCAGTGTTGGGGTCAGTGTTGGGCCCATTGTTGTTCACAATTTACGTAAATGACATAGATGAGGGAATAAATAGCGACATAAGCGAATTTGCTGATGATACCAAAATAGGCCATCCAATTCATTCTAATGAGGACACTAGAGCACTCCAGGATGATTTGAATAGACTGATGCCATGGTCGGAGAAGTGGCAGATACAGTTTAATATTGACAAATGCAATGTTCTAAATGTTGGACAGGTAAATAATCATGCCACATATAAACTAAATAATGTAGATCTTAATACTACTGTCCTGGGAGACAGTAATGGTGAAGCTGGAGATACTGTCCTGGGAGACAGTAATGGGGAAGCTGGAGATGCTGTCCTGGGAGACAGTAATGGTGAAGCTGGAGATTTTGTCCAGGTAGTCAGGAATTATACGCAGGAAGGAATACATATAAATGACCTCATAGGGGACAGGAGCCATAGTAGGGAAACAAGTGTAGTCAAACATAAGATAAAACCAATATTGCAAACTAGAAATACCGCAGGAAATAGCAAACAAGAGGACTCCACTAGCAATAGTGAGGATATATTACCAAAAACAAATGGTGGGAGCTCCATTGTTGGTGCTAGGGAGGATAGAAGTAAGACAGGGAAACATGCACCAACAGGGAATACAGTCACAGAAACCCAAGGCAAACGGAAACCAAGCCTGTGCACATACTATGCACTCGGTATCTGCTGGCATGGGAAATCTGGAAAAACAGATGGGACGTGCAACTATGACCACCCTAGGAAATGCCATGCCCATATGACAACAGGAAAATGCAAACTCCCTTCCTGTAAGCTTTTTCACCTTGAACTGTGTACCTCTTCAGTACAGGAAAGACTGTGCTATAACTTAAATTGCCAGGCATACCATCTAAAGGGGACAAAAAGATACAAAACATCCAGGCCATGGGAAAACCTGGGTAGCCACAGCCACTCAAGAGGGAGAGGTTTTTTAGTGCCAGGAAGGAAAAAAAAATGGCAGGAAATGGCAGAAATCGTACACCAAATCCAGTCATTCCTGGAGTGGAACCACAGTCGATGGCCTCCACTCCAAACCAACAGATACAGATACTAATGCCGGAAAAAAAATCCCCCCCAGTACCAACAATACCACCAGTCCGATAACATTCTTCTTTGCAAATATACAGGGTCTAAAGCCAGCAACAAACAACAAAATACCTTTCATCCGTGGACTGCTTGCAGAGGCAAAGGCAATGTTCGCGGCTTTCACTGAGACCCACATAAAGGATCACTTGGACAACGAAATATGGATCCCAGGTTACAACCTATACAGATGTGACAGAGTGAACAGGCAAAAGGGGGGGGTTGGCCTGTACATTGCAGAGTCACTTGTTTGCACAGAACTGCTAAATGCCTCAAATGATGTAGTGGAAGTTTTAGCAGTAAAGGTCGAGAACCAAAACCTAGTCATTGTGATAGTCTACAAGCCTCCGGATGCAACATCCCAGCAATTCCAGGAACAGCTGTTAAAAATTGACCACTGTCTGGAAAACCTTCCAGCTCCTGCACCCAACATCTTGCTCCTGGGGGATTTCAACTTAAGGCACCTAAAATGGAGGAATATAGCAAATAATATTGTTGCAGTAATAACACCAGGAGGCAGCTCTGATGAAAACTCACACTCACGCGAGCTTTTAAATCTCTGCACAAAATTCAATTTAAACCAGCAAATAATAGAGCCTACTAGACTGGAGAATACACTAGACCTCATCTTCACTAACAATGATGATCTGATAAGAAATATCACCATATCAAAAACAATATACTCAGATCACAACATAATTGAGGTTCAGTCATGTATGCGCGGAGCCCCAGACCGACATAATGAGATTAGTCACGAGGGAGCATTCACCAAATTCAACTTCAATAACAAAAACATAAAGGGGGACCAAGTAAACCAAGTCCTAACCGATATAAGCTGGGAAGATATACTAAGCAACACAGACCCCAACTTATGCCTAGAACAGATTAACTCGGTGGCACTCGATGTATGCACAAGGCTTATTCCTCTAAGAAAAAGGAGGAGTAGGTGTAAAACAGAAAGAGACAGGCGCTCCCTTTACAGGCGACGGAAAAGAATAACAGAGCGGCTAAAAGAGGTCAATATATCTGAAATGCGTAGGGAGACACTGGTCAGAGAAATAGCAAGCATCGAACTTAAGCTAAAAGAATCCTTTAGGAGTCAGGAATCGCGGGAAGAACTAAAAGCCATAAATGAAATCGAAAGAAACCCAAAGTATTTCTTCTCCTATGCCAAATCAAAATCGAGAACAACGTCCAGTATTGGGCCCTACTTAAACAAGATGGGTCCTACACAGATGACAGCAAGGAAATGAGTGAGCTACTCAAGTCCCAATATGACTCAGTTTTTAGCAAGCCGCTAACCAGACTGAGAGTCGAAGATCAAAATGAATTTTTTATGAGAGAGCCACAAAATCTGATTAACACAAGCCTATCCGATGTTATCCTGATGCCAAATGACTTCGAACAGGCGATAAATGACATGCCCATGCACTCTGCCCCAGGGCCAGACTCATGGAACTCTGTGTTCATCAAGAACTGCAAGAAGCCCCAATCACGAGCCTTTTCCATCCTATGGAGAGGGAGCATGGACACGGGGGTCGTCCCACAGTTACTAAAAACAACAGACATAGCCCCACTCCACAAAGGGGGCAGTAAAGCAACAGCAAAGAACTACAGACCAATAGCACTAACATCCCATATCATAAAAATCTTTGAAAGGGTCCTAAGAAGCAAGATCACCACGCATCTAGAAACCCATCAGTTACACAACCCAGGGCAACATGGGTTTAGAACAGGTCACTCCTGTCTGTCTCAACTATTGGACCACTACGACAAGGTCCTAAATGCACTAGAAGACAAAAAGAATGCAGATGTAATATATACAGACTTTGCAAAAGCCTTCGACAAGTGTGACCATGGCGTAATAGCGCACAAAATGCGTGCTAAAGGAATAACAGGAAAAGTCGGTCGATGGATCTATAATTTCCTCACTAACAGAACACAGAGAGTAGTCGTCAACAGAGTAAAGTCCGAGGCAGCTACGGTGAAAAGCTCTGTTCCACAAGGCACAGTACTCGCTCCCATCTTGTTCCTCATCCTTATATCCGACATAGACAAGGATGTCAGCCACAGCACCCTGTCTTCCTTTGCAGATGACACCCGAATCTGCATGACAGTGTCTTCCATTGCAGACACTGCAAAGCTCCAGGCAGACATCAACCAAATCTTTCAGTGGGCTGCAGAAAACAATATGAAGTTCAACGATGAGAAATTTCAATTACTCAGATATGGTAAACATGAGGAAATTAAATCTTCATCAGAGTACAAAACAAATTCTGGCCACAAAATAGAGCGAAACACCAACGTCAAAGACCTGGGAGTGATCATGTCGGAGGATCTCACCTTCAAGGACCATAACATTGTATCAATCGCATCTGCTAGAAAAATGACAGGATGGATAATGAGAACCTTCAAAACTAGGGAGGCCAAGCCCATGATGACACTCTTCAGGTCACTTGTTCTATCTAGGCTGGAATATTGCTGCACACTAACAGCACCTTTCAAGGCAGGTGAAATTGCCGACCTAGAAAATGTACAGAGAACTTTCACGGCGCGCATAACGGAGATAAAACACCTCAATTATTGGGAGCGCTTGAGGTTCCTAAACCTGTATTCCCTGGAATGCAGGAGGGAGAGATACATGATTATATACACCTGGAAAATCCTAGAGGGACTAGTACCGAACTTGCACACGAAAATCACTCATTACGAAAGCAAAAGACTTGGCAGACGATGCACCATCCCCCCAATGAAAAGCAGGGGTGTCACTAGCACGTTAAGAGACCATACAGTAAGTGTCAGGGGCCCGAGACTGTTCAACTGCCTCCCAGCACACATAAGGGGGATTACCAACAGACCCCTGGCAGTCTTCAAGCTGGCACTGGACAAGCACCTAAAGTCAGTTCCGGATCAGCCGGGCTGTAGCTCGTATGTTGGTTTGCGTGCAGCCAGCAGCAACAGCCTGGTTGATCAGGCTCTGATCCACCAGGAGGCCTGGTCTCAGACCGGGCCGCGGGGGCGTTGACCCCCAGAACTCTCTCCAGGTAAACTGATTGCGAAAAGGATTTAGGAGTTCTGGTTAGCAGTAATCTAAAACCAAGACGACAGTGCATTAGTGTTCACAATAAAGCTAACAGAATTCTTGGCTTCATATCTAGAAGCATAAATAATAGAAGTCCTCAGGTTGTTCTTCAACTCTATATATCCTTGGTTAGGCCTCATTTAGACTATGCTGCTCAGTTCTGGTCACTGTATTACAGAATGGATATAAATGCTCTGGAAAACGTACAGAGGAGGATGACAAAGATGATCCCATGTATCAGAAATCTTCCCTATGAGGATAGACTGAGGGCTCTGAATCTGCACTCTCTCGAGAGGCATAGAATTAAGGGGGATATGATCAAGGTGTATAAATGGAAAACAGGAATAAATAAAGGGGATGTAAATAGCGTGGTGAAAATTTTCAGCCAAGACAGGACTCGCAGCAATGGTTTCAAGTTGGAAAAATTCAGATTCAGGTAAGATATAGGAAAGCACTGGTTTGGTGATAGAGTTGTGGATGAGTGGAACAAACTCCCGAGTGCAGTTATTCAGGCTAAGACGTTGTGTAGTTTTAAAAATAGGGGGGGTCATTGGGCTAATACGGGTGGGGGGAGACATGGACCTGCTCCGCATGGGTCAGTAGGCCTGTTGCAGTGTTCCTTCTTTCTTATGTTCTTATGTTCTAGTAGAGATGATATTAGCATCATATTGAAGCATTGAGTAATCACTATGATGACCTCATTGCACTACGTAAGTCTCTAAATGCTACTATAACTTCCACTATACTTATTGAAACCTGGCTCAGACAAGATCTGACAGAGATATTTACCATACCTGGTTACACAGCCATACATAACTCGATAACTAGAAAACTTGTCGCCATTCATGAATAAAAAAAGATGCACCAGAACTGTCGCCTATTATTGCAGCAATGTTTAACAAATCTATAGCATCCTCAACCTTCCCATCCATACTCAAGACAGCAAGGGTCACCCCGATCCACAAAGGTGGAGATCCAACTGATTTGAACAATTACAGACCCATATCAAACTTGCCCTTACTCTCCAAGATATTTGAAAAAATAATACACAACCAACTTTACTCCTACCTTACATCCAACAACATACTTAACCCATGCCAGTTTTGGCTTTAGACTAAAAAAAAGCACGAATGGTGCTATTATACAAATGCTTGACCTAATATACACAACTCTCAATAAAAATGACTCCCCTGGGGCTCTTTATCGACCTAAGAAAAGCGTTTGACACAGTTGACCACAATCTCTTGCACCTCAAACTGAATCATTACGGCATAGGAGGACATTCTCTTGACTGCCTAAAATCCTATCTTAATGACAGACACCAGTATGTACATGCAAATGGAGTCAACTCTGCTATCCAACCTGTAGCTGTAGGAGTACCCCAAGGTAGTGTCCTAGGCCCACTCCTCTTTCTCATCTACCTCAATGATCTCCCCAATGTACACCAGTTCTATTTGCAGATGACACTACATATGTCTACTCCCATTCATAGCCAGCTGTGCTTGGAAACACTGTAAACAATGAACTGCTTAAGTTATATGCTTGGATGATGACCAGCAAACTCACTCTCAACATAGACAAAACATACTTCATGCTGTTTGGCAACAGAGCCTCAAATATTCAACCCAACATACTGTTAACCCTTTCAGGGTCCTTCTCGTAGATCTACGGCTTTACGTTCAGGGTCCAAACTGTAGATCTACGCCAAAATTCTATCAGAGTCAAATTTAGCGCGAGAAGGCTGATAGGCCTACATCTGAGAGAATGGGCCTGGGTGGTCAGTGTGCACACCATAGAAAAAATCTGGATGCCCTCATGGCATTGTGGGAACGCCGGCAAAGTAGCTCTGTTTATCATGCCTGGCGGCAAGGAAGCTCTCACTCCCCACTCACTCTCCGGGCGAATTCTGACTCTCCTCTTCACAACTTACAGTTCTGAGACTGATGGAAGTGGAGCTGAAGACAAATTCTATGGTTTTGAACCATATGGTACCATTGTGCCATATGGTACCATATGGTACAATGGTGCCATGTCATACAATGGTATCATATGGTACAATGGTATCGTATGGTAGAGTGGTACCATATGATACAAAGTACCATATAGTACATTGTACCATATGGTACATTATACCATATGGTACAGGGTACAGGGACCCTAATGAAAATAAGTCTGTTTGACTTTTTTGGGTTATCCTAGGTTCTCCAAACATATGCTGCTAAGTATGATATTCTATGTAACTTTATTTGCGTATAACTAAATAAACTTACTTATGATGCCACATGCACTTGAGTAAGTTTATTCAGGTGTACAGAAATACAATTACATAGATTATCATACATAGCAGCATACGTATAAAATCCTAGGATAACCCAAAAAAGTCAGGGTGACTTATTTCCATAGTTATCCCTGTATCTATACCATATGGTGTCCTGTACTGTATGGTACCATATGGTACCCTGTACCATATGGTACCCTGTGCCATATGGTACCCTGTGCATATGGTACCCTGTAACATATGGTATCCTGCACCATATGTTATCCTGTACTGCATGGTACCCTATACCATATAGTGCAATGTGCCATATGGTACCCTGTAACATATGATACCATGTACCATATGGTCAATAGGTGTTGGTGGCATAAGACACCAGCCAAGACTGAGTGAGTGGCGACGCAAGCTAGCTACTGACTCGGCAGTTTCCGAGACAAAGTGCTTTGTCATCCACCTCAAGGAATATGTCAAGTTCCTGTACATTTGTAAATATATAATAGAATATTACTAATATACAACATTTTTGCATACTTTTGTTGTAAACAACTATTGTAAACAAAATAATAATGAAAATATTAGTGTGTTTATTGTGTTGAATACAACAGTACCATATGGTACCATGAACCATATGGTATCATTGTACTGTATGGTACCATTGCACCATATGGTACCATTGTATCATATGGTACCATTGTACCAAATGGCACCATTGTACCATATGATACCATTGTATCATATGGTGTCATTGTATCATGTGCCATTGTACCATATTGTACCATTGTATAATATGGTGCCATTGTACCATATGGTACAATTGCACCCTATGGCACCATTGTACCATATGGTACTATATGGTACCGTTGTATTCAACACAATAACTGCACTAATATTTTCATCATTTTGTTTACAATAAATTTGTAAACAAGTTTTGTAAGCAATATAATGATAAACAAATTAGTGCAGTTATTGTGTTGAATACAATGAGTGTACACTTATACAATATACATTATACTGGTCTCACAGGCCACAAATCTTATTAGAAAAAGAAAAAATAGAAAAGAAAAGAAAAAAGTATAAAAAACGTAAAATAAAAAAATGAGATTTTGCGGAAGTCACTGATGTTGCCGCCACCCGGTCATTTTGGGTCAACTTCCCGCTGCTGTATCTTGGTAAGTACTGGTGAGATTTTTTTTTTTTTATCTTATTACCTTCACAAAAAATATACTCTTTAATTCTGTAAGAAAAAATATTTTCTTTTTTTTTTTTTCAAAATTTCTTGGACACTGGAGCACCACTTCAGATTTTGGCCTTGGACCCTGAAGGGGTTAAATGATTCCCCTATATCAAGACACACGGAGGGCAAATTTCTAGGTCTTCTCCTTGACTGTAATCTTAAATTTCAGTCCCATACCCATCACATAGCCAAGAAAATTTCCAGATCAGTAGGAATCCTTTCCGAGATACGATACTATGTACCACAAACGACACTCCTTACCCTATACCACTCTCTAATATATCCTTACCTCACCTATGGTATTTGTGCCTGGGGCTCAACCACAGCCAACCACCTTAGACCCTTAAACCCAACAAAAAGCTGCTGTGCAGGTGATAACCAGCTCCTGTGCTAGACAGCACACTCCACCACTTTTCAAAAGACTCAACTTGCTAAATATACAAGACATACACTCTTATTATTGTGCCTACTACATATACAGAACTTTAAACTCCACTGTAAACCCTACCCTAAAACTACTCCTCGACAGTTACAACAGAATGCACAGTCACAATACAAGGCATAAGACACTTTTCAACATCCCTTGAGTAAGACTCTGACTATGCAAGAACGCTATGCACATAAAAGGTCTGAAGATCTGGAACTCGCTACCGGAACAGTCAAGGATCCCCAGACAGCTTATAAATTTAGGACTGCTAAAAAATCATCTTTTCTCACAATGTTAACCAAATCAACTAAACATCTACTGACTAGTTTTATCATGTGACCACCTGGCTTTTAATTCTGCCATTCCATTAAATATTACCACCTGCACCATTCCTTGTAAAGTAGATTTTGTACTAAATATACATAAGATTTATTAAGTCCAAATAAGATTGTAAAACAGCTAACCACTATTCCATGTTTAGTTTTAAGTATAATTATTATATACTATTATCTTATCTAGTTTTAATTAGTTACTGTGTATTAGGATTAGTTTGCCCAAAATGCCTCGGCATGATAGTGGCTATCTTTGTACTTAGCAAATCAAAATTGTAATTACGCATTGTAACCTTTACAAAGAAATAAACTTAATATTATTGTTAGTATTATTATTAATAAACTTGCCTTCCTCTTGCCTCCTACGTGTCTTCCATACACCAACAAGAGTCAATAAAAGTAAGTGTGATGTTAAATGTTCATTTATTTATTTTATTAGTGCTTTATATTTATTTGCCATTGTTTACTATATGCATATTTTTATTTATTCTTCAAAAAAAAAATTTTTGTTAATACTTTTGGCTGTCTGAAATGGATTAATTAGATTTCCATTATTTCTTATTGGGAAAACTAAATCGGCTAATGTCCAAATTGGTTAAAGGCAAGCGCTCTGGAACGGATTAATGCCATTACCCGAGGGTCCACTGCACTTGAACGTGACCAACCCTCAAAGGGTTAAATCTCAGAATTTGGAGAGAATGTGAACACAAAAAACATTTCTTGAATATTAACCCTGTCAGGGCTGGTGTTGTACTAGTATGGCTTGCACACCAGGGTTGGTGCCATACTAGTATGCATAAATTCTAGTGCCTTCAGATCTAGCGAGAGAAAGCTGGTAGGCCTACATATGAAAGAATGGGTCTATGTGGTCAGTGTGCACAGTATAAAAAAAAATCCTGCAGCACACAGTGCATAATGAGAAAAAAAAAACTTTGACCGTTTTTTTGGAATAAAACAGCGACTTTGCACTATATTTTCGTATGGTATTTATTGTTGTATTCTAGTTTTCTTGGTCTCATTTTATAGAATGGAAGACATATTACAGAGATTGAGATGATTTTGATTGGTTTCACAATGAAAAGTACCTTGAAATTGAGCTCAAAGTAGCAGAAATGTTCGATTTTTGCCAAAGTTCAAAAGTAAACAAATTATGCCACGCATCCAATACATGTCATCAGGTGAATTTAACCCTTAACCCTTTGAGGGTTTCGGCCATACTAGTACGGCTTACGACCCAGGGTTTTTGACATACTAGTACGCCTAAATTCTAGCACCTTCAAATCTAGTGGGAGAAAGCTGGTAGGCCTACATATGAAAGAATGGGTCTATGTGGTCATTGTGCACAGTATAAAAAAAAAATCCTGCAGCATACAGTGCATAATGAGAAAAAAAAAACTGACCGTTTTTTTGGGAATAAAACAGCGACTTTGCACTACATTTTCATATGGTATTTATTGTTGTATTCTAGTTTTCTTGGTCTCATTTTATAGAATGGAAGACATATTACAGAAATTGAGATGATTTTGACTGGTTTTACAATGAAAAGTACCTTGAAATTGAGCTCAAAATAGCAGAAATGTTCGATTTTTACCAAAGTTCAAAAGTAAACAAATCATGCCAAGCGTCCAATACACGTCAGCTGGTGAGTCTAGTATTCTTTTGCAAGTGCGCCAATATTATTTATACCATTTTGTACACTAATGCAGTAGTCTGCATAACAGTAAATCTTCTATTTTTTGTGAGAATAAAAATTCAAAGTGAAAAGCAAAAGAATCTAAGAGGGGCCTTGAGACGTGATTAATGAACAGAGGAAATGTCATTTTAGTGCCAGGAATGTCTTTCTTGTTTATTCTGGACCCTATTCGGAAATTGGCATCTTTTGAAATTTGTGTGAAATTGGCAAAATTGCTAAATTCTGACCACTGTACTGGATAGTTGAAATTGTTAAATGGGTGGTTTCTTGTACTCATTCGATAGAAAAAATGGAGTTCTAGTGAAATATTCATGTTTTTTGTCGACTAGTACAGTGGAATTGGCCGAAAATGGGGCTCAAAGTGGGCAAAATCGCCAATGTGTGAACGTTGATGAGACCGCTAACTCCGCGAGGGCATAATTCCGTAAGTTTTCCATCAAATTTCATACTTTTGGTGTCATTATGATCGGGAAAAGATTCTCAATCTTTTCATAAGACAAATTTTCTTTTTTTTTTTAAATTTGGCCGACCCTGAGAACGAGTCTCGGAGAGGGCCTGACGACCCTCAAAGGGCTAAATGGTCCATACGTATATATATGTTCACTTGCGCAGTGCCCTGAATTTTTTGAGAGAAAAATTTTTTTTTTAATAGGAAAAAAGAGCATTTGATACCCAGGCATCCCCAATTTTTTTCATATGGTGCACACTGAGTGCACACACCCATTCTCTCATGTCTAGGCGACTCAGCCATATCGTGGCAATGTTGAATGAATGACAAAGGAAACGTATTTGTATGTTTGGGGCGCTATGCGAGAGAATGTAGTATATACGTTTGGACTGTTTAAGGGTTAATATTCTTTCACGAGTGTGCAGATATTATTTATACCATTTTTACACTAATGCGGCAGTCTGCACAACAGTAAATCTTCTATTTTTTGTGAGAATAAAAATTCAAAGTAGAAAGCAAAAGAAATGTAAGAGAGGCCTGGAGATGTGACTAATGAACAGAGAAAATGTTACTTTAGTGCCAGGAATGTCTGTCTTGGGAAATTGGCATCTTTTGAAATTTGCGTGAAATTGGCAAAATTTCCAAATTCTGACCACTTTATTGGATAGTTGAAATCGGTAAATGGGTGGTTTCTTGTACTCATTCAATAGAAAAAAATGGAGATCTAGAGAAATAGTTATGATTTTTGTCGACTGGTACATAGGAATTGGCTGAAAATAGGGCTCAAAGTGGGCGAAATCGCCAATGCGTAAACATCGTTGAGACCGCTAAATTCACGAGAGCATAATTCCGTAAGTTTTCCATCAGATTTCATACTTTTTGTGTCATTATGATCGGGAAAAGATTCTCTGTAATTTCATAAGAAAAAATACTTTTTTTTTTTTCCGAAAAATTTCTGACCCTGAGAACAAGTTTAGGAGACGGCCTGCCGACCCTGAAAGGGATAATAGGTTGACATTGTAGCAGACAATATAAATACATTTTAAACTACAGTGGACCCCCGGATAACGTAATTAATCTGTTCCAGAGAGAGTCTTATACTGAATCTGACTTAATCCGAATTAATTTTCCCCATAAGAAATAATGGAAATCCAATTAATTCATTCCAGACACCCAAAAGTATTAAACCTTAAACGGTCCAAATGTATATATACGTTCACTCGCGCAGCGCCCCGAATATTTTGAGAGAAAAAAAAATTCATAGAAAAAAGGGCACATTTTTTTTAAGTGTTTTAGAATAAAAAAAAAATTAGTGTCAGTACTTAGAGACATGTGGCAGAGAAGTTGGCACTGGATGCTCATGTGACGGCAACATGGAGTCCTGCTGCTTGCAGAACTGTTGCCGGTATACCTTTTTTCTATTTTTCATATTATTTTATATAATTTTTATGTTCTGTTAATTACAGTTTATAGTAGTTCTTGTCATTTCATAACCAATCTTCATTCTGACACTAGTATTTGGTAGTGAAATTGTATTCAAATTGTCACAAAGACATTGACAGGTGGACATTTACACCTGCCTTGGTCATTTACTATTGTCTTGGAATATAAACAAAGTATTTGTAGGTCCTGGGAATGTTTTGGATATGTGGAAGTATATAATAATAATGAGGAAGAGGAGGAGGAGGAGGAGGAGGAGAAGGAGGAGGAGAAGAAGGAGAAGGAGGAGGAGGAGAAGGTTGAGGAGGAGGAGGAGGAGAAGGTTGAGGAGGAGGAGGAGGAGAAGGTTGAGGGGAGAAGGTTGAGGAGGAGAAGGATGAGGAGGAGAAGGAGGAGGAGGAGGAGGAGGGAGAGGAGGGGGAGGGGAGGAGAGGAGAAGGAGGAAGGAGGAGGAGGGAGAAGGAGGAGGAGGGGAGGAGGAGGAGGAGAAGGAGGAGGAGGAGAAGGAGGAGGAGAAGGAGGAGAGGAGGAGGAGGGAGAGAAGGAGGAGGAGAAGGAGGAGGAGGAGAAGGAGGGGAGGAGAGGAGGAAGGAAGGAGGAGGAGGAAGAGAAGGAGAAGGAGGAGGAAGAGAAGGAGAAGGAGGAGGAAGAGAAGGAGAAGGAGGAGGATAGAAGGAGAAGGAGGGGAATAGAAGGAGAAGGAGGAGGAAGAGAAGGAGAAGGAGGAGGAAGAGAAGGAGAAGGAAGAGAGGAGGAGGAAGAGAAGGAGAGGAGGAGGAAGAGAATGGAGGAGGAGGAAGAGAAGGAGAAGGAGGAGGAAGAGAAGGAGAAGGAGGAAGAGAGGAGAAGGAGGAGGAAGAGAAGGAGAGGTGGAGGAAGAGAAGGAGAAGGAGGAGGAAGAGAAGGAGGAGGAGGAGGAAGAGAAGGAGGAGGAGAAAGAGAGGAGGAGAAGGAGGAGGAGAAGGAGGAGGAGGATGAGAAGGAGGAGGAGGATGAAAAGGAGGAGGAGGATGAGAAGGAGGAGGAGGATGAGAAGGAGGAGGAGGATGAGAAGGAGGAGGGGATGAGAAGGAGGAGGAGGATGAGAAGGAGGAGGAGGATGAGAAGAGGATGAGAAGGAGGAGGAGGATGAGAAGGAGGAGGATGAGAAGGAGGAGGATGAGAAGGAGGAGGAGGAGGATGAGAAGGAGGAGGAGGATGAGGAGGAGGAGGAGGATGAGGAGGAGGATGAGAAGGAGGAGGAGGAGGAGGATGAGGAGGAGGAGGATGAGGAGGAGGAGGATGAGGAGGAGGATGAGGAGGAGGAGGATGAGGAGGAGGAGGAGGATGAGGAGGAGGAGGAGGAGGAGGAGAAAAAAGAAGAAGAAAAAAGAAGAAGAAAAAAAAGAGAAGAAGAAAAAGAAGAAGAAAAAAAGAAGAAGAAAAAAAGAAGAAGAAAAAAAGAAGAAAAAAAGAAGAAGAAAAAAAGAAGAAGAAGAAAAAAAAGAAGAAAAAAAGAAGAAGAAAAAAAAAGAAGAAGAAAAAAAGAAGAAGAAAAAAAGAAGAACAACAAAAGAAGAAAAAAAAGAAGAGAAGAAAAAAGAAGAAGAAAAAAAAAGAAGAAAAAAAAGAAGAAGAAAAAAGAAGAAAAAAAAGAAGAAAAAAAGAAAAAAAGAAAAGAAAAAAAAAGAAGAAGAAAAAAAGAAAAGAAAAAAAGAGAAAAGAAAAAGGGAATAAGAAGAAGAAGAAAGAGAGAGAAAAGAAGAAGAGAAAAGAAGAGAAGAGAAAAAGAAGAATAAAGAAAGAAAAAAAGAAGAAAAAAAAAGAAGATAAAAAGAAGAAGAAAAAAAGAAGAAAAAAAGAAGAAGAAAAAAAAAGAAGAAAAAAGAAGAATAAAAGAAGTAAAAAAGAAGGAAATAAAAGAAGAAAAAAAAGAAAAAAAAAGAAGAAAAAAAAAAAAAAAAAGAAGAAGAAAAAAAAAAAAAGAGAAAAAAAGAGAAAAAAAAAAGAAAGAAAGAAGAAAAAAAAGAAGAGGAAAAAAAGAAGAAAAAAAGAAGAAAAAAAAAGAAGAAGAAGAATACTTAATAATAATAATAATGATAATAATAATACATAATAATATGTTCCCTTGAAGCATGAAAAACAAAGTCCACCCCTGACAGTGACATGGTAAGGGGAGATAACATCTGATAAGAGCTGATGTTTGATGAACATACATGAGGGTGGGGGAAGGTGCAGCTGATAAGAAAAGATTAGATGAGTATAGATAAGTATACTGTGGAGAAGGAGCTTAGACCAGGGTGAAATTCCAGTCACTAAAAACAATGAATATAGCCCCACTCCATGAAGGTGACAGCAAAGCATTAGCTAAGAACTACATATAGACCAATAGCTCTTAACATCTGACATCATAAAAATCTTTGAAAGAGTGCTAAGAAGCATGATTGTAAACCATTTGGATTCCCAAAAACTGCACACTCCAGGGCAGCATGGGCTCAGAGCAGGTCGTTCCTACCTCACGCAACTACCGGATCACTATGATATGGTCTTGGATGCACTGGAAGAAAAACAGAAGGCAGATGTAAAATACACAGACTTTGCAAAAGCCTTTGACAAGTGTGATCATGGTGTAATAGTGCACAAAATACATGCTAAAGGAATAACTGGCAAAGTGGGGAGATGGATCTTCAACTTTCTAGCCAATTGAACACAAAGAGTGGTGGTAAACAGAGTTAAATCGGAAGCTGCCCTAGTGAAAAGCTCTATTCCACAAGGCACAGTACTCACCCCCATCCTGTTCCTCATCCTCGCATCAGACATAGACAGAGATGTAACCCACAGCACTGTGTCATCCTTTGCAGATGATACTAGGATCTGCATGAAACTGTCATCTATTGAGGGCATGGTTAACCTCCAGGAAGATATAAACCAAGTTTTCCAATGGGAGTGGAAAACAATATGATGTTCAGTGAAGACAAATTCCAACTACTCTGTTATGGAAAACTGGAGGACATAAAAATTAGAACTGAGTATACTACAAACTCTGATCATACAATAGAGCAAGAAAATAATGTGAGGGACCTGGGAGTGGTAATGTCTGAGGATATCACTTTCAATGATGACAACAGTGCTACGGGTGTTAGCCAGGGACTGTTCAGTCTCTTAGCTGTCATCTGTTTAGTTTTTTAGGGCAGTGCTTGTTATAGAGGTATTGGGTCTTTAATAATTTTCTAAAAAAGACCCAATACCTCTATAACAAGCACTGCCCTAAAAAAACTAAACAGATGACAGCTAAGAGACTGAACAGTCCCTGGCTAATACCCAGCATTCTCAAATCCATAAATACAAAACACCGATATGAAAAACAGTACAGAATGGGTCACATAACCAGAGACCAAACAAAACGTTACTCGTCAATCCTAACCAGCCTGATAAGAAGGGCAAAAAAACTGTATTATGAGAACAGATTATCCAACTTACGAGGTGATATAAAAAAGACCTGGAAGACCCTATCAGAAATTCTGGGAACAAAAAAGATATCACGAAATAGCGAAATAAAATTAGCAAAATCAGATGAACCCCAACTCCCACCAACAGAAACAGCAAACAGACTCAATGATTTCTTCTCCACTATAGGACAAAACCTTGCCAATAAAATCCCAAGCTCAGATACCCCACCAAATGACTACCTCACTGGCAACTACACACTGTTCCTAGCTCCGACTAACCCATACGAAGTCTCCCTTATTATCAACGCACTAAAAAACAAGGCAGGAGATTTAAATACCTTACCACCCTTTATATACAAAAAAGTGTCACAAGTACTATCACCAATCATTGCAACACTCTTTAACAAATCCATTGAATCCTCCACCTTCCCTACAGCTCTCAAAATAGCAAGGGTCACCCCGATCCATAAAGGAGAAGACCAAACAGAGTTGAATAACTATAGGCCAATATCCAATTTACACCCTCTCTCAAAAATCTTCGAAAAATTAATTCATAAACGAATCTACTCCTACCTCATCTCCCAAAACATTCTCAACCCCTGCCAATTTGGATTCAGGCCTAATAAAAATACTAATGATGCTATTATACACATGCTAGAACATATATACACTGCAATAGAGAAAAAAGAAGTCCCACTGGGGATCTTCATTGACTTAAGTAAAGCTTTTGATACAGTTGACCATGACTTGCTCCACGTAAAATTGTCACACTATGGTATTAGAGGGCACTCCCTCAACTACCTCAAGTCATACCTCAGCAACAGAAGCCAATATGTGTACGCAAATGGGGCAAGCTCTTCCGCTCAACCAATTACAGTTGGTGTCCCACAGGGAAGTGTCCTTGACCCTCTTCTCTTTCTCCTATACATATATGACTTACCAAATGCTTCGCAATTACTCAAACCCACACTTTTTGCAGATGACACTACATACGTCTTCTCTCACCCGAGCCCAGTCATGCTAGCCAATACTGTAAACACCGAATTACAGAAAATATCTACCTGGATGAGGACTAACAAACTTACACTAAACATTGACAAAACCTACTTCATTCAGTTTGGTAACAGAGCTACAGATGTACCTCTTAACATAACGATAAACAGATCACCTATCACAAAGCTAACAGAGGGAAAATTCTTAGGAATCCACCTTGATAATAGACTCAAATTTCATACACATATACAACAAATTTCTAAGAAAATTTCCAAGACTGTAGGCATACTATCGAAGATACGGTACTATGTTCCACAGTGAGCCCTCCTGGCCCTTTATCACTCTTATTTACCCCTATCTCACCTATGGAATTTGTGCATGGGGCTCAACAACAATTAACCATCTCAGACCACTAATTACCCAACAAAAGGCTGCAGTTTAGAATGATAACAAATTCTCACTACAGGCAGCACACTCCACCAATATTCAAAACACTCAACCTACTCACCATACAAAACATCCATACTTATTACTGCACCTATTACATACATAGAACACTTAACTCTGATATTAACCCTCCCCTCAAACATCTCCTTGCCAACCTCAACAGAACACATGACCATAACACAAGGCACAGATCACTCTTTGATGTTCCTCGTGTCCATCTCACGCTATGCAAAAACTCATTGCACATAAAAGGCCCTAAAATCTGGAATTCATTACCTGTAAATATAAAAGAAACACTACCTGTTTATAAATTCAAGTCTCTTCTCAAAGATCACTTACTCACTCAAAACCAATTAAATACTGAATAACTGAACCTTATAAATTGTATATCCTATATGTTACTCACAATTATATCACACAAATGTTAAACCTAGGACCCAATCTAACTTTTGTTATTTTTTTAAATACACTACCAAACAGAATACTCCATTCGACTGAATGTACAGCAATGCATGCAACCATATGACCTGTCTTTGTAATACTCATTTGTGCTTTATAGTTATCTGTTTACAATAATGTTTTATCACTGATTTCATCATTGCTTAGTTAATTTTAAGCCAGCCCGTAATGCTATGCATATAAGTGGCTTTGGCATGCTGCTCTTACCTGTATTTTTTTGTACCTCTGTATGTATGCTAAAATTACTAAATAAATAAATAAATAAATAAATAGGATGGATAATGAAAACATTCAAAACAAGAGATGCCAAGCCAGTGATGATCCTTTTCAAATCACTTGTTCTCTCTCGACCGGAATACTGCTGTACATTAACATCTCTGTTCAAAGCAGGTGAAATTGCAGATCTAGAGAGTGTACAGAGAACCTTTACTGCCCATATAAGTTCCATCAAAAACCTTAACTTCTGGTAATGCTTGGATCCCAAATCTGCACACAGGAATCACTCCCTACGAAAGTAAAAGACTGGGCAGGTGGTGCAAAATACCCCCAATGAAAAGTAGAGGTGTCATTGGTACAGTAAGTATCTGTGGCCCAAGACTGTTCAACAGCCTCCCACCATGTATTTAGGGAATTACCAAAAGGCCCCTGGCTGCCTTCAAGAGGGAGCTGGATGGATACCTAAAGTTGGTGCCGGATCAGCCGGGTTGTGATTCATACGTTGGACTCCATGTAGCCAGCAGTAACACCCTGGTTGATAAAACTCTGATCCAACAGGAGGCCTGGTCATGGACTAGGCCACGGGGGGCGTTGATCCCCGGAATACCCTCCAGGTAGACTCCGGGTCACTCCTACTACCTGCCCAGCTGCCACATCTCATACTTGTCAGTTTATTCTGCTGTCGTTGTATGTACAGTGGTCCCTCGATAATTGATGGGCTCGATAGTCTTCCTTTTCGGAAATCGTCGCATTATTTTCATCCAAACATTGGCTTGCAAATGGTTGGTTGACTCGCTAATCGTCATTCATCCTGGATCCGTACTCACGGCTCTGAGCCGCCTCCGCCTCCCTTCCCAGCCAGTGTACCATTGTTTACCAGTGAGTGACGGTCCCCTCACTTGTTCCTACAAAATATTTCATAATATTCCATTCATTTTAGTGCTTGCAAGTGCTAAATAAGCTACCATGGCTCCAAAGAAAGCTCCTAGTGCCAAGCCTTTGGTAAAGAAGGTGAGAAATGCGATTGAATTTAAGAAAAACATCATTGAACAATATGAAAGTGGCGTACCTGTGGCTGAACTGGCCAGGATGTATAACAAATCCCGTACAAACATATCTTCCATCATGGCGAAGAAAAAGGAAATCAAGGAAGCTGTTGTTGCTTGGAGAAAATTGTGGCCAGATTGTATCCACATGAGGGATTTTGAAGGGTTTGTGCCTGACCCTGATGAGCCTATGTCAGTTGTGAAATCTGTTGTGGCACTGGGGAGTTCCATGGGGTTGGATGTGAATTTGGAGGATGTGGAAGAGTTGATGGAGGACCACAACAAAGAGCTAACCACCAAGGAGCTGCCAGAACTTCAGCAGGAACAGCAACAGATCGCAGCTCAGAATCTTGCTGCAGAGGAGGAGGAGGAAGAGAGATGGAAGAAGGTGCCTTCTTCAGAAATTAAGGAGATTTTTGAAATGTGGGGTAGGATGGAAAGATTTATGGAGAAAGATCACCCTGAGAAGGATGTTGCAAGCCATATCGGCAACTTGTACAGTGACAGAGTCTTGGCCCATTTTAGGGAAGTTTTAAAGAGATGCCAGAAACAGAGCTCTCTGGACACTTTTTTTGTGAGACAGGACTCCAGTGACTTTCAAGCTGGTCCTAGTGGCATTAAGAAACAGAGAAGTATGTAACCCCAGAAAAGGACTTGGTACCTGAGGTGTTGATGGAAGGGGATTCCCCTTCCAAACAGTAACTAATCCAATCTGTCTCCTCCTCCAGTCTTCCATGCACTAAGAAGAATCACCAATAAAGGAAAGTGTTATGCTGTTAATGTTTCATTCATCATGTTCCATTGTATTGTTTATGTACTACATCTATATTTCATGTAAAAACAATTTTGTTTTAATAATTCTGGGTGCCAGGAACCGATTAATTGTATTTACATTATTTCTTATGGGGAAAATTCATTCAAAAATCGTTTATTTCGATAATCGTTGCACTTCCAGGAACGGATTAACGACGATAAACAAGGGACCACTGTGTCATGTTTATGTGTTATGTAGTGTGTTTTTTATATAATATTTAAAAAATATTCTAGATGGATTAATGAAGATGTCTACATATATTAACGTACAGCCTCCTCACTTAACCCTTGAACTGTCTAAACGTAGATCTACGTTTTTTCAACATTTGAAAGTATGTAAAAAAAAATAGTTCTTTTTGTTTTTTTACATTTGAAAATGTGTAAAAAAAACTTTGATCAACGTTTTTTTTTTTTGTAGTATTTGAAAATATGTAAAAAAACGTATATCTACTTTTGGAGCACTACGCATGTGAACATAGATCTGTTTGGACAGTTTAAGGGTTAACGACAGAGTTTCATTCCTAAGAGCACGTTGTTAGATGAATTCATCGCTAAGTGAGGAGCATATTATAATGTTTAGTGAGTGTGTGTCAACCATCTTTGTTATTGTTTTAATGTCACCTTTGCATCATTTATAACATTTCTGTTTATTTTTAAATATTTATACAATAGTGTACTGTGTATTGTATTAAACAGAATAAAGGAAATAGTTCTAATATACATTATTTGGGTATAAACACTGGTCAGAGTGCCTGTCGTAAGTCCGGGGCATTGGTAAACAAGTACGTCGCTAAGTGAGGAGAGGCAATAATGTACATTTAATGTGCCCCCACTATTATTATTATGATTATTATTATTGCATCAAGACTAGTGAGACACTCTTAGTGATTTTAATGTGTACATGCATGCCAGCACAGTAAGTTTATTTAGGTACAGGTATACATAAGTATAATTATCAGAGTACAGGTATACATAAGTATAATTATCAGAGTACAGGTATACATAAGTATAATTATCAGAGTACAGGTCCACCATCACAAATCCAGCAATCATACATCCAGTTCCATCAGTTATTCGGTACTAATTTTGGCTAGCATAATTTCAAATTTCCAGGGTCGCCACACCAACCTGCTGGTACTGTTTGGTGGCACTACTTGCTGCATAAGTCATTCCAATTACTTTTTCTCCATTTATTGTTATAACCTGCTTACTTTTAGCCCTAGCCGTGGTTCCAACAAATAAAAGAAATGCTTCTTGTTGTGTAAAGCACCTACACAGGACATTGTCCATTAAAGATAAGGTGGCTTTGAAGCCACTGTCAGATGCCATGAGCTCAGTCTCGTGATGCTTTATTATTACGCTAATATCAACACAACGGCTTATTTGCCTATCACAGTTGATCTAATATGGCATAGTAAACAGTATAAATACAGTAGACCCTCAACCAACGATATTAATCCATTCCAGAGAGCTTATCGTTAGACGAAATTATCGTTAGTCGAATTAATTTTCCCCTTAAGAAATAATGGAAATCCAATTAATCTGTTTCAGACAGCCAAAGGTATTAAAAAATTTGTTTTTTTTCATGAAATATACATTTCCCTACAAAGAAAACAATGACACATGCACAATAACTATATAAATAAATGCTAAAATGACACTTACCTTTATTGAAGAGTATTGATGAGTGATGCAACACTGTTTTTCTTGAACACTCTGGGATTTTCAGTGATACATGAGGAAAGGCTTCACTTTGCAATCCCCACTAGCATTACAACAAAACATGAGAGTTAGTCTGTCTTTCATAGGCTTGTGTCCTGGGAGTGCCTTTTCCTCCTGAGTAATGTAGGTCCTGTTTGGCATTTTCTTCCAGAACAGTCCTGTTTTGTCACAATTGAACACTTGTTGGGGTTGGAATTTTTCAGCTTCACCATGCTTTATCACACTGTGTATGCCACTACGATTCTTAAATCTCTCAAACCAACCTTTGCGCCCCAAACGTATATATATGTTTTAATTTTCCTGCCTCCAAATTTGGCACGATTGCCCTGAGATGCCTGGTCAACATGGAATGTGTCTTAACACTCGGTGTGCACCATATTAAAAAAATCTGGGACCACTTAGTACCTTGTGGGAGCGCCAGTTAAATTGAGCAGCAGATAGAGCAAACAGTGCGGCAAGCACCAAGGATTCACTGATGTAATGTCATATTAACACTCCTCTTTTAAGAGGAAAGTGATGTTAACCCAAGTTTAGGGTCTGTCTATCTCTGTCTATCTTTCTCTATTTCTGAATGTCTATCTCTGTTCTGTCTATCTTTGTCTATCTGTCTCTGTTTATCTCTTTCAGTCTGTCTCTGTCTATCTCTTTCAAACTGTCTCTGTCTATCTCTTTCAATCTGTCTCTGTCTATCTCTATCTCTGTGTCACAGATACACATAAATACAAGTATACATAGTGTAAATTACCTAGGATAACCCAAAAAAATCCAGACAAAATGCTGTGCTCTGCTTGAAGATATGAGTAAACGTGAGACAGTCTTGTGGCTCTCTTTGAGACAGAGCTAGATGGATAGACAGATAGACAGGGGGCTTGACAGACAGACAGACATGTTTGTGTACCAGTGAAAACAGAGCAAGGGCGATGCTCATCACATGTCACCTCTAATCTTTTCTTATCTGCTGCACCCTCCCGTATGCTCGTCAAACGTCAGCTCTTATCAAATGTTATCTCATCTTATCATGTCTTATCATGATAACAAATTCTCACTACAGACAGCACACTCCACCAATATTCAAAACTCTAAACCTACTCACAATACAAAACATCCATACTTATTACTGCACCTACTACATACATAGAACACTTAACTCTGACATAAACCCTCCCCTCAAACATCTCCTTACCAACCTCAACAGAACACATGACCATAACACAAGGCACAGATCACTCTTTGATGTTCCTCGTGTCCATCGCACGCTATGCAAAAACTCAATGCACATAAAAGGCCCTAAAATCTGGAATTCATTACCTGTGAATATAAAAGAAACACTGTCTGTTTATAAATTCAAATCTCTTCTCAAAAATCACTTACCCACAACTAAATAAATACTGAATAACTGTATCTCATAAATTGTATCTCATATATGTATCTCATTATTGTATCTCATAAATGTCAACCTGTGACCCAATCAAACTTTGTTACTATTTAACTTCATTACCGAACAGAATACTCCATTCTACTGATTACACAGCAACACAGTAAATGACCATATGACCTGTCTTTGTAATACTCATTTGTACTAAATTGTTATCTGTTTTACAATAATTTTTGTACCACTGAATATATCATTGCTTAGTTAATCTTAAGTTAATTTTAAGCCTGCCCATAATGCTCTGCGTACAAGGGGCTTTGGCATGCTGCACTTTAAAAATTGTATTTCTTGTACTTCTCTGTATCATGTTCAAATTAATAAATAAATAAATAGACAAATGTCACTGTCAGGGGTGGACTTTGTTTTTCATGCTTCAAGGGAACTTATTATTACCTATTATTATATTACATATTTTTCTTCTCCTGCTGCACCTCCCTCCTGCACCTCATCCTGCACTCCCTCCTGCACCTCCTGCTGGCACCTCCCCCTGCACTCCCTCTCCTCTCCTCCATCGAGTCAGACGATGCCTAACGCTCGAGCAGCCGAAGCACGACGAACGAGCAAGCACGATCGCAAGTAGACCGCAAAGAGAACAGCGAGGCCCCCCAGAAACGCATCGCAGAACTCCGCCACTCAGCGGACGCACAACGACACCCTCCCCCGCCAGCCCATGACGACTCCCGACCTGCCTCATCAGCGCCGACCCCTATCAAGCACCCATCGACCCTCCGCATCCCCTACCTCCCTCTCCCTCCTCCTCCTCCCCTCCACCTCCCTCCGCCTCCTCCCTCCTCCCTCCACCTCCTCTCCTCCCCTCCTCCTCCTCCTCCTCCTCCTCCTCCTCCCTCCTCCTCCTCCTCTCCCCTCCTCCCTCCTCCTCCTCCTCCTCCCTCCTCTCGTCCCTCCTCCTCCTCCCCTCCTCCTCCTCCCTCCTCCTCCTCCTCCTCCTCCTCCTCCTCCTCCTCCTCCCTCCTCCTCCTCCCTCCTCTCCTCCTCCCTCCTCCTCCCTCCTCCTCCTCCCTCCTCCTCCTCCCTTCCTCCTCCTCCTCCTCCTCCCTCTCCTCCTCCTCCCTCCTCCCTCCTCTCTCCTCCTCCCTCCTCTCCCTCCCCTCCTCTCCTCTCCTTCTCCTTCTCCTCCTCCTCCTCTTCCTCCTCCTCCTCATCCTTGTCCTCCTCCTCCTCATCCTCTACTACTACTACTACTACCACATATCCAAAACATTGCTGGGAAATATAAAAAAATACTTTGTATATATTCCAAGACAATAGTAAATGACCAAGGCAGGTGTAAATGTCCACCTGTCAGTGTGTTTATGACAATTTGAGTACAATTTCAGTACCTAATACTAGTGTCAGAACAAAGATTGGTTATGAAATGACAAGAACTACTATAAATTGGAATTATCAGAAGATAAAAATTATATAAAATAATATGAAAAATAGAAAAAAAGGTATACCAGCAACAGTTCTGCAAGCAGCAGGACTCCATGTTGCCGTCACATGAGCATCCAATGCCAACTTCTCTGCCACATATCTCTGTAAGTACTGACCCTATTTTTTTGTATCCTATAACACTTAAAAAATGTGCTCTTTTTTTTCTATAAAAAATTATTTTTTTGTTTCAAAATATTCGTGGCGCTGCGCAGGTGAATGTATATACAGTGGACCCCCGCATAAAGATCACCTCCGAATGCGACCAATTATGTAAGTGTATTTATGTAAGTGCGTTTGTACGTGTATGTTTGGGGGTCTGAAATGGACTAATCTACTTCACAATACAGTGGACCCCCGGTTAACGATATTTTTTCACTCCAGAAGTATGTTCAGGTGCCAGTACTGACCGAATTTGTTCCCATAAGGAATATTGTGAAGTAGATTAGTCCATTTCAGACCCCCAAACATACACATACAAACGCACTTACATAAATACACTTACATAATTGGTCGCATTCGGAGGTCATCGTTATGCGGGGGTCCACTGTACAGTGGACCCCCGCATAACGATTACCTCCGAATGCGACCAATTATGTAAGTGTATTTATGTAAGTGCGTTTGTACGTGTATGTTTGGGGGTCTGAAATGGACTAATCTACTTCACAATATTTCTTATGGGAACAAATTCGGTCAGTACTGGCACCTGAACATACTTCTGGAGTGAAAAAATATCGTTAACCGGGGGTCCACTGTATTCCTTATGGGAACAAATTCGGTCAGTACTGGCACCTGAACATACTTCTGGATTGAAAAAATATCGTTAACCGGGGGTCCACTGTATATGTTTGGACCATTTAAGGGTTAAGGACCCCAATGGAAATAAGTTAGACAGTCCTCGATGACGCACTGAATTTCTTGGGTTATCCTGGGTGGCTAACCCTCTGGGGTTAATTGTTTCTCCGTAATTGTTTCTCGTTAAGCCACACCAACAACACTCTCTCCACATCTTCGAGTAGTACAACTGATGGTGGTGGAGCAGCAGCTGACAGTGGTGCAGAAACAGCTGATGGTGGTGCAGCAACAGCTGACTGTGGTGCAACAACAGCTGACTGTGCTACAGCAACAGCTGATGGTGGTGCAGCAGCAGCTGACCATGGTACGATAGTATTTCGATAGTATTTCTCACCCTTTTTACCACAGGGTTGGCACTAGAAGCTTTCTTTGGGCCCATGGTGGCTTATTTAGCAGTTACAAGCACTAAAAACAATGGAATAATACAAAATGTATCAAATGTATGCGTGGAACCGTCCACCCTGGCTTGTAAACAATGACAGCAGGGCAGCTGAGGCGCTCAGGCTGGACGGACAGGTTCAGGACAGACCATATTGGTCGAGTTTTTCATTGTTGGTTGAGCCAAAATTTTTACACTAAAATGCTTCATTAGTCGATTTTATCTTTAGACAGTGCCTTCGTTGGTTGAGGGTCCACTGTAACATAAAAACATGTTAAATACTCCAGAATGAATAATATTTGGCATAATACCTAACAGTTCGATGGAGGTATGAAGAGGATATAGGATACAAGTACCATTCTCAAATTCCAGTCTTGGAGGGCTTATATTGGAGAAAACAGAGAATAGCACAGGGCTAACTGTGATATACACTCGTACTGCACCATAAAACTGAAACAAAAAAAGCTATTTTCTATACATAGATTATCACACACAGCAGCATATGTGTAGAGAACCTAGGATAACCCAAAAAAGTCAAAGTGGCTTTTTTTTATAGTACCTGGCTTGGGCTAGCCATATATGATTTTTTGTAAATATTCGATTCCCAGCCAGGGTGGAAACACTGGGCATGTTTCTTTACACCTGTTGTCTATGTTCACCCATCAGTAAATGGGTACCTGAGTGTTATTGGACTGGTGTGGGTCTTATCCTGGGACACTGACCTAATTTGCCTGAAATGCTTAGCATAACAAGGGGCTTTCTATATAGTAGTACAGGTCCTCCATCACAAATCCAGCATCATTGGGACCTGTAGTGTGTCGGATTACTGAGTTTGCCGAATTACAGAGTGGTTAGGTTAGAATACACTTAATAAAATTAACCAACTTGACTTAGACAGTTCATTGAACATCGGCAAAAATCAAACATTTCCGCTACTTTGAGCTCAATTTCAAGGTACTTTTCGTCATGAAAGCAATCACAATCATGTCTATTTCTGTAATATATCTTCCATTCTATCAAATGAGTCCAAAAAATGAGAATACAACCATAAAAACCATACGAAAATATACTGCAAAGAGGCGGCTAATGGCTGAGAAGTGAACTCCCTTATTTAACATCCGTCTTTTTTATTTTTATCGTACGTTAAGAAGCATCTTTCCATCATACATTGCCCAAGTTTCAATGAGATAGCCCAACAAACAACTGAGAAAAAAAATATTTACCAAAAATATATGGCAAGCCCAAGCCAGGTACTGGAAATAAGTCACTTTGTCTGACTTTTCTGGGTTATCCTAGGTTCTTTATATATATACACTGCTATGTATGATAATCTATGTAACTGTATTTGTGTATACCTGAATAAACTTATTTACTTCTAGTCTGTCAACTGAGTACAAGAAACTGCCCATTCACTTATTTCAACTACCCAATAAAGTGGTCAGAAATTGGCAATTTGGCCGATTTCACACAAATTTCAACAGGTGCCAATTTCAAAATAGGGTCCAGAATAAACAATGCAGACATTCCTGGCACTAAAATAACATTTTTCTCTGTTCATTAGTCATGGCTACAGGCCCCTCTTATATTACTTTTGCTTACCATTTGGAATTTTTATTCAAAAAAAAAAATAGAAGATTTACTGTTATGCAGACTACTGCATTATTTTAATAATTGTATAAATAATGTCAATCCATTCTTGACTCCGTACTGGAATTTAGACTGGCAGGTGGACAGGTATTGGATGGTGATGTCATTTGTTTACTCTTGAGCTTCGCTGAAGAATAGAACATTTTCGCTACTGTGGGTGCAATTTCAAGGTACTTTTCATCATGAAAGCAATCAAAATCATATCTATTTCTGTAATATATCTTTCATTCTATCAAATGAGACCAAAAAAATGAGAATATAACCATAACAACCATACAAAAATATACCGTTAAGCGGCCGCTAATGGCTGAGAAGTGAACTCCGCTATTTATGGTCTGATTTCATTCATTTTTGGTGTATGTGAAGAAGTATCTTTCCATCATACATTGCCCAAGTTAGAATAAGATAACCCAAAAAACAACTGAGAAAATAATAATAATATAATAATAATAATATCTTTATTTACTACACGTACATGTACAAGGTATACAGGCCTAGCTGACATCAGTGACATACTACTGTATAGAAACACACTTGTTATGTTGAGTATTTCAAGAAAATTAGGTCAGTGTCCCAGGATAACACCTACACTAGTCGGCTAACACCCAGGTACCCATTTACTGATGGGTAAACATAGACAACAGGTGTAAAGAAACACGCCTAATGTTTCTAACCTGGCTGGGAATCGAATATTTACCAAAAATCATATATGGCTAACCCAAGCCAGGTACTAAAAATAAGCCATGTTGACTTTTTTGGGGTTATCCTAGGTTCTCTACACATATGCTGCTATGTGTGATAATCTATAGAGAGAAAATAACTTTTTTGTTTCATGTTTATGGTGGAGTACGAGTGTATATCATAGTTAGCCCTGTGCTATACTCCATTTTCTCTAATACAGTGGACCCCCGCAAAACGATATTAATCCGTTCCTGAGAGCTCATTGTTGTGCGAAATTATCGTTATGCGAATGAATTTTCCCCATAAGAAATAATGGAAATCAAGTTAATCCGTGCAAGACACCCAAAAGTATGAAAAAAACATTTTTACCACATGAAATATACATTTTCCTACACACAAAGAGAAGGATACATGCACAATAGTAGAGTAGTACATGCACAATATATATTGTGCATGTACTACTCTACTAAATGAAGAATAAATGACACTTACCTTTATTGAAGATGCAGCAATGACTGATGAGACACTGTGTCCTGGGAGTGCCTTTTCCTCCTGAGTACTATAGGTCCTGTTTGGGATTTTCTTCCAGAACAGGCCTTATCACACTGTGTATGCCACTATGATTCTTAAATCTCTCAAACCAACCTTTGCTGGCTTTAAATTCACCGATATGAGCACTAGTTCCAGGCGTTTTTCCCTGTTCACCTGGGTGTTAGTCGACTGGTGTGGGTTGCATCCTGGGAGACAAGATTAAGGACCCCAATGGAAATAAGTTAGACAGTCTTCGATGACACTGACTTTTTTGGGTTATCCTGGGTGGCTAACTCTCTGTGGTTAATTGTTTCTTGGTATTCTCAATAAGCCACACCAACAACGGTGCTACAGCAGCAGTAGCAGCAGCAGCTGACAGTGCTACAGCAGCAGCTGACAGTGCTACAGTAGCAGCAGACGATGCTACAGCAGCAACAGACGGTACTACAGCAGCAGCAGACGGTACTACAACAGCAGCAGCAGCTGACGGTGGTACAGCAGCAGCAGCAGCTGATGGTGCTACAGCAGCAGCAGCAGCTGACAGTGCAGCAGCAGCTGACAGTGCTACAGCAGCAGCAGACAGTGCTACAGCAGCAGCAGACGGTGCTACAGCAGCAGCAGACGGTGCTACAGCAGCAGCAGACGGTGCTACAGCAGCAGCAGACGGTACTACAGCAGCAGCAGCAGCAGCTGACGGTGCTACAGCAGCAGCAGCAGCTGACAGTGCTACAGCAGCAGCAGCATCAGCAGTTGACCATGGTACCACAGTATTTCGATAATATTTCTCACCCTTTTTACCACAGGGTTAGCACTAGAAGCTTTCTTGGGGCCCATGGTCACTTATTTTGCAGATAAAAATCACCAAAAACGCTGTAATAATACGAAATGTTCCGATTGTATGCTTAGATGTTACCGCGGAGGCTGGCTTGTAAACAATGCCACCGGCGGAACATGTGAGGCTGGCTCAGGCCGCACATTAGACGCGTCTCGGACGAATAGTGTTGAGCGGGTTTTTTAGCGGTATGTGAGGCAAAATCTTAGCGATAAAATGTATCGGTATGCGGATTTAACGTTATGTGATGCCAACGGTATGCGGGGGTCCACTGTATAAGCCCCAAGACAAGGATAGGAGAATGGTATTTGTTTACCATATCCTCTTCATAACTCTGTCTAACTGCTTGGTGTTATGCCAAATATTATTCATTCTGGAGTAGTTAACATGTTTTATGTTATTTATATTGTTTCTTATGTCATATTAGATCAATTGTGATAGGCAAGTAAGCTGTAGTGTTGATATTTGTGTAATAATAAAGCATATTCTCCTGCTTCATGAGACTGAGCTCATGGCAACTGACAGTGGCTTCAAAGCCACCTTATCTTTAATGGATAATGTACTGTGTTGGTGCTTTACATAATGAGAAGCATTTCTTTTATTCATTGGAACCATGGCTAGGGCTAAAAGTAAGCAGGTTAAAACAATAAATGGAGAAAAAGAAATTGGAATGACTTATGCAGCAAGTAGCGCCACCAAACAGTATCAGCAGGTTGGTGTGGCGACCCTGGAAATTTGAAATTATGCTAGCCAAAATTAGTGCTGAATAACTGAAGAAACTGAATTACTGATTGCCGGATTTGTGATGGCGGACCTGTATGTCACTGACATGAGCTAGTCCTGTATACCATGTACATGTACTTGTAGTAAATAAAAATATTATTATTATTATTATGATTATTATTATTATTTTTTCTCTCAGTTGTTTGTTGGGCTATCTTATTGAAACTTGGGCAATGTATGATGGTAAGATGCTTCTTAATGTACACCATAAATGAAAGAAATCAGACCATAAATAACAGAGTTCACTTCTCAGCCATTAGCGGCCCCACAGCGGTAAATTTTCATATGGTTTTTATGGTTGTATTCTTGTTTTCTTGGTCTCATTTGATAGAATGGAAGACGTAGTACAGAAATAGATATGATTTTCATTGCTTTCAAGATGAAAAGTACCTTGAAATTGAGCTCAAAGTAGCAGAAATGTTGTATTACATAAGAAAGAAGGAACACTGCAACAGGCCTACTGATCCATGCAGAGCAGGTCCATGTGAACCCCACTCCCCACCCCTCTGGATTAGCCCAATGACCCACCCAGTCTGGTCACCTCCACTCAAGGAAGGAGCACGGCACCAGACCCAACAGCACAAGCTAGTCAGGTCCAACTCACACCCACCCACACCCACTCGTGTATTTATCTAACCTATTTTTAAAACTACACAATGTTTTAACCTCAATAACTGTAATTAGGAGTTTGTTCCACTCATCCACAACTCTGTTACCAAACCAGTGCTTTCCTATATCCTTCCTGAATCTGAATTTTTCCAACTTGAAACCATTGCTGCGAGTCCTGTCTTGGTGGGAAATTTTCACCACGCTATTTACATCCACTTTATTTATTCCTGTTTTCCATTTATAAACCTCGATCATATCCCCCCTAATTGTACGCCTTTCAAGAGAGTGCAGATTCATGGCCCTCAGTCTATCCTCATAGGGAAGATTTCTGATACATGGGATCATCTTTGTCATCCTCCTCTGTACGTTTTCCAGAGCATTTATATCCATTCTGTAATACGGTGACCAGAACTGAGCAGCATAGTCCAAATGAAGCCTAAACAAGGATAAAGTTGAGGAACAACCTGAGGACTTCTATTATTTATACTTCTGGATATGAAGCCAAGAATTCTGTTAGCCTTATTGCGAACACTAATGCACTGTTGTCTTGGTTTTAGATTACTGCTAACCAGAACTCCTAAATCCTTTTTGCAATCAGTAGTATTAAGATCTACATTATTTAGTTTATATGTTGCATGGTTATTTTCCTGTCCAACATTTAGAACTTTGCATTTGTCTATATTAAACTGCATCTGCCACTTCCCCGACCATTGCATCAGTCTATTCATATCATCCTGGAGTGCTCTAGTGTCCTCATTAGAATGAATTGGATGGCCTATTTTGGTGTCATCAGCAAATTTGCTTATGTCGCTATTTATTCCCTCATCTATGTTGTTTATATAAATTGTGAACAACAAGGGGCCCAACACTGACCCCTGTGGAACACCACTTGTGATGTGCCCCCATTCTGATTTCTCCCCATTTATGCAAACTCTCTGCTGCCTATTTGTCAGCCATGCCTCTACCCAGGAAAAAATTTCTCCTCCTATTCCGTGTGCCTTAAGTCTCCTCAATAGCCTCTGATGTGGAACTCTATTGAAAGCCTTACTGAAGTCCATATACACAATATCATATTCATTACCATGATCTACCTCCTCAAACAACTTAGTGAAAAATGTTAGTAAATACATAAGACAGGAACGCCCCTTTGTAAAACTGTGTTGAGATTCATTAATCAATCTGTGCCTATCAAGATGGCTATGAATTGCTTCGGCAATTATTGATTCCAGAAATTTTCCCACTATGGAGGTAAGGCTTAATGGTCTTTAGTTCGAAGATAAGGACCTGTCACCTGCCTTGTAAATAGGTATTACATTTGCCATTTTCCACTTATCATGCACTATGATAGTTTGTAGTGATATGTTAAAAAGATTAGCCAAAGGTATGCTACATTCCTCTTTACATTCCTTTAACACCCTTGCAAACAGTTCCTCAGGGCCTGGGGATTTGTTAGGTTTTAGTTTCTCTATTTGTCTGAGGACCATGTCACTAGTTGCTGCAATCGTGCATAGTTTATTATCATCCTGTTCTAGATAAACTATTATTTCAGAATATCGCTAGTATTTTCCTGGGTGAAAACTGAGAGGAAGTAGGTAATGAGAATTTCACACATATCCTTATCGCTGTCAGTGATCCGACCAGAGTTACTCTTAAGTGGGCCAATCTTGTCCCTAATCTTCCTTCTGTATACCTGAAAGAACCCTTTTGGGTTAGTCTTTGAATCCCTTGCGACCTTAGCCTCATAATCCCTTTTTGCTTTTCTTATTCCTTTCTTTATTTCTCTCTTTAATTGAATATATTGATTTCTTAACTGCCCATCCCCTCTTTTGATGTACCTATATATGCCTCTCTTTTGACCAGTGAGATGTTTTAATCTATTGTTCATCCATATGGGATCATTTTTGTTAGATCTATTTCCCTACTCGGAAGAAAAGTTATCTGGGCAGCTAGAACCATGCTCTGAAAAACGTCATATTGGCAACCAAGATCACCTACCTGACCCATAGTCAGGACATCCCAATTTAGCCCACCCAGATAATTTTTCAGTCCCATGAAGTCGGCCAAGCAAAAATCTGGGACAGAGATTTGATGTTCAAGAGTAAACAAATGATGTCACTGTCTGTTATGTGTGTGCCTGCCAGTCCAAATTCCAATACACAGTGAAGAATGGGTTGACATTATTTATACAATTATTACAGTAATGCAGTAGTCTGCACAACAGTAGATCTTTTATTTTTTGTTTGAATAAAAATTCCAAATGGTACACAAGAGTAATATAAGAGAGGCCTGGAGCCTTGACTAATGAACAGAGAAAAATGTTATTTTAGTGCCAGGAATGTCTGCATTGTTTATTCTGGACCCTATTTTGAAATTGGCATCTGTTGAAATTTGTGTGAAATTGGCCAAATTGCCAGTTTCTGACCAGTTTATTGGGTAGTTAAAATAGGTGAATGGGCAGTTTCTTGTACTCAGTTGACAGAATAGAAGTAAGTTTATTCAGGTATACACAAATACAGTTACATAGATTATCATACGTAGCAGCATATGTATAGAGAACCTAGGATAACCCAAAAAAGTCAAAGTGACTTATTTCCAGTACCTGGCTTGGGCTTGCCATATTTATTTTTGGTAAATATTTTTTTTTCTCAGTTGTTTGCTGGGCTATCTTATTGAAACTTGGGCAATGTATGATGGAAAGATGCTTCTTTACGTACACCAAAAATGAAAAAAAAAATGGACGTTCAGTAAGGAAGTTCACTTCACAGCCATTTGCTGCCTCTTTGCGGTATATTTTCGTATGGCTTTTATGGTTGTATATATTCTCATTTTTTTGGTCCCATTTGATAGAATGGAAGATATATTACAGAAATAGATATAATTTTGATTGGTTTCACACTGAAAAGTATTTTGAAATTGAGCACAGAGTAGCGGAAATGTTCGATTTTTTCTGATGTTCAATGAACTTTCTTGTGTAAGTCAAGTTGGTCAATTTTATTAAGTGTATTCTAACCTAACCACTCTGTAATCTGACAAACTCAGTAATCCAGCACACTACAGGTTCCAATGATGCCCCATTTGTGATGGCAGACCTGTATGTGTAAATACAGTAGGGCCCCGCTTTATGGTGTTCCGCTAATACGGACATTTCAAATTATGAACAAAACTCGCTATACGGCTCCCTCACCTGACTTTCTAATACAGTCACCACCTGCCACCCGGTTACAGTGGACCCCCGCATAACGATGGCATCACATAGCGATTATTTCGCATACCGCTTACTTTAATTGCAAAAATTTTGCCTCACATACCGCTTAAAAACCCGCTTACCGATTTTTGTCCGAGACGCGTCCAATGTGCGGCCTGAGCCACGCTCACATGTTCCGCCGGTGGCATTGTTTACCAGCCAGCCTCCGCGGTAACATCCAAGCATACAATCGGAATATTTCGTATTATTACAGTGTTTTCGGTGCTTTTTCTGGAAAATAAGTGACCATGGGCCCCAAGAAAGCTTCTAGTGCCAACCCTACAGCAATAAGGGTGAGAATTACAATAGAGATGAAGAAAAAGATCATTGATAAGTATGAAAGTGGAGTGCATGTCTCCGAGCTGGCCAGGTTGTATAATAAACCCCAATCAACCATCGCTACTATTGGTGGTACAGCTGCTGCTGCTGCTGCACTGTCAGCTGCTGCTGCTGCTGCACTGTCAGCTGCTGCTGCTGCTGTAGCACCGTTGTTGGTGTGGCTTATTGAGAATACCAAGAAACAATTAACCCCAGAGGATTTGCCACCCAGGATAACCCAAAAAAGTCAGTGTCATCGAAGACTGTCTAACTTATTTCCATTGGGGTCCTTAATCTTGTCTCCCAGGATGCAACCCACACAAGTCGACTAACACCCAGGTGAACAGGGAAAAATGCCTGGAACTAGTGCTCATATTGGTGAATTTAAAGCCAGCAAAGGTTGGTTTGAGACATTTAAGAATCGTAGTGGCATACACAGTGTGATAAGGCCTGTTCTGGAAGAAAATGCCAAACAGGACCTACAGTACTCAGGAGGAAAAGGCACTCCCAGGACACAGTGTCTCATCAGTCATTGCTGCATCTTCAATAAAGGTAAGTGTCATTTATTCTTCATTTAGTAGACTAGTACATGCACAATATATACTGTGCATGTACTACTCTACTATTGTGCATGTATCCTTCTCTTTGTGTGTGGGAAAATGTATATTTCATGTGGTAAAATTTTTTTTTTCATACTTTTGGGTGTCTTGCACGGATTAATTTGATTTCCATTATTTCTTATGGGGAAAATTCATTCACATAGCGATTATTTCGCATAACAATTACCCCTCTTGCACGGATTAAAATCGTTAACCGGGGGTCCACTGTATTTACATTTTCCGTGAGCTCTGTGAGTATTGCATCTCTCCAAAATTTCAGGTGTTTTAAAGTTATTTCATGTTTTATATATACAGTGGACCCCCGGTATTCGATGGCATCGGTATTCGATAAATCCGGTATTCGATGCATTTTAACGCAAACATTTTGCCTCGGTATCTGATTGAAAACCCAGTATTTGATACGATTTGTACGAGACGTGTCCACGTGTGGCCTGAACTGCCCCTTGTGTGCCAGTGTTTACAAGCCAGCCAGTGTGCGCACATCTAAAGATATATTCGGTACATTCCATATTATCCATATTATCACTGTTTTTGGTGCTTGTTTCTGCAAAATAAGTCACCATGGGCTCCAAGAAAGCTTCTAGTGCCAACCCTGTGGTAAAAAGGGTGAGAATTAGTATGGAAATTAAGAAAGATTTTGAAGGGTTTGGGGCTAACCCTGAGAAGCCTATGCCAGTTGTGGAATCCATTGTGCCTACTTCAAAAATTAAGGAAATGTGTGCACAGTGGGTTGAAGTGCAAACCTTTATGGATGAAAATCACTCTAACACAGCTATTGCAAGCCGTGCTGGTGACTATTACAATGACAATGTTGTGGCCCATTTTAGACAAATCATAAAGGAATGGAAGGTACAGAGCTCTATGGACAGATTTGTTGTGCGACAGAGGTCCAGTGACTCTCAAGCTGGTCCTAGTGGCATTAAAAGAAGAAGGGAAGTAACCCCGGAAAAGGACTTGCTACCTCAAGTCCTAATGGAAGGGGATTCCCCTTCTAAACACTAACACCATCCACACTCTCCTCTCCTCCCATCCCATCAATCATCACCAGATCTTCAATAAAGGTAAGTGTCATGTAACTGTGCATGTCTTCTTCAGTTTGTGTATTAAAATTAATATTTCATGTGGTAAAAATTTTTTTTTTTCATACTTTTGGGTGTCTTGCACGGATTAATTTGATTTCCATTATTTGTTATGGGGAAAATTGATTCGCTTTTCGATATTTTCGGTATTCGTTGAGCTCTCAGGAACGGATTAATATCGAATACTGGGGGTCCACCGTACTATGATAATTATACTTATGTGCCAAGTGATATGAAAAAGACTTGGAAAACCCTATCTGAAATTCTAGGAACTAAAAAGATATCCAAAAACAAAACAATCAAATTAACAAAATCAGATGAACCCCTACTCCCACCAACTGAAACAGCAAACAGACTCAATGTTTTCTTCTCCACCATAGGAAAGAACCTAGTGAGCAAAATCTCAAGCTCAAACACCCGTCCATCAGATTACCTCATGGGCACTTACCCGAATATGCTATTCCTAGCTCCAACAAACCCAACAGAAGTCTTGCTCATCATCAACACCCTTAAAAACAAGGCAGGAGACATAAACAAGTTGCCAGCTTTTATGTATACAAAAAAGCTTCACTAGTACTGTCACCAATTATTGCAACACTCTTTAACAAATCCATTAATCCTCCACCTTCCCAGCAATTCTCAAAATAGTGAGGGTCACCCCGATCCACAAAGGAGGTGATCAAGTGGACTTGAATAACTATAGACCAATATCTAACTTTCCACTGCTCACTAAAATCTTTGAAAAATTAATTCATAGACAGATCTATTCCTACCTCGTCTCACATAACATACTAAACCCTTGTCGGTTTGGATTCAGGAATAATAAAAGCACAAATGATGCTATTATACATATGCTAGAACTAATATATACTGCTCCTGAGAAGAAAGAAGTTCCGCTGGGAATTTTCATTGATTTACGTAAAGCTTTTGATACAGTCGACCATGAATTGCTGCACACTAAATTAACACACTGTGGTATAAGAGGCCACTCCCTCAACTACCTAAAGTCATACCTTAGTAACAGAAGCCAATATGTGTACACAAATGGTGCAAACTCTTCCACTCAACCAATCACAGTAGGTGTCCCAGAGGGAAGTGTCCTTGGACCCCTTCTCTTTCTCATATATATCAATGACCTACCGAATGCATCACAGCTACTCAAACCCATGTTATTTGCAAATGACACTACATATGTCTTCTCTCACCCAAACTCAGTCATACCAACACTGTCAATGCCGAATTGCAGAAAATATCTACCTGGATGATGACTAATAAGCTTATTTATTTATTTATTTAGTAATTTAAGCATACAAACAGAGGTACAAAAAATACAGGTAAGAGCAGCATGCCAAAGCCACTTATATGCATAGCATTACGGGCTGGCTTAAAATTAACTTAAGATTAACTAAGCAATGATGAAATCAGTGATAAAACATTATTGTAAACAGATAACTATAAAGCACAAATGAGTATTACAAAGACAGGTCATATGGTTGCTTGCATTGCTGTACATTCAGTCGAATGGAGTATTCTGTTAGGTAGTGTATTTAAAAAAAATAATAAAGTTAGATTGGGTCCTAGGTTTAACATTTGTGTGATATAATTGTGAGTAACATATAGGATATACAATTTATAAGGTTCAGTTATTCAGTATTTATTTGGTTTTGAGTGAGTAAGTGATCTTTGAGAAGAGACTTGAATTTATAAACAGGTAGTGTTTCTTTTATATTTACAGGTAATGAATTCCAGATTTTAGGGCCTTTTATGTGCATTGAGTTTTTGCATAGCGTGAGATGGACACGAGGAACATCAAAGAGTGATCTGTGCCTTGTGTTATGGTCATGTGTTCTGTTGAGGTTGGCAAGGAGATGTTTGAGGGGAGGGTTAATATCAGAGTTAAGTGTTCTATGTATGTAATAGGTGCAATAATAAGTATGGATGTTTTGTATGGTGAGTAGGTTGAGTGTTTTGAATATTGGTGGAGTGTGTTGCCTGTAGTGAGAATTTGTTATCGTTCTAACTGCAGCCTTTTGTTGGGTAATTAGTGGTCTGAGATGGTTAATTGTTGTTGAGCCCCATGCACAAATTCCATAGGTGAGATAGGGGTAAATAAGAGAGTGATAGAGGGCCAGGAGGGCTGACTGTGGAACATAGTACCGTATCTTCGATAGTATGCCTACAGTCTTACCCTAAATACTGACAAAAACCTATTTCATTCAGTTTGGAACCAGAGCTGCAAATGTTTCACTTAACATAATGCTAAATGGATCACCCATCACAAGACTCACAGAGGGAAAATTCCTAGGAATCCACCTTGACAGTAGCCCCAAATTCCAGACACAGTCAACAAATTTCCAAGAAAATCTCTAAGACTTAACTATCAAAGATACGGTACTATGTCCCACAATCACCTCTCCTTGCACTGTACCATTCACTCAACTACCCCTATCTTACATATAGAATTTGTGAATGGGGATCAACAACATTAAATCACCTAAGACCACTAATAACCCAGCAAAAGGCTGCAGCCAGAATGATAACAAATTCCCACTCCCGACAGCATACTCCACCAATTTTCAAAAGTCTAAATCTGCTCACCATAAAGAACATCCATACTTTTTCATGTGCCTACTACATACATAGAACAATACATGCAAGCATAAACCCTCCACTCAAACTTCTCCTCACCAACCTTAACAGGACACACGACCATAACACAAGACACAGATCTCTTTTTGATGTACCCTGTGTCCATATCACACTGTGTAAAAACTCTATGCACATAAAGGGCCCAAAATTTGGAATTCTTTACCAGAAAATACTGAAGTAACCCGGTCTGAAAATCAATTTAAGACTCTTCTCAAAAGCCACTTACTCACCCTAGACTAAATACCCAATACTCAATATTTAACTTTACCAAAAAATCTCCCTGTTACCCGAATCTTAAAACTTCAAGACTAGATGCCCAAGTTTATACATTGAGTAATATACTACATAGTTGCATAAATACCTACCCAAAACAATACTGCCCAACACCCAGTTGTAGCATTCTCATACTGTAAATTACTTTTATCAAATCACAATGTTTTTTTTATTTATTATCACACCGGCCGATTCCCACCAAGGCAGGGTGGCCCGAAAAAGAAAAACTTTCACCATCATTCACTCCATCACTGTCTTGCCAGAAGGGTGCTTTACACTACAGTTTTTAAACTGCAACATTAACACCCCTCCTATATATTATATGCCTATAATATAATTTCAATAAATAACAAAAAAAGGCATAATACCGTGACTGGAAAGATACACAAGTAACCTGCACATAGAAGAGAGGAGCCTACAATGACATTTCGGTCTGACTTGGACCATTTACAAAATCACGCTAACTAAAAGGAGAGGAGGATGGGTATATATAGGCAAGAGGTAGTAGCAGTGGTGTAGGAAGTAGTGGAGGTGGAAGGTAGTAGTAGTGGGGAGGTAGTAAGAGGAGGAGCCAATCAAATACTAAGAAAGAGGAGCACTGCAAGGGAGCTAGGTGCCCACAGAGGGTAAGAGCAAGAACACCGAGGGGAGGAAATAAATAAATAAATAAATAAGGAACAAATACACAGGGCAGAAGAAAGACAACCCAAATTAGAAAAAAGGAAAGAGGAAAGGGGAAGAGGGAGAAGAAGAAAAAGGAGGAATCAGGTTAGGTCACGGGCATTCTGAAGTTTGGAGCATTTTACAATGTAGTGGAAGAGGAAGGCATCTACAGAGATGAAGCCAGGACTAAGATTCATACAAGGAAAGTTGTGTATTAGGGAGGATTCAACCAGAGAGCAACTGTTAAAGTTGGAAGTAGGGAAGACAGTTTTAGCAGAAGACCAGTCAATAGGATGGCTGTAATCTCTGACGTGACAGAAAAGAGCATTGTTAGTGTCGGCAAGCCTAACACTACTTTTGTGCTCCCTAAGTCTGTCAGAAAGAGATCGGCCAGTTTCTCCAAAGTATTGAAGAGGACAGGAGGAACAAGAAATAGAGTAGACACCAGGAACATCTGTAGAGGGAGGAGAGGTATGCGTGAGATTAGCATGAAGAGTGTTAGTCTGGCGGAAAGTAACACTCTTCCCACTAATCTCGTTCATACTTCTTCCTCTACAGATGCTCCTGGTGTCTACTCTATTTCTTGTTTCTCCTGTCCTCTTCAATACTTTGGAGAAACTGGCCGATCTCTTTCTGACAGACTTAGGGAGCACAAAAGCAGTGTTAGGCTTGCCAACACTAACATCGCTCTTTTCTGTCACGTCAGAGTTATCACAGCCATCCTATTGACTGGTCTTCTGCTAAAACTGTCTTCCCTACTTCCAGCTTTAACAGTTGCCGTCTGGTTGAATCCTCCCTAATACACAACTTTCCTTGTATGAATCTTAGTCCTGGCTTCGTCTCTGTAGATGCCTTTCTCTCCCACTACATTGTTAAATGCTCCAAACTTCAGAACACCCGTGACCTACCCTGATTCCTCCTTTTTCTTCTTCTCCCTCTTCCCCTTTCCTCTTTCCTTTTTTCTAATTTGGGTTGTCTTTCTTCTGCCCTGTGTATTTGTTCCTTCCTTATTTATTTACTTATTTATTTATCCCCCCCTCCTTCCAGTGTTCTTGCTCTTACCCTCTGTGGGCACCTAGCTCCATTACAGTGCTCCTCTTTCTTAGTATTTGAATGGTTCCTCCTCCTCTTACTACCTCCCCACTACTACTACCTTCCACCTACACTACTTCCACCACTACTACTAATACCTCCTGCCTATATATACCCATCCTGCTCTCCTTTTCGTTAGTGTGACTTTGTAAATGGTCCAAGTTGGACCGAAACGTTGTCGTAGGCTCCTCTCTTCTATGTGCGGGTTATTTGTGTATAATTTCAATACATTACTATTGATACTAGTATTGTCCATTGTCGACAGGAATATAATTGGATCATGTTTCATAAAAAGCAGTTTTGAAAATAATATGAATATTTCCTTTGGTTTATATAAATTAGATTCATTTATAATTAATAGAACTGTTGTGTAACTTAAACTGTGATAAATTTGTTTAGTATTAAGTAGTCAGTAAGCCTTAACCCTTTGACTGTCGAAAGGCCCAATCCTGAAGTGTCTCCTGGTGTCGCAAAATATTCAAAAAAAAAAATTATTTTTTCTTCTGAAAATGTTAAGATTATTTTTCTGATTGTTTTAGTCCCCCCCAAAAAAATTTTCCCATCAGTACTTACCCAGATATAGAGGCATGAAGTTTGCAGAAAATGAGCCGCGTATGGCAACAGTGGCAACTGCCACTCACCCGGTAAACTTTAGTTTACTTGTATTTGAAGGTTTGTTGTTTTTTCACTATTTTATTTTTTCACATAACTTATGTGGCCTGCGAGACCAAAGTAAGGTACAATGTACATATATACACTCGTTGTATACAACACAATAAGCACACAAACATAATTATCAATATATTGTTTACAAAACTTGTTTACAAAAACAAACAATACAAAAAATTGTTTATTACTATTGTTCTATAATATATATACCAATATACAGTCACTGAATATATTCCTAGAAGTTCTGTAGCTTGTGGAACTCTCTGAAACATGGTGTCATACACAGTGGTGTTTTACACTCCTCACACATAAAACATGGTGTCATACACAGTGGTGTTTTACACTCCTCACACATAAAACATGGTGTCATACACAGGTGGTTTTACACTCCTCACACATAAAACATGGTGTCATACACAGTGGTGTTTTACACTCCTCACACATAAAACATGGTGTCATACACAGTGGTGTTTTACACTCCTCACACATAAAACATGGTGTCATACACAATGGTGTTTTACACTCCTCAAACATAAAACATGGTGTCATACACAATGGTGTTTTACACTCCTCAAACATAAAATCAGTGTGTGT
>NC_069435.1:6139615-6372115 GCF_026875155.1 Cherax quadricarinatus | reverse complement strand
TGCTTTACACTATGGTTATAAAACTGCAACATTAAACCTTTGACTGTTTCGGTCGTATATATACGTCTTACGAGCCACCATGTTTGATGTATAGATACTCATAAATTCTAGCGGCTTCAAATCAAGGAGGAGAAAGCTGGTAGGCCCACATGTGAGAGAATGGGTCTGTGTGGTGAGTGTGCACCATATAAAAAAAATCCTGGGGCACGCAGTGCATGAGAAATAAAAAACTCCGACCTTTTTTTTTTTAATTAAAATGCCGACTTTGTGATCTATTTTTGTATAGTATTTATGGTTGCATTCTCGTTTTCTTGGTCTCATTTGATAGAATGGAGAACATATTATAGAAATAGAGGTGATTTTGATTGGTTTTACTATAAAAAAAAACCTGGAAATGGAGGTCAAAGTAGGGGAAATGTTTGATTTTTCCGATGTTCAAAAGTAAACAAATGATGTCATTGTCCAATAAATGTCCAACTAGCCATTCTAATATGCAGTCATGAATGGGTTGACATTATTGTATAATTATTACAGCATTGCAGTAGTCTGCATAACAGTAAATCTTCTAATTTTTGTTTGAATAAAAATTCAAAATAGAAAGCAAGAGTAATATCAGAGGCCTGGAGAAGTCACTGATGAATAAAGAAAATGTTGTTTTAGAGCCAGGAATGTCTGCATTGTTCATTCTGGACCTTATTTTGAAATTGTCATATTTTTTAATTTTTGTGAAATTGGCCAAATTGCAAATTTCTGACCACATTATTGGGTAGTTGAAATTGGTAAATGGGCAGTTTCTTGTTCTCAGTCGATAGAAAAAATGGAGTTCTAAAGAAATAGCTATGAGTTTGGTCGATTGGAACAATGGAATTAGCCAAAATTAGGGCTCAAAGTGGGCGAAATCGCCAATTGGAAATATCGCTGAGGTCGCTAACTTCATGAGAGCGTAATTCTATCAGTTTTCCATCAAATTTCGTTATTTTGGTGTCATTACAATGTGGAAAAGATTCTCTATCATTTCATAAGAAAAAATAATTTAATTTTTTTTTTGTTTTTTTTTAAATTTTGCGATGCCAGGAGACACCTCAGAATTGGGGGTTGCGACTGTCAAGGGGTTAACACCCCTCCTTCAGAGTGTAGACACTGTACTTCCCATCTCCAGGACTCAAGTCCGGCCTGCCGGTTTCCCTGAATTCCTTCATAAATGTTACTTTGCTCACATTCCAACAGCACATCAAGTATTAAAAACCATTTGTCTCCATTCACTCGTATCAAATGTGCTCATGCACGCTTGCTGGAAGTCCAAGCCCCTTGCACACAAAACCTCCTTTACCCCCTCCCTCCAACCCGTTCTAGGCTGACCCCTATCCTGCCTTCCCTCCACTACAGATTTATACACTTTCGAAGTCACTGTTTTGTTCCATTCTCTCTTCATGTCCGAACCACCTCAACAACTCCTCCTTTGGATAATAGTTTTGGTAATCCCACACCTTCTCCTAATTTCCGAACTACGAAATTTCTGCATTATATTCACACCACACATTGCCCTCAGACATGACATCTTCACTGCCTCCAGCCTTTGAAAAGCAATATAGACAGGGCTTTATACACAAAGATATTCTTAAACACTATTCATCAGTTCTCACCAAAGTAATAAAAAAAGCCAAACAACTATACTATTCCAGTAGATTCACAGACACTAGAGGAGATATAAAAAAGACCTGGAAAACACACACTCAGATTCTAGGGACCCACAAACTGAAAAAAAACAAGAATATTGTCCTAACTAAACCTAATGAAACACCACTACATCCCACTGACACAGCTAACAAGATAAACGACTTCTTCTCAACCATAGGATCTAATCTCGCCAATAAAATCCCACATACCAATGCCCATGCTGGGGACTACCTAGATGGGAATTTCCTAAATTCCTTCTATCTTGCACCAACTGAGCCCACAGAAGTCACCAAGATTATAAAGTCACTTAAAAATAACTCAGGGAATCTGTCTCATGTCCCACCATTACTGTACAAGCGAGCGGCCCATGTCCTTTCGCATGCTATTTCATTACTTTTTAACAAGTCACTAGAAACTAGCACCTTCCCAAAACTACTCAAGATGGCAAGGGTTGCACCAATACATAAAGGTGGCGACCCTACAGACTTAAACAACTATAGGCCAATATCAAACTTACCATTGCTATCCAAAATCTTTGAGAAACTCGTGCACAGGAGACTATATTCATTTATAACGACACAAAACATACTCAACCCCTGCCTATTTGGATTCAGGAAAAATAAAAGCACTAATGATGCAATCATAAAAATGCTAGATCTGCTTTACACAGCATTGGAAAATAAGGAATATCCACTAGGAATTTTTATTGACCTAAGAAAAGCTTTTGACACAGTAGACCACGACATCCTACTCCACAAACTTGACCATTACGGTGTAAGAGGCCATGCGCTTGCTTATTTCAAATCTTACCTTACTAATAGGTATCAGTATGTCACCATTAAAGACACAGCATCAACAACACAGCCACTTGATACTGGAGTTCCGCAGGGAAGTGTCTTTGGTCCCCTGCTCTTCCTCATATACATCATTGATCTTCCAAACGTATCCCAACACCTGAAACCCATTCACTTTGCTGACGACATGACTTATGTCATCTTTCACCCTAATCTTGCTACCCTCAACACCATTGTTAACGAGGAGCTGATCAAAATATCGACTTGGATGACAGCCAATAAACTTACGCTTAACACTGACAAAACCTACTATATTATGTTTGGTAGCAGAGCAGGAGATGCACAAATTAACATTAAGATCGACAACACTAATTACCAGACATAATGAGGGCAAATTCCTAGGCTTATACCTTGACAACAACCTGAATTTCAGCACCCATATCCAACACATAACCAAAAAAGTATCCAAAACGGTTGGGATCCTCTCCAAGATACGATACTACGTGCCGCAAAATGCCCTTCTCACACTATACCACTCACTTATTTATCCATACCTCACCTATGCTATTTGTGCTTGGGGATCAACTGCAGCAACACACCTAAATAGATCAAACTTACTCCCTGTTCAGTACATCCACATTTACTACTGTGCAATCTACATCTTCAGGACCTTAAACTCCTATATCAACCTTCACCTAAAACGCTTTCTTGATAGTTGTGACAGAACCCACAGGCATAACACCAGACACAAACATCTCTACGACATTCCCTGTGTCCGACTAAACCTTTACAAAAATTCAATGTATGTCAAAGGCCCTAAAATCTGGAACACCCTACCTGAGAACTCTAGAACTGCAGACACATTCATCACCTTCAAAACTACCATTAGAAAACATCTTATCTACCTGATACACCCCGTCAACTAACTACACAAATACCACCTGGTGGTTTACACTTACACTCACCCATTTGACCATAAGCAGAAATATTAATCTCAATCTTAAAATAATGAATCCTGTGATACTCCAATACTGAAACTATGTTACTGTGCCAAAACAAAAGCATTCACATTGCTAAACTCACAAACTAGTATTTAGTCACTTAGCCATAATACCAACTTACCTCATAATTTGTAATATTTTAAAATTAAGATTTAAACTAAGTCTGCCCGAAATGCCTAGCCATGCTAGGTGTTCTAGTGGTACACTCTGTAATCATTATTTTACTACATGTAAACCACACAATAACCAAATTCTGTAAACTCAGCATTGTAATCTTTATAGAGAATAAACTTTGAATTTGAATTTGAATTGAATGTGTACAGTCAGTATGTACATGATAGCCAAAAGGAGACACAACACACCTACAATAGAATAAAAAGAGTTGTGTGTATGTACTCCATTTGAGAACTATAAAAAAAAACTTGAGTGCTTAAATTCGCTTAATATTACTCAGATCGTCATCATGAGAACACCATCCGCCCCACCTTCAGTGGCGTTCTTCTTTAAACTTTTTGGCAGCCGGGCAGGAGCATAACTTGCTGTGCATCACACAGCAGTGAAAAATTGGCCATGGAGGAGAGCCAGTGCCTATGAAAGTTAATTGTGTAGGGCAGAGGACAAGAAGGTTGGAACTGTGCCAGGCTGACCCCTAAGGGCTGGGACAGCAGAGGGTCATGTCATTGAATCTTTAAAATGGCTTACGGGGATGGTAACCAGGGTTGCAGGGAAGAATTATGAAACAGTGAGAGTTAGGATGCCAAAAACACTAGTCGAGCAAGGCAAAAGACAATGACCCAAAGTAACACAGTGTGCAGGAAGGCATGTATAAACCTGTATGCTCAAAATTCATGAGAGGATGTCTGTAATGGAGGTTAATGGATCCAGAATGGAGAGAGAAATAATTGACCTTTGTGGAAAATGGGATCACATATAGTGCACCTCAGTACAGCACCAAAAAAAAAGGAAGACCTCAGACTGTATTTATTACACATAAACATGTGGCATGAAACTTGATCAATCAGAGTATCAAGATACCTGGATAGATGTGAGGGAAGGAGAGAGATAGCTCTCACTTGCAGGAGGAAATCTTAACCCTTAAACGGTCAAATTTGTAGTTCTACAAAAGTAGATCTACTTTTTTTTTTACATATTTTCAAATATAACAAAAAAAAAATTGTAGATAAAAGTTTTTTTTACACGTTTTCAAATGTAAAACAAAAAAGAAGATCTACATTTTTTTACATACTTTCAGATGTTGAAAAAACGTATATATACGTTTGGACCATTTAAGGGTTAATCATGAGGGAGTGGAGGCCTTTGAACTGGGGTAGTGAAGTTGAGCCAGGGCCTTGTGACCATCAGAAAAGACTACCAAGGTCGAGTCCTGCAGAATGCATCTCCTCTACCTGACCATGATTTGGATAGCCTTTAATATCATCCAGTTCACTGAAAACAGTTGGTAAAAGGGACTAAAGTGTCACAAGCTGTGAGAACACATCAAGGGTTACTTTCCAACCAGAAATGGAAGCAATAGTTTGGAGGGAGTATAGGGAAGATCATAGTCACCAAACTTTGCATACTTGCTGAAATTAGGCAAAAGTAGAGAACTTTCTGAGCATACAAGTTAGGGGGATGCATGCATCCTTGTGAAGAGAGGACTGATTTGTGGCTTGTACCACTGTGGCTCGAACAGTAGGACAGATGTGTTCAGATATAAACTCCCTATGATAGACACTAAGTCTACTCTAGAACAAGTAGAAAAGTGTCATATAACCCTCTCCAAGGGATACAGCTATTACAAAACATAAGGAGTAATACTGTATCTGACAAAAATGAAACTGCACATCTGATTTAGGCAGGATATGCTGGGAGATAGCAACAAATTGGCAAAGTTGTTAAGGAAGCCTGAGAGATATGATGAATCAGACACATGAAGGTTGCTGAGGTAGATAACAGACACACCACGAGTAGAAAGATCACGATTTATAAGTCGACATACTTGTTTGAAGAAATATACCTACAGTTTGGTAGTTCAACCCGTCAGGATGAATGGAGTACCAAGGCATATAATAGATGCCAGTATCCATATCAAGGCTAGCTACTGATAAAGACTTAATTATTTAATAATTCTATCTGGGCAGTTGAGATTAGAACAGTACATCACTGGACTGGCTGGAAAAAAAAAAAAGAAATGATAGCATGACATGTAGGAAATATTAGGAGTCTTCCAGTTAGACTACCATGCTAAGCGTACATATGTAGTAATTTGCACCTGGAAATGAGCCAGCTTGACCCGACAATGGACAAGCTCGGCAGTCAGAATAGGTGTCAGATGTCTGGTTTGCCAAGCAGATTGAATGTCCATCCTAAAAGCAAAATCTTGAAGAGCATCTAAGGGAGAGCTTGAGATGTATCCTCATGATGAGCAGAGGAGGAATGATTCATAGCTTGTACACACCAGTTTGGAAGTCAATCAGAGGGGCCCCCAAGGGTCCATAGAAACTAAGTATCCATAAAGTGAGGAAAATGCAACAGAGTAAGCATTGTAGGAAGCTCATTTGATGTTGATCACAACAAGTAACTGCTTCTAGCAGTTATAGATGAAGGTTATTACCGAGTATAAAGAATGCACACAGATCTTGCCTGGGCCCAGAGAGGTAAGTATCATATGAATGAAGTGCGACATATATCAGGCTGGTGTCCAAGGGACCTAGAACAGAAAGTAATTTTATCAACCTATATTTATTTAGTATTAATTAACATTCATAATAGGTACAGAGTGAAGTTGGAGCTATTTGTAAACTATAGCTTTCATTTGATCAGTTGACTTGATTTCTTGAGTATCTTATTTGTTATGAAAACATGTTCCAAATGTAAGGAATAATGATCACTGCTGAGAGATGACCATAAGAAAAATACAACTAGAGTGAAACTGCTGATGACTGACCAGCTTGTAGTATAATAGTCCATTTCTAGGTTTTCTTTAAGTTGGATTAAGTGAGAAACTTTAGGAATTTTGGCCTTGTACAAAACAGTAAGGTGACACACATCTCTCTGGTATTTAAGGCTCTGCAGAAGTGACATGTCCAACCAGAAAGTTGAGACTCACTATGAATCACCTTGCATAGTCTTCTATCCAGGTAAGAAGTTAGAGATGCAAGAGTGGTGCATACTCTTGTCAAGAGCAAACTTATGGTTTGTATTGAGTTTTGTAGCCACTGTTGCAAATATGAGATAGACCTTAATGCTATATGTTCCTTGGTTACCTTATAGCATTTAGGAGACCTTATGTAATACAGATGTGTGCCTTTCAAAAGATAATTGTGTGTTTAACATATTACCGGTATTAATGTTATTGTATTTCTTTAACATCGATTGATGTTTACAAGTACTTTATTTGTTAAAATGAATATTATGTTATCTCCTTAAACTGTAATCAGTGGTTTGACTTACATGGTAGGGCAGAGGAGGAGGTAAACTTATATTAAGGTGAATGCCAGAAAACAACTTTTCTTCCTAAAGTAGCTAGAAGTTATTAAAAAACTTGTGTGCCTTAAGACCATTTTAATACATAAAACATCCTTTGCATTCTCACTTCTAAATGTTGCAAGAGATTAGTTACCTAGCAGTGTCTGGTTAGTATTTATATCTCATATAACTTCATTATTTTCATCAAAATTAAATAACTGATACCTGTTCTCTTTTTATTAATGCTGTATAATGTTTCTCTAAAAAGAACCTACACCATATTAGCCCTCTTTGACTATTGAATGCTTTTTGCATAAAAGACAGCGTTACAGTGGACCCCGGATAACGTAATTAATTCTTTACAGAGAGAGTGACTTATCCTGAATCTGACTTATTCTGAATTAATTTTCCCCGTAAGAAATAATGGAAGTCCAATTAGTCTGTTTCAGACACCCAAAAGTATTAAAAAAATCTTTTCTACATGAAATATACATTTACCTACACAGAAAACAATGATATATGAAGAATAAAACAATAATAACATTGTACTTACTTTTACTGAAGACATGGTGATGTATGATAGATGGGAGGAGGGGAGAGGATGAAGGAGTTTACAATTGTTTGGAAGGGGAATCCCCTTCCATAAAGACTTCAGGTACCAAGTCCATATCCTGGGTTACTTCCCTTCTTTGTTTTTTAATGCCACTAGGACCAGCTTGAGAGTCACTGGACCCCTGTCGCTCAAAAAAGTGTTCCAGAGAGGTCTGTTTCTGGTGTATGTTAGGAATTTTGTTGGGAGACAGGACAAGATAGTTCTTCAATATGATACTAATATCAGCTCTACGGCTTATTTATCTAGCACAATTAATCTAATATGACATAATAAACAATATTAATAACATAGAAACATGATATATACTCTAGAATGAATAAAATATGGCATTAAGAATGTCACGAGTGGTGGTGTTTGTTGTTGGGTTTATAAGGGCCACTGAAAGATAAGCCTTACATAGTGGTGGTGAAGGCAGCAGCAGGGGCGGCGGTGTCAGTCAGTAACCCTATATACCTCCAACAACAATGGAGGAGTCAGTTTTGTGCTGTCCTTTTTCTATCGATTAATAGCTTAACTTACTTGCTACGCTGTTAATGTTACACTTTATTGCTGGCAGGTGCTATAGCCTTTGTAAACTTCTGCTGCTTTAGTATCATACATACTGCAGAATCACTGAAGAAGGCACATTCTCCCCTCTCACTCAGCCCTTTACCAAAGGGCTGGCTGGCACTAGAAGATTTTTTTGGGCCCATGGTGGCTTATTTAGCAGTTACAAGCACTAAAAAGAATGGAATAATACAAAATGTATCACATGAACACGTGTGATTGTCCTCACTGGCTGGTAAACAATGGCACACTGGCTGTACGTGGAGTGTCAGGGCCACTCAGGCCCCAACGTGAATGACATACTGAGTTCAGTGACATTCACCGAGCCAATATTTTGATGCAAAAATGTTACTTATTCCAAATGTTACTTATTCCGATGACGTCTTAATCCTGGGGTCCACTATATTAACTTGTTACCATCATTACCAATTTAAAATTATCTTGGCTAATTTACCACCACATTTCTGATATACTCATAATATAATCAAAATAAATCTAAGTTCTGAAAGCACCTACACTTTTTATCACTATATGTTGTCCATTTGAAAAAAAACTTTATTTTCTTAAACAAGTTGGCCGTCTCCCACCGAGGCAGGGTGACTAAAACAAAAAAGCACTTTCACCATCATTTACACCATCACTGTCTTGCCAGAGGGATGCAGATAAGACAGTTTAGATGCCCCTCTAAACAGCATATGTCCCAAACCCTTTCTTTAGAGTGCATGCACTGTACTTCGCACCTCCAAGACTCAAGTATGGCTAACCAGTTTCCCTGAATCCCTTCACAAAATATTACCCAGCTCACACTCCAACAACTCATCAAGTTCCAAAAACCATTTGTCCTATACAGCCTCTCCTCACTTAATGACGGAGTTCTGTTCCAGAAACCATGTCGGTAAACGAATTCATCGCTGAGTGAGGAGCATATTATAATGATAGTGGGTTTGTGTCAACCATCTTTGATACTGTGTTAATGTCACCTTTACACCATTTATAACATTTCTGGTATATTTTTGAATTTTTATACAGTAGTGTATTGTATATTATATTAAACAGAATAGAGGAAATCAGCTTTAATATACATTATTAGGTTTGCATACTGGTCAGAGAGCCCGTTGTAAGTCCAAGGCGTCGGTAAATGAGTAAGTTGCTAAGTGAGGAGAGGCCGTATAACATGCTCACACATGCCTTAACATTTTTAGCATTTCATTGTAACTAGCATTTTTCAATTCTGGGAGTCATTTTTTAGTTTACTGATGTTTTCCTTAACCATGCTTTTTTTAGGTGAAGAGATTACAACACCACAGCATATTTTAATTTTGACTTAACAAATACTACTGAAAAGAGCAATACAGTGGACCCCCGCATAACGATCACCTCCGAATGCGACCAATTATGTAAGTGTATTTATGTAAGTGCGTTTGTACGTGTATGTTTGGGGGTCTGAAATGGACTAATCTACTTCACAATATTCCTTATGGGAACAAATTCGGTCAGTACTGGCACCTGAACATACTTCTGGAGTGAAAAATATCGTTAACCGGGGGTCCACTGTATTTAGAATTTCTCATCCATATATTTCAAGGTTGTTTATAATTTGCCAGTGTAGCATATGAGCTTCTCAAGATTTCATTTAAATAATCTTCTGGTGACAATCTTTTCAATAATGACCCACAATTTTTCTCTGTTTCAAACTGTTTAACACGTCACCACATGATTTACATTTGTCATGTGGCATTTTACTGCTTTCATCCTTCTATCACTCCATTTGCTCAATTTATACAAGTCTTCCTGTTGGGATTTATGGTGTTTTTTATTAATACATATTTTGTACAGCATCTTCGTGTTATCTGAAAAATTTCCATATAATTTTTTATTCTTGTTTATAAGGCATTTATTTAAATTAGAAGCTTTTTGGGTCAGTCACCAATCCTTGTAGTATTCTGCTGGTGACATTTCCTTGTGAGCAATTGTCCATTAATAGCTGATTGTGTTTTCCTTTCTACCAGAAAAGTTTTCTTCCACTGGAATAGTTTGCCTTTTATTCTTCTTGTGTTTTGTAATTTTCAGATTATTTTTTTTATAAACTCTGTCACAAGCTTTTATAAAATCTAAGTAAGTGTAGTTTCTTTGGAATAATTTCTATTATTTGTAAGAGCTTAACCCTTTCAGGGTCCAAGGCCAAAATCTGAAGTGGTGCCCCAGTGTCCAAGAATTTTCAAAAAAAAATTTTTTATTTTTTTCTTACGAAATGGTAGAGAATATTTTTGTGAATGTAATAAAACAAAAAGTACGAAATTTGATGGGAAATTGACGAAATTATGCTCTCGTGAATTTTGATGTGTCAGCGATATTTACGAATTGGCGATTTTGTCGACTTTGACTCCCATTTTAGGCCAATTACATTATTCCAGTCGACCAAATTCTTAGCTATTTCACTAGGATTACTTCTATTCTATCGATTGAGCACAAGAAATCGCCAAGTCAACTGTTTCAACTACAAAATAAAGTGACCGGAAATTGGTAATTTGGCCAATTTAACACAAAGTTCAAAATATTCCAATTTCAAATAGGATCCAGAATAAACAATGTAGGTATTCCTGGCACTAAACTAACATTTCCTCTGTTCATTAGTTATGTTTTGAGGCTTTACAAATAAATTCCATTTTGATTTTTTGTTCACATAATGAATTTTTATTCACACCAAAAAATAGAAGATTTACTGTTATGCAATATTGTAATAATTGTATAAATATCATTACCACATTTATGAATGTATATTAGACCCACCAGCTGGCGTGTATTAGACGTGTGAGGTCGTTTGTTTACTCTTGAACATCGGCAAAAATTTAACATTTCCGCCACTTTGAGCTCAGTTTCAAGCCATTTCCAGTGCTAAAACCAATCAAAATTATCTCTATTTCTGTAATATGTCTTCCATTCTATCAAATGAGACCAAGAAATCACAAATACAACTATAAAAAACATACGAAAAAACACTGCAAAGTCGCTGTTTTAATCGAAAATCACGGTCTCAGTTTTTTTCCTCTCATTATACAGTGTGCTGCAGGATTTGTTTTATGTGGTGCACACATACCACATAGATGTATTCTCTCATATCTAGGCCCAAATTTACCACTCACAGTTTATCAGAGTGAGCTGAGCTCATGACGTAGATCTACGGTTTGGACCCTGAACGTAAAGCCGTAGATCTACGGGACGGACCCTGAAAGGGTTAATGGGTTTTACAGTGATTGAAAAACAAACTGTTAATCAGCAGGATTTTGCTCTCAAACTATTTTGTGCAATTTTCTGTAATGATGTTTTAGTATTTTTACAGCAGTGCTTGTCAGCTTTTTTTAAATACAGACACATCATACCATTTTCCATTTATTTGTCAGTTTACCATTGTGATGTTAAAATTCCAGCTTTTTTTTTTTTTTTTTTTTAGTGGATAGCCTAGCTCTTCTGTACTTTCTTTTAAAACCTATGGCACTGTCTTACCTAATCCTATTGCTTTTCACTGCATTAAGATTAGTAATTTCTTTATTTCCTCATTGGATATTTTAATGTCTTTCAGTTGAATGTTTTACATTCAAACTCTTTATATAGTGTCCTCTTCCGAATAACACACACTAGAGTTTTATATTTAGTCATTCAGTTTAGACCAGGCAGGACTCAAACCCATAGTAAGCCAGTTCTATAACTCTGACCACTAGACCATGCAGGCTGAAGAAGATTCAACTAACCAAGTATATTTCCATATACTAGAGAGGTTAGCATGGGTCTCACTGTGACCATACAGATAAGTTTTATGGATAAATGTCACATCCACAGGACAGTAGTGAGATCTAGTTCAAGTCCGTTCAAAGCTGTTATTAACCCTTTGAGGGTCCAAGCCATAGATCTATGCCTTGTCCACAGGGTCCAAGAATTAAAAAAAATATTATTTTTTTTTTCTCGTGAAATGGTAGAGAATCTTTTTCTGAAGGTAACAAAACAAAAAGTACGAAATTTGATGAAAAATTGACGAAATTACACTCAGGAATTTTACTGTGTCGGCAATATTTAGGCATTGGCAATTTTGCCCAATTTGACTCCTATTTTAGGCCAATTACGTTATTCCAGTCGACCAAATTTTTAGCTATTTCACTAGTATTACTTCTATTTTATTGATTGAGCACAAGAAACTGCCCAATCAACTATTTCAACTACCCAATACAGTGATCAGAAATTGGTAATTTGGGCATTTTCACACAGCTCAAAATATTCCAATTTCAAAATAGGGTCCTGAATAAACAATGCAGGCAGCCCTGGCACTAAATTAACATTTCCTCTGTTTATTAGTTATGTTTTCAGGCTTTACAAATGAATTCCATTTAGATCTTTTATTTACATAAAAAATTTTTAGTCACACCAAAAAATAGAAGATTTATTGTTATGCAATATTGTAATACAGTAGGGCCCCACTTATACGGCAGGTTAGGTTCCAGGCTACCGCCGTAAAGCGGAAATTGCCATTAAGTGGAACACCCTTTTTTCCACTTATAAATGCATACAAATACTAGATAACACGTTTACACTAACATATATTAAGTTAGCAATAGAACTAGGCATCAAAAAACAATAAAAAAGTACAATACACACATAGTGCACTCATTACTTACCTTAAAATATTTATAGTCTTAATCTAGGGTGAGATGAGTAGTTTATTGTAAGAAATCAAGTGTGGTAAGTATGGTAGTCAGCCGGGCTACCATACCAAGCCACCCCACCTACACATAATATTATATTACATTTAAGCATCCCAGAGCAATAAAATGCATATACAGTTTACTCATTACTTACCTTAAAATATTTGTAGTCTTAATCTAGGGTGAAATGAGTAGTGTTTATTGTAAAAAATCAGGTGAGGTATGTACGGTAGTCAGCCGGGCTACCATACCAGGCCAACCCACCCACACATACTATTCTATGATATTTAAGCATCCCAGAGCAATCAAATGTATATACAGTTCACTCATTACTTAGCTTAAAATATTTGTAGTCTTAATGTAGGGTCAGGAGTAAGTAAATGAGATAAAACGAATAAATGAGAGAGAGAAAGAATGAGTGCATGAGAGAGGACAGGTGCAGAGTTATGTAAACATACCAGGCGAAGGTAAGTTTTGTAAACAAACAAAGTGTACATGTCTGGTTTGTGTACAAGTTACATGTTGTCTCTACATTGATACGGTAGAATAAATAAAGAAGAACACTCCCATTCTCATATAACATCATTTTGAGAAGAAATGACGCTCTGAGTGAAGGCAATGGAAATAAGTCACTCTGTCTGACTTTTTTGGGTTATCCTAGGTTCTCTACACATATGCTATTATGTATGATAATCTCTGTAACTGTATTTGTGTATACCTAAATAAACTTACTTACACACATACGAAAGGAATAATTTTCTACAGTTACCACCGGCAACACATTTTCTCTTATGTTAGATTAGAGAAAATGTTATTCTTGGCATCACTTGTACAAGTTATCTGGCTACCACATCTCATATTTATGTTTATTTATTCTATTGTGGGGTGTATTTATCATCTTTATATGTTATGTATCATGTTTTTTATATAATTTTTAAAAAAAATATTATGGATGAATTAATGAAAATGTGTATATTAACGTAATACACCTACCATCCGACTTACGACCGAGTTCGGTTCCAAGAAACCGGTCGTAAGTCGAAATGGTCATAAGTCGAACTTTACTACTGAATATTTATTTATTTATTTATTTATTTAGAAATTTTAGCATACAAACAGAGGTACAAAAAATACAGGTAAGAGCAGCATGCCAAAGCCACTTATATGCATAGCATTACGGGCTGGCTTAAAATTAACTTAAGATTAACTAAGCAATGATGAAATCAGTGATAAGACATTATTGTAAACAGATAACTATAAAATACAAATGAGTATTACAAAGACAGGTCCTATGGTTGTATGCATTGCTGTTCATTCAGTAGAATGGAGTATTCTGTTAGGTAGTGCATTTAAAAAAAATAACAAAGTTAGGTTTAACATTTGTGTGATATAATTGTGAGTAACATTTAGGATATACAATTTATATGATTCAGTTATTCAGTATTTATTTGGTTTTGAGTGAGTAAATGAACTTTGAGAAGAGACTTGAATTTATAAACAGGTAGTGTTTCTTTTATATTTACAGGTAATGAATTCCAGATTTTAGGGCCTTTTATGTGCATTGAGTTTTTGCATAGCGTGAGATGGACACGAGGAACATCAAAGAGTGATCTGTGCCTTGTATTATGGTCATGTGTTCTGTTGAGGTTGGCAAGATGTTTGAGGGGAGGGTTAATATCAGAGTTAAGTGTTCTATGTATGTAATAAGTGCAATAATAAGTATGGATGTTTTGTATGGTGAGTAGGTTGAGTGTTTTGAATATTGGTGGAGTGTGCTGCCTGTAGTGAGAATTTGTTATCATTCTAACTGCAGCCTTTTGTTGGGTAATTAGTGGTCTGAGATGGTTAATTGTTGTTGAGCCCCATGCACAAATTCCATAGGTGAGATAGGGGTAAATAAGAGAGTGATAAAGGGCCAGGAGGGCTGACTGTGGAACACAGTACCGTATCTTCGATAGTATGCCTACAGTCTTGGAAATTTTCTTAGAAGTTTGTTGTATATGTGTATGAAATTTGAGTCTATTATCGAGGTGGATTCCTAAGAATTTTCCCTCTGTTAGCTTTGTGATAGGTGATCCGTTTATCGTTATGTTAAGAGGTACATCTGTAGCTCTGCTACCAAACTGAATGAAGTAGGTTTTGTCAATGTTTAGTGTAAGTTTGTTAGTCCTCATCCAGGTAGATATTTTTTGTAATTCGGTGTTTACAGTATTGGCTAACGTGACTGGGCTCGGGTGAGAGAAGACATATGTGGTGTCATCTGCAAAAAGTGTGGGTTTGAGTAATTGCGAAGCATTTGGTAGGTCATTTATGTATAGGAGAAAGAGAAGAGGGCCAAGGACACTTCCCTGTGGGACACCAACTGTAATTGGTTGTGCGGAAGAGCTTGCCCCATTTGCGTACACATATTGGCTTTTGTTGCTGAGGTAAGACTTGAGGTAGTTGAGGGAGTGCCCTCTAATACCATAGTGTGACAATTTTACGTGGAGCAAGTCATGGTCAACTGTATCAAAAGCTTTACGTAAGTCAATGAAGATCCCCAGTGGGACTTCTTTTTTCTCTATTGCAGTGTATATATGTTCTAGCATGTGTATAATAGCATTCATTAGTATTTTTATTAGGCCTGAATCCAAATTGGCAGGGGTTGAGAATGTTATGGGAGATGAGGTAGGAGTGGATTCGTTTATGAATTAATTTTTCGAAGATTTTTGAGAGAGGGTGTAAATTGGATATTGGCCTATAGTTATTCAACTCTGTTTGGTCTCCTCCTTTATGGATCAGGGTGACCCTTGCTATTTTGAGAACTGTAGGGAAGGTGGAGGATTCAATGGATTTGTTAAAGAGTGTTGCAATGATTGGTGATAGTACTTGTGACGCTTTTTTGTATATAAAGGGTGGTAAGGTATTTAAATCTCCTGCCTTGTTTTTCAGTGCGTTGATAATAAGGGAGACTTCGTATGGGTTAGTTGGAGCTAGGAACAGTGTGTTCGGGTAGTTGCCAGTGAGGTAGTCATTTGGTGGGGTATCAACAAAATATTTTTGTAATGACTTTATTTTATTGTTTTATTTTGGTATTTCATATTTTTACTTTACTTTTTATGTTGTAAGTGCTGTATTTTGTACTGTAAGGTTTAGGATAAACACTGTGTACAACACAAATAGTTGTTTATTTCCCAGAAATTTGGCATAAGAAACACGGTCGTAAGTCAAGTGGTCGTAAGTCGAGCAGTTCGTAAGTCAGATGGTAGGTGTATACGACATTTAATGAGACTCAGTGATTATTATTATTATTTCTAATGTGGCGTCACTTGTGCAAGTCGTCTGCTACCACATCTCATATTTATGTTTATTTATTCTAATGTTTGGTGTATTTATCATATTTATATGTTATGCATCGTGTTTATTATATAATTTTGAAAAAATATCATAGATGGATTAATGAAAATGTGTATATTAACGTAATATACGACATTTATATGAGACTCGATGATTATTATTATCATTACTAATATGACGTCTGGAGACATAAAACACTCTTACTGATTTTAATGTGTACCTGCATGCCAGCCCAGTATATAAGTTTATTTAGGTACAGGTATACATTTATTTATTTATTTATTTATTTATTAATTTGAACATGATACAGTGAAGTACAAAAGAATACAGTAAAATGCAGCATGCCAAAGCCGCTTGAATGCATAGCATTACGGGCAGGCTTAAAATTAACTTAAGATTAACTAAGCAATGATATATTCAGTGGTACAAAAATTATTGTAAAACAGATAACAATTTAGTACAAATGAGTATTACAAAGACAGATTATATGGTCATTTACTGTGTTGCTGTGTAATCAGTAGAATGGAGTATTCTGTTAGGTAATGAAGTTAAATAGTAACAAAGTTTGATTGGGTCACAGGTTAACATTTATGAGATACATATATGAGATACAATTTATGAGATACAATTATTCAGTATTTATTTAGTTGTGGGTGAGTAAGTGATTTTTGAGAAGAGACTTGAATTTATAAACACACACTGTTTCTTTTATATTCACAGGTAATGAATTCCAGATTTTAGGGACTTTTATGTGCATTGAGTTTTTGCATAGCGTGCGATGGAAACGAGGAACATCAAAGAGTGATCTGTGTCTTGTGTTATGGTCATGTGTTCTGTTGAGGTTGGTAAGGAGATGTTTGAGGGGAGGGTTTATGTCAGAGTTTACTTGTTCTATGTAAGTAGTAGGTGCAGTAATAAGTATGGATGTTTTGTATTGTGAGTAGGTTTAGAATTTTGAATATTGGTGGAGTGTGCTGTCTGTAGTGGGAATTTGTTATCATTCTGACTGCAGCCTTTTGTTGGGTGATTAGTGGTCTGAGATGGTTTATTGTTGTTGAGCCCCATGCACAAATTCCATAGGTGAGATAGGGGTAAATAAGTGAGTGATATAGGGCCAGGAGGGCTGACTGTGGAACATAGTACCGTATCTTCGATAGTATGCCTACGGTCTTGGAATTTTTTTTGGAAATTTGTTGTATATGTGTTTGAAATTTGAGTCTATTATCAAGGTGGATTCCTAGGAATTTTCCCTCTGTGAGTTTTGTGATAGGTGATACATTTATCATTATGTTAAGAGACACATCTGCAGCTCTGTTACCAAACTGAATGAAGTAGGTTTTGTCAATATTTAGAGTAAGTTTGTTGGTCCTCATCCAGGTTGATATTTTCTGTAATTCGGTATTTACAGTATTGGCTAGCACGTCTGGGCTCGGGTGGGAGTAGACATATGTAGTATCATCTGCAAATAGTGTGGGTTTGAGTAGTTGCGATGCATTTGGTAGGTCATTTATGTATATGAGAAAAAGAAGAGGGCCTAGGACACTTCCCTGTGGGACACCAACTGTAATTGGTTGTGCGGAAGAGTTTGCCCCATTTGTGTACACATATTGGCTTCTGTTGCTGAGGTATGACTTTAGGTAGTTGAGGGAGTGCCCTCTTATACCATAGTGCGACAATTTTATATGGAGCAAGTCGTGGTCACCTGTATCGAAAGCTTTACTTAAGTCATTGAAGATCCCCAGTGGGACTTCTTTTTTCTCTATTGCTGTATAAATATGTTCTAGCATGTGGATAATAGCATCATTAGTATTTTTATTAGGCCTGAACCCAAATTGACAGGGGTTGAGTATGTTGTGGGAGATGAGGTAGGAATAGATACGCTTATGGATTAATTTTTCAAAGATTTTAGAGAGAGGGTGTAGGTTGGATATTGGCCTATAGTTATTCAAGTCTGTGTGGTCTCCTCCTTTATGGATCGGGGTGACCCTTGCTATTTTGAGACTGTAGGAAAGGTAGAGGATTCAATGGATTTGTTAAAGAGTGTTGCAATGATTGGTGATAGCACCTGTGACACTTTTTTGTATATAATGGGTGGTAAGGTATTTAAATCTCCTGTCTTGTTTTTTAGTTTGTTGATAATAAGGGAGACTTCAGTTGGGTTAGTCGGAGCTAGGAACAGTGTGTTCGGGTAGTTGCCAGTGAGGTAGTCATTGGGTGGTGTATCTGAGCTTGGGATTTTATTGGCAAGGTTTTTTCCTATAGTGGAGAAGAAATCATTGAGTCTGTTTGCTGTTTCAGTAGGTGGGAATTGGGGTTCATCTGGTTTTGTTAATTCAATTTCGCTCTTTCGTGTTACCTTTTTTGTTTCTAGTATTTCTGATGGGGTTTTCCAGGTCTTTTTTATGTCACCTCGTAAGTTGGATAATCTGTTCTCATAATACAATTTTTTAGCCCTTCTTATTAGGCTGGTTAGGATTGACGAGTAATGTTTTGTTTGGTCTCTGGTTATGTGGCCCATTCTGTACTGTTTTTCATATAGGTGCTTTGTATTTATGGATTTGAAGATACTGGGTGTTAGCCAGGGACTGTTCAGTCTCTTTGCAGTCATCTGTTTAGTTTTTTTTAGGGCAGTGCTTGTTATAGAGGTATTGGGTCTTTTTTAGAAAATTATTAATACATTCGTCAATATCTGTATCAGAGTATATATAAAATATGAAATAACTTTTAAAAACACTTGAAATTTTGGAGTTTCCAGACATAATGCTTACGGAACTCACAGAGAATGTAAACAAACCGGGTGGGGCGCAGTGACCGTATTAGAAAATCAGGTGGGGGGAGCCATAAAGCAAGTTTTGGTCATAATTTGAAATGACCGTATTAGCGGAACGCCATAAAGCGAAACGCCATAAAGTGGGGCCCTACTGTAATTGTATAAATAATATCAGCACATTCGTGAACGTATATTAGACCCACCAGTTGATGTGTATTGGATGTGTGATGTCAAAAATCGAACATTTCTGCTACTTTGAGTTCAATTTCAAGCTATTTTCAGTACTAAAACCAATCAAAATCATCTCTATTTCTGTAATATATCTTCCATTCTATCAAATGAGACCAAGAAACCGTGAGTACAGCTGTAAAAACCATACAAAAATACACCGCAAACTCGGTGTTTTAATCCAAAAACATGGTCACAGAATTTTTTTTTCTGATTATGCACTGTGTGCTGAAGGATTTGTTTTATATAGTGCACACTTACCACATAGATCCATTCTCTCATATGTAGGTCTAAATTTACTGCTCACAATTTATCTGAGTGAACTAAGCTCGTGGCGTAGAATTATGGCTTGGACCCTGTGGACAAGGCATAGATCTACAGCTTGGAACCTCAAAGGGTTGATGATTTACCAAAATTACAACAACACAAATATAAACAACTCAGGAAATGGGCCAGATTTGAATTCTTGGCAAAAGCCAGTTTTCAAACCTCTGACTTTGGGGTCACAGTGAGGCCCATGCTAACCTCTCGTGTATAGAACTGCTATATACAGTAGACCCTCGTGTAACACGTGCGTTATGTTCCTGAAAATCAGAACTTGATTCAAATCGGTGTTATTTAACCCTTAAACTGTCCAAACAGATTTACGTTCACATGCATAGTGCTCCAAAAGTAGATCTACGTTTTTTTTACATATTTTCAAATACAGTGGACCCCCGCATAACAATATTAATCCGTTCCTGAGAGCTCATTGTTATGCGAAATTATCGTTATGCGAATGAATTTTCCCCATAAGAAATAATGGAAATCAAATTAATCCGTGCAAGACACCCCAAAGTATGAAAAAAAAAATTTTTACCACATGAAATATTAATTTTAATACACACAAACTGAAAAAGGCATGCACAGTTACATGACACTTACCTTTATTGAAGATCTGGTGATGATTGATGGGATGGGAGGAGGAGAGAGTCTTAGTGTTTAGAAGGGGAATCCCCTTCCATTAAGACTTGAGGTGTCAAGTCCTTTTCTGGGGTTACTTCCCTTCTTCTTCCACTAGGACCAGCTTCAGAGTCACTGGAGTTCTGTCGCACAACATATCTGTCCATAGTGGCCTGTACCTCTCGTTCCTTTATGAGTTTCCTAAAGTGTTTCACAACAGTGTCAGTGTAATAGTCACCAGCACGGCTTGCAATAGCTGTGTTAGGGTGATTGTCATCAAAAAAGGTTTGCACTTTAAGCCACATTCCACACATTTCCTTAATCTTTGAAGTAGGCAACTTCTTCAATTTCTCTCTCCCCTCCTCCGAAGCAGTTTCCTCAGGTCTGGCCTCTTGCTGTTGAAGTTGATCTATCAGCTCATCAGTGGTTAGTTCTTCATTGTCCTCCTCCACCAACTCTTCCACATCATCCCCACTAACCTCCAACCCCAAGGACTTTCCCAATGCCACAATGGATTCCTCAACTGGCATAGGATTCCCAGGGTTAGCCTCAAACCCTTCAAAATCCCTTTGGTCTTCACATTCTGGCCTCAGTTTCTTCCAAGCAGAGTTCAAGGTCCTCTTAGTCACTCCCTCCCAAGCCTTACCTATAAGGTTTACACAATTGAGGATATTAAAGTGATCTCTCCAAAACTCTCTTAGAGTCAATTGAGTTTCTGAGGTCACTACAAAGCACCTTTCAAACAGAGCTTTTGTGTACAGTTTTTTGAAGTTTCCAATAACCTGCTGGTCCATGGGCTGCAGGAGAGGAGTGGTACTAGGAGGCAAAAACTTCACCTTAATGAAGCTCATGTCCCCATAAAGTCGCTCTGCCACATCTGTAGGATGACCAGGGGCATTGTCTAACACCAGGAGGCACTTAAGGTCTAATTTCTTTTCAGTTAGGTAATCTTTCACATTGGGGGCAAATGCTTGGTGTAACCAGTCATAGAAAAAGTCCCTAGTGACCCATGCCTTACTGTTTGCCCTCCACAGCACACACAAATTAGCCTTGAGGATATTCTTTTGCCTGAACGCTCTGGGAGTTTCTGAGTGATACACTAATAAAGGCTTCACTTTGCAATCACCACTAGCATTGGAACACTTCAACAGAGTAAGCCTGTCTTTCATAGGCTTATGTCCTGGGAGTGCCTTTTCCTCCTGAGTAATGTAGGTCCTGCTTGGCATTTTCTTCCAAAACAGGCCTGTTTCATCACAATTAAACACTTGTTCAGGTTTCAGTCCTTCACTGTCTATGTACTCCTTGAATTCCTGCACATATTTTTCAGCTGCTTTGTGGTCCGAACTGGCAGCCTCACCATGCCTTATCACACTATGTATGCCACTACGCTTCTTAAATCTCTCAAACCAACCTTTGCTGGCCTTAAATTCACTCACATCATCACTAGTTGCAGGCATTTTTTTAATTAAATCCTCATGCAACTTCCTAGCCTTTTCACTTATGATCACTTGAGAGATGCTATCTCCTGCTATCTGTTTTTCATTTATCCATACCAATAAGAGTGTCTCAACATCTTCCATCACTTGCGATCTCTGTTTCGAAAACACAGTTGAACCTTTGGCAAGAACAGCTTCCTTGATTGCCGTTTTGTTGGACACAATAGTAGCGATGGTTGATTGGGGTTTACTATACAACCTGGCCAGCTCGGAGACACGCACTCCACTTTCATACTTAGCAATGATCTCTTTCTTCATCTCTATAGTAATTCTCACCCTTATTCCTGTAGGGTTGGCACTAGAAGCTTTCTTGGGGCCCATGGTCACTTATTTTGCAGATAAAATCACCAAAAACACTGTAATAATACGAAATGTTCCGATTGTATGCTTGGATGTTACCGCGGAGGCTGGCTGGTAAACAATGCCACCGGCGGAACATGTGAGGCTGGCTCAGGCCGCACATTAGACGCGTCTCGGATGAATAGCGTTGAGCGGGTTTTTTAGCGGTATGTGAGGCGAAATCTTAGCGATAAAATGTATCGGTATGCGGATTTAACGTTATGTGATGCCAACGGTATGTGGGGGTCCACTGTATAGCAAAAAAAAAAAAAAAAGTAGATCAAGTTTTTTATACACGTTTTCAAATGTAAAAACAAAAAAAATCTACATTTTTTTTACATGCTTTCAAATGTTGAAAAAACGTAGATCTACGTTTGGACAGTTTAAGGTTTAAAGTAGAGAATGTATGGGAAAAATATGGTTACTTTCATTAGAGCTTGAAAAATGTACAAGGTTTTATAAAATAGGCTAAAAGTAAAAAAAAAAAAAAAAAAAAAAGACTATCTTAAATTTTGGTTGCTGTTGCTTGCTGATAGGCAGGTGTGTGTAGAAAGTGTTAATGTGGCCCTCTGGTGGCCTGGTGGTTAACGCTCTCGCTTCACACGGTGAGGGCCTGGGTTCGATTCCCAGCCAGAGTAGAAACATTGGACGTGTTTCTTTCCACCTGTTGTCTATGTTCCCCATCAGTAAAATGGGTACCTGGGTGTTAGTCGACTGGTGTGGGTCGCATCCTGGGACACTGACCTAAGGAGGCCTGGTCACAGACCGGGCCGCGGGGGCGTTGACCCCCGGAACTCTCTCCAGATCTCCAGATAAACCATCACATCACACCATGATCATCTACAATATCAACCACCATAACTGTCAGAGCTGCCACTTCCTTCACCTACCATCACCTTCACCTGCCACCATCTTCACCTACCACCACCACCACCACCACCACCTACCACCACCACCTACCACCACCACCTACCACCACCACCTACCACCACGTTCATCTAGCATTCTAAGTTCTGGAGGAAGGCAGTTGCTGAATTAGCTTAGTTTGTATTCCATTTACAAAAACTTGGAAGCAGAGCTCAGTACAGCATAAGCTGTGGTGGCCTCAAAGTCCCCAACAACAACAACAACATTACAATGGGCTCACTTAACCCTTAAACTGTCCAAACGTAGATCTACGTTCACTCACGTAGCGCTCCAAACATAGATCTACGTTCGATTTTACATGCTTTCTTATGTAAAAAAAAAAAAATGTAGATCCACGTTTGGACAGTTTAAGGGTTAAGACTGGGGGACCCAAAGTAGTAGCTGTGGTGATATACAACTTATTGCTTACAGTACAAGCCTGAGAGAGAAATATGAAGTCATCAAATCAGTGGTTGACACCATAGCAGATGCAGCTAGAAATGCTCAAAGTACTAAAGCAAAGCTACTTATCATGGGTGCTTTCAGCCACAAATAGACTGGGAGAACTGGGACCCACATAGGAGACTGATAAGATGGATAGCTAAGTTGATGGAGGTGGCTAGTGTAAATTTTGTCAGCATAATAAGAGAGAGACAAGAGAGAGAGAGGAAAAGACAAGTCAACAAGATTGGATCTAGTATTTAGTGCAAGTAAGAGTGATAAAGGTGAAATAGAATATGAGAATTCCCTGGGTGTTGCCAGCCATACAATACTAAACTTCGAGTACTTTCTGGAACTGAATGCAGAGGGAAGCATGGCAGGTGGAGGGAGTAAGAAGCCAGACTTTAGAAGAAGAAACTTGAGAGAAGGGAATTCCTGAATGCATTAAAACAAAATGAATATGGAAGGATAATCAATGGATAAGATGGTGGGTAGCAGAAGAGAGCTTTATACTCAGAAGAAAGGGGATAGCAAAGACAAAGAGAGCCCTTGGTTCAACCAGAAATGGAGAGAGACCAAAAAGAGAATCATAAGAAAGTGAAGCATATGAACCATAATAAGTGTAGGATGGAAGAGAACAGAAAAATGAGCAAATTAGCCAGAAAGGGTGATGAGAAAGGCTGAGCAATAATTTGAGAATGACATAGCAGCAAAGGCCAAGTGTGAACCAAAATTGCTTCACAGCCACATCATGAGACAAACAATAATGAAAGGCCTAGTTATCCAACTGAGGAAGGAAGGAAGAAAACTCAGGAAAAATGACAAAGTAGTCTGTGAAGTGTTGAACAAATGATTTAAAGAGGTCTTCTTGGTGGAAACAGGCAATACCCTAAAGCCTAGGGATAAGACTACACTGGCAGGTACTGGACACCATGCACATGATAGGGAAAGAGGTAAAAAAGAAAAAAAAACTTCTGATGGAACTACGTCAAAGGCAGTGGGACCTGACAAGGTGTCAAGGGATTCTGCACTAGGGAGCAGAAGCATTGTCTGAATCATTGGCTAAGTTTCACAAGTCAGTGGACATGGAGTGGTTGCCAGAGATTGGAAGACAGTGAATGTGGTCCCTATATTAAGAAAGGCATTGAACTACAGACCAGTTTCACTGACATGCATACCATGCAAGGTAATCTAGAAGATAATTAGATGAAGAGTGGCAGAGCACTTAGAAATGGTTTCATAAGCAATAACCAGCATGAGTGCAGAGATGGCAAATCTTGTTTGTTGGAATTCTGTGATAAAGTAATGGAAGTGAGAGGGATGGAGGGAGGGGCAAGTGGGTGGGATACAATGCATTTTCTTAGACAGCACGAAGGCATTTGATACTGTACCCCATATGAGACATGAGCAAAAATTTGAGGTGCAGACAGGAATAACAGGGAACATTGAAGAGTACCATAGGGGAAAGAAGCAGAGTGACTTACAGAAGAGATGTCAGAATGGGGAGGTGTAATAACCCAGGTTCTGTAAGGATCGATACTAGACCAGTACTGTTTCTGGTTTATATGAATGGCATACCAGATGGGACTGAGTCAGATATCCCTGTTTGCTGATGATGTAAAACTAGTAAAGAGAATAAAGAGAGATTAGGACAGGGAAAGAACTGGACAAACTGCAAGACTGGTCAGATTAGGGATTGCTTGCATTCAACCTCAGCAAATACAAGGTTATGAAGATAGGGAAGGAGGCCAGAAGACCTGACACAGTATAGATTCTGGGGACAGGCTGCAGACCTCACTCAAGGAGAGAGTCTGAGGACTTGGCATATTGACAGATTCTCACATCAAGTGAAAAACCTCTGCAGCCAGTGCTCACCTGGCAGCTCTAAGAGTAACTTGCGAATTTCAACACAGAATCATTCTGGGCCCTTAACCCTTTGAGGGTCGACAGGCCCTCTCCGAAACTCGTTCTCAGGGTCGGCCAAATTAAACAAAAAAACAAATTATTTTCTCTTATGAAAATATAGAGAATCTTTTCCCGATCATAAAGACACCAAAAGTTTGAAATTTGATAGAAAACTTACGAAATTATGCTCTCGCAAAGTTAGCGGTCTCGGCAATGTTTACGCATCAGCGATTTTGCCCACTTTGAGCCCCATTTTCGGCCAATTTCGCTGTACTAGTCGACAAAAAACATGAATACTTCGCTAGAACTCCATTTTTTTATCGAATGGTGCAAGAAACCACCCATTTATGAAATTCAACTATCCAGTACAGTGGTCAGAATTTTTGCAATTTTGCCAATTTCACACAAATTCAAAAGAAGCCAATTTCCGAATAGGGTCAGAATAAACAGAAAGAATTCCTGGCACTAAAATGACATTTCCTCTAGTTATTAGTCACGTCTCAAGGCCCCTCTTATATTCTTTTGCTTTCCATTTTGAATTTTTATTCTCACAAAAAATATAAGATTTACTGTTATGCAGACTACTGCATTAGTGTAAAAAATGGTATAAATATTATTGGTGCACTTGTGAAAGAATATTAGACTCACCAGTTGACGTGTATTGCACGCTTGGCACGATTTGTTTACTTTTGAAGTTTGGTAAAAATCGAACATTTCTGCTACTTTGAGCTCAATTTCAAGGCACCTTTCTTTGTAAAACCAGCCAAAATCATCTCAATTTCTATAATATGTCTTCCATTCTATAAAATGAGACCAAGAAAACTAGAATACAACAAAAAATATCATACGAAAATACACTGCAAAGTCGCTGATTTATTCCAAAAAAATGGTCAAAGTTTTTTTTTTCTCATCATGCACTGTGTGCTGCAGGATTTTTTTTAGACTGTGCACACTGACCACATAGACCCATTCTTTCATATGAAGGCCTACCAGCTTTCTCCCACTAGATTTGAGGCCGCTAGAATTTATGCGTACTAGTACGTCAAAAACCCCTACGCGTAAAACATACTAGTACGACGAAAACCCTCAAAGGGTTAATGCCACACATGTCAAGCCTATCTTGGAGCATGCAGCACCAGCATGGAACCCACACTTGAAAATACAGTAGGACACTGTATCTGTGGGGGATAGGTTCCAAGGACCTGCTGTGGATACCGAAACTATGGATAATAGCAAACCCTATATATAAGTCCTATACATACCTAATATAAAGTGGAGATTTATAACTTTTTCACTGATGGGAAGCACTTCACAGCTTCTCTTAGGTTTTGAAGAACTGCTAGCTTTACTTTTGCACTTTGGGGCCATTATTATGCAAAATTAAGAGGTATTTTTGGGTCACAGTAAACCATGGATAACAAACTAGGACTGCTGAATCATTGGGTATTGGGGAGGGGGGGTTTCTACTGTACATGTTAAACTGGAGAAAGTACAGAGGTATGCAACAAGAATGTTCCAGTGCTAAGGGATATGAATTATGAGAAGAGGCTAACTTAATTAAATCTAACAACCTTGGAGGATGGAAGAACCAGAAGAATGCGTCTATGAGTAGCTGTCACATAGATCTGTGTTATTGATGCCAGGGTCCCTCACATAGATCTTTACTGATGCCAGGGTCCCTCACATAGATCTACTTTATTGATGCCAGGGTCCCTCACATATGTAGATTCACATCATTGATGCTAGGGTCACTCATGTACATAAATCTACATCATTGATGCCAAGGTCCCTCATGTATGTAGATCTACATCATTGATGCCAGGGGTCCCTCATGTAGATCTATGTTTTCAGCACAGCTCCCTCAAATAAACTATGAGCGGTAAATTTTTTATCTAGACATGACAGCAGTGAGTGTGCATAGGGTAAAAAAAAATTCTTGCTCCCACACGTATGATGGGAAAAAACTGATCCCTGTATAGGGTTTTAAAAAATATGATGTTAGGTTTCTCTAGGAGGGGTTTCTATGGTTTTATTGGCTGCTTCTTGGTATTATTTGATAGAATGCAAAATATACTACTGAAATAGAGACGATTTTAGTTAGTTTCAGGAGTGAAAGTAGCTTGAAATTAGGCTCAAAGTAGTGGAAATATTCGATTTTTTTGCTGAGTTTCCAGTGATGAGTAAGGTTCCTTACACTCACGGTTTTTTTTTTGGTTTTTAAAATCTGTTCAATTATTGGGAAGTTTAAACCACAATCAGCATTTTGGTTATATATTATTTTTATTATTATTTGAAATGGGGAAAATTGCAATTTTTTTTGTGATTATAATTTAAAAATAAAAGGGGAATGTAATATGGGAAATGCCTTGGAATGGGGTTAATTTTTTGTCCCTGAAATGTCTACTTGTTTTTTTAAATTTTTGCATAAAATTTGGTCAAATTCCCAAAATTTTTGTGCACTTGATAGAGTAGTTCTAATAGTGAAAAAGAATTTTTTGTGCTCATTCAGAGAGGAAGGCAACTAGAAAAACAGCAAAATCTGGTAAAGGGAGCAGTGGAAAAGGGTGAAGCGCTAATGCGTAATTGCACTTAGCCCTCAAAATTTTGCACTCAAAATTCTGTAAATTTCCATAAAATTTTTTCAAAAAAAGATTCCTACATTTAGAAGAATTTTGTTTTTAACCCCTTTGGCTGTTTCGGCATATTTATGTCGATGAGCCAGGTACGGACGTTGGTTGGTTTGGGTAGACAGAAACTCCCAGGGAGGTACTACTGTCCTCCCAAGTGAGTGTAAAATGGAAACCTGAAATTTGTTTTACATGATGGTAGATTGCTGGTGTCTTTTTTCTGTCTCATAAACATGCAAATTTCGGGACGTCTTGCACTTTTACTTTTCACTTAGGTCACACTCACATACATGTCATTTTGTTTATACCACCATCTGAGTTTTTTTTTGATTTTATTTTAATATTTTGGGCTTATTACTTTTCCTTTTATTCCATGGGGGAAAGGGAAAAAGAAACTTCCTCCTAACTATGCTGTTGTAAAAGTCAAAAAAATGCCGGGAACAATGGGCTAGTAACCCCTTTTCCTCTAATAATTACTAAAAAGAATAATAAGAAGAAAATTGTCAAAGTGGGAAGTCTGAATGTGCATGGATATTGTGCAAATGATAAGAAAGAGATGATTGTGGATGTTATGAATGAGAAGAAGCTGGATGTCCTGGCTTTAAGTGAAACAAAGATGAAGGGGGTAGGAGAGTTTCAGTGGAGAGGAATAAATGGGATTAGGTCAGGGGTTTCAAATAGAGTTACAGCTAAAGAAGGAGTAGTAATAATGTTGAAGGATAAGTTATGGCAGGAAAAGAGGGACTATAAATGTATTAATTCCAGGATTATGTGGAGTAAAATAAAGGTTGGATGTGAAAAGTGGGTTATAGTAAGCGTATATGCACCTGGAGAAGAGAGAAGTGTAGAGGAGAGAGAGAGATTTTGGGAAATGTTGAGTGAATGCATGGGGAGTTTTGAACCAAGTGTGAGAGTAATGTTGGTTGGGGATTTCAATGCTAAAGTGGGCAAAAATGTTATGGAGGGAGTAGTAGGTAAATTTGGGGTGCCATGGGTAAATGAAAATGGGGAGCCTTTAATTGAGCTATGTGTAGAAAGGGGTTTAGTAATAAGTAATACATATTTTATGAAGAAGAGAATAAATAAATATGCAAGGTATGATATAGCATGTAATGAAAGTAGTTTGTTAGATTATGTATTGGTGGATAAAAGGTTGATGGGTAGGCTCCAGGATGTACACGTTTATAGAGGGGCAACTGACATATCAGATCATTATTTAGTTGTAGCTACAGTTAGAGTAAGAGGTAGATGGAAAAAGAGGAAAATGGCAACAACAAGTAAGAGGGAGGTGAGAGTGTATAAACTAAGGGAGGAGGAAGTTCGGGTGAGATATAAGCAACTATTGGCAGAAAGGTAGACTGGTGCAAGTATGAGCAGTGGGGGGGGGGGGTTGAAGAGGGTTGGAATAGTTTTAAAAATGCAGTATTAGAATGTGGGGCAGAAGTTTGTGGTTATAGGAGGGTGGGTGCAGGAGGAAAGAGGAGTGATTGGTGGAATAATGAAGTAAAGGTTGTGATAAAAGAGAAAAAGTTAGCTTATGAGAGGTTTTTACAAAGCAGAAGTGTTATAAGAAGAGCAGATTATATGGAGAGTAAAAGAAAGGTGAAGAGAGTGGTGAGAGAGTGCAAAAGGAGAGCAGATGACAGAGTGGGAGAGGCACTGTCAAGAAATTTTAATAAAAGTAAGAAAAAATTTTGGAGTGACTTAAACAAGTTAAGAAAGCCTAGGGAAAGTATGGATTTGTCAGTTAAAAACAGAGTAGGGGAGTTAGTAGATGGGGGAGAGGGAGGTTTTGGGTAGATGGCAAGAATATTTTGAGAAACTTTTAAATGTTCAGGAAGAAAGGGAAGCGGTAATTTCATGCACTGAACAGGGAGGTATACCATCTTTTAGGAGTGAAGAAGAGCAGGATGTGAGTGTGGGGGAGGTGCGTGAGGCATTACGTAGAATGAAAGGGGGGTAAAGCAGCTGGAACTGATGGGATCATAACAGAAATGTTAAAAGCAGGGGGGGGGATATAGTGTTGGAGTGGTTGGTATTTTTGTTTAATAAATGTATGAAAGAGGGGAAGGTACCTAGAGATTGGCAGAGAGCATGTATAGTCCCTTTATATAAAGGGAAGGGGACAAAAGAGATTGTAAAAATTATAGAGGAATAAGTTAACTGAGTATACCAGGAAAAGTGTATGGTAGGGTTATAATTGGAAGAATTAGAGGTAAGACAGAATGTAGGATTGCAGATGAGCAAGGAGGTTTTAGAGTGGGTAGGGGATGTGTAGATCAAGTGTTTACATTGAAGCATATATGCGAACAGTATTTAGATAAAGGTAGGGAAGTTTTTATTGCTTTTATGGATTTAGAAAAGGCATATGATAGAGTCAGAGTAGTAGGTTGGTAGACAGCAACCACCCAGGGAAGTACTACCGTCCTGCCAGATGACTGTGAAACAAAAACCTGTAACTGTTTTGCATGATGGTAGGATTGCTGGTTTCTTTTTCTGTCTCATAAACACGCTAGATAACAGGGATATCTTGCTACTCCTACTTACACTTTGGTCACACTTCACAGACACGCACATGCATATATATATATACATACATCTAGGTTTTTCTCCCTTTTTCTAAATAGCTCTTGTTCTTTTTTATTTCTTCTATTGTCCATGGGGAAGTGGAAAAGAATCTTTCCTCCGTAAGCCATGCGTGTCGTATGAGGCGACTAAAATGCCGGGAGCAATGGGCTAGTAACCCCTTCTCCTGTATACATTTACTAAAAAAGAGAAGAAGAAAAACTTTATAAAACTGGGATGCTTAAATGTGCGTGGATGTAGTGCGGATGACAAGAAACAGATGATTGCTGATGTTATGAATGAAAAGAAGTTGGATGTCCTGGCTCTAAGCGAAACAAAGCTGAAGGGGTAGGAGAGTTTCAGTGGGGGGAAATAAATGGGATTAAATCTGGAGTATCTGAGAGAGTTAGAGCAAAGGAAGGGGTAGCAGTAATGTTAAATGATCAGTTATGGAAGGAGAAAAGAGAATATGAATGTGTAAATTCAAGAATTATGTCGATTAAAGTAAAGGTTGGATGCGAGAAGTGGGTCATAATAAGCGTGTATGCACCTGGAGAAGAGAGAAATGCAGAGGAGAGAGAGAGATTTTGGGAGATGTTAAGTGAATGTATAGGAGCCTTTGAACCAAGTGAGAGAGTAATTGTGGTAGGGGGCCTGAATGCTAAAGTAGGAGAAACTTTTAGAGAGGGTGTGGTAGGTAAGTTTGGGGTGCCAGGTGTAAATGATAATGGGAGCCCTTTGATTGAACTTTGTATAGAAAGGGGTTTAGTTATAGGTAATACATATTTTAAGAAAAAGAGGATAAATAAGTATACAAGATATAATGTAGGGCGAAATGACAGTAGTTTGTTGGATTATGTATTGGTAGATAAAAGACTGTTGAGTAGACTTCAGGATGTACATGTTTATAGAGGGGCCACAGATATATCAGATCACTTTCTAGTTGTAGCTACACTGAGAGTAAAAGGTAGATGGGATACAAGGAGAATAGAAGCATCAGGGGAAGAGAGAGGTGAAGGTTTATAAACTAAAAGAGGAGGCAGTTAGGGTAAGATATAAACAGCTATTGGAGGATAGATGGGCTAATGAGAGCATAGGCAATGGGGTCGAAGAGGTATGGGGTAGGTTTAAAAATGAAAGTGTTAGAGTGTTCAGCAGAAGTTTGTGGTTACAGGAAAGTGGGTGCAGGAGGGAAGAGGAGCGATTGGTGGAATGATGATGTAAAGAGAGTAGTAAGGGAGAAAAGTTAGCATATGAGAAGTTTTTACAAAGTAGAAGTGATGCAAGGAGGGAAGAGTATATGGAGAAAAGAGAGAAGTTAAGAGAGTGGTGAAGCAATGTAAAAAGAGAGCAAATGAGAGAGTGGGTGAGATGTTATCAACAAATTTTGTTTGAAAATAAGAAAAAGTTTTGGAGTGAGATTAACAAGTTAAGAAAGCCTAGAGAACAAATGGATTTGTCAGTTAAAAATAGGAGAGGAGAGTTATTAAATGGAGAGTTAGACGTATTGGGAAGATGGAAGGAATATTTTGAGGAATTGTTAAATGTTGATGAAGATAGGGAAGCTGTGATTTCGTGTATAGGGCAAGGAGGAATAACATCTTGTAGGAGTGAGGAAGAGCCAGTTGTGAGTGTGGGGGAAGTTCGTGAGGCAGTAGGTAAAATGAAAGGGGGTAAGGCAGCCGGGATTGATGGGATAAAGATAGAAATGTTAAAAGCAGGTGGGGATATAGTTTTGGAGTGGTTGGTGCAAATTATTTAATAAATGTATAGAAGAGGGTAAGGTACCTAGGGTTTTGGCAGAGAGCATGCGTAGTTCCTTTGTATAAAGGCAAAGGGGATAAAAGAGAGTGCAAAAATTATAGGGGGATAAGTCTGTTGAGTGTACCTGGTAAAGTGTATGGTAGAGTTATAATTGAAAGAATTAAGAGTAAGACGGAGAATAGGATAGCAGATGAACAAGGAGGCTTTAGGAAAGGTAGGGGGTGTGTGGACCAGGTGTCTACAGTGAAACATATAAGTGAACAGTATTTAGATAAGGCTAAAGAGGTCTTTGTGGCATTTATGGATTTGGAAAAGGCGTATGACAGGGTGGATAGGGGGGCAATGTGGCAGATGTTGCAAGTGTATGGTGTAGGGGGTAGGTTACTGAAAGCAGTGAAGAGTTTTTACGAGGATAGTGAGGCTCAAGTTAGAGTATGTAGGAAAGAGGGAAATTTTTCCCAGTAAAAGTAGGCCTTAGACAAGGATGTGTGATGTCACCGTGGTTGTTTAATATATTTATAGATGGGGTTGTAAGAGAAGTAAATGCGAGGGTCTTGGCAAGAGGCGTGGAGTTAAAAGATAAAGAATCACACACAAGTGGGAGTTGTCACAGCTGCTCTTTGCTGATGACACTGTGCTCTTGGGAGATTCTGAAGAGAAGTTGCAGAGATTGGTGGATGAATTTGGTGGGGTGTGCAAAAGAAGAAAATTAAAGGTGAATACAGGAAAGAGTAAGGTTATGAGGATAACAAAAAGATTAGGTGATGAAAGATTGAATATCAGATTGGAGGGAGAGAGTATGGAGGAGGTGAACGTATTCAGATATTTGGGAGTGGACGTGTCAGCGGATGGGTCTATGAAAGATGAGGTGAATCATAGAATTGATGAGGGAAAAAAGAGTGAGTGGTGCACTTAGGAGTCTGTGGAGACAAAGAACTTTGTCCTTGGAGGCAAAGAGGGGAATGTATGAGAGTATAGTTTTACCAACGCTCTTATATGGGTGTGAAGCGTGGGTGATGAATGTTGCAGCGAGGAGAAGGCTGGAGGCAGTGGAGATGTCATGTCTGAGGGCAATGTGTGGTGTGAATATAATGCAGAGAATTTTCGTAGTTTGGAAGTTAGGAGGAGGTGGGGGAAATTACCAAAACTGTTGTCCAGAGGGCTGAGGAAGGGTTGTTGAGGTGGTTCGGACATGTAGAGAGAATGGAGCGAAACAGAATGACTTCAAGAGTGTATCAGTCTGTAGTGGAAGGAAGGCGGGGTAGGGGTCGGCCTAGGAAGGGTTGGAGGGAGGGGGTAAAGGAGGTTTTGTGTGCGAGGGGCTTGGACTTCCAGCAGGCATGCGTGAGCGTGTTTGATAGGAGTGAATGGAGACAAATGGTTTTTAATACTTGACGTGCTGTTGGAGTGTGAGCAAAGTAACATTTATGAAGGGATTCAGGGAAACCGGCAGGCCGGACTTGAGTCCTGGAGATGGGAAGTACAGTGCCTGCACTCTGAAGGAGGGGTGTTAATGTTGCAGTTTAAAAACTGTAGTGTAAAGCACCCTTCTGGCAAGACAGTGATGGAGTGAATGATGGTGAAAGTTTTTCTTTTTCGGGCCACCCTGCCTTGGTGGGAATCGGCCGGTGTGATAATAAAAAAAAAAAAATAGATAAAAGACTGTTGAGTAGACTTCAGGATGTACATGTTTATAGAGGGGCCACAGATATATCAGATCACTTTCTAGTTGTAGCTACTCTGAGAGTAAAAGGTAGATGGGATACAAGGAGAATAGAAGCATCAGGGAAGAGAGAGGTGAAGGTTTATAAACTAAAAGAGGAGGCAGTTAGGGTAAGATATAAACAGCTATTGGAGGATAGATGGGCTAATGAGAGCATAGGCAATGGGGTCGAAGAGGTATGGGGTAGGTTTAAAAATGTAGTGTTAGAGTGTTCAGCAGAAGTTTGTGGTTACAGGAAAGTGGGTGCAGGAGGGAAGAGGAGCGATTGGTGGAATGATGATGTAAAGAGAGTAGTAAGGGAGAAAAAGTTAGCATATGAGAAGTTTTTACAAAGTAGAAGTGATGCAAGGAGGGAAGAGTATATGGAGAAGAAGAGAGAGGTTAAGAGAGTGGTGAAGCAATGTAAAAAGAGAGCAAATGAGAGAGTGGGTGAGATGTTATCAACAATTTTGTTGAAAATAAGAAAAAGTTTTTGGAGTGAGATTAACAAGTTAAAAAAGCCTAGAGAACAAATGGATTTGTCAGTTAAAAATAGAGAGGAGAGTTATTAAATGGAGAGTTAGAGGTATTGGGAAGATGGAGGGAATATTTTGAGGAATTGTTAAATGTTGATGAAGATAGGGAAGCTGTGATTTCGTGTATAGGGCAAGGAGGAATAACATCTTGTAGGAGTGAGGAAGAGCCAGTTGTGAGTGTGGGGGAAGTTCGTGAGGCAGTAGGTAAAATGAAAGGGGGTAAGGCAGCCAGGATTGATGGGATAAAGATAGAAATGTTAAAAGCAGGTGGGGATATAGTTTTGGAGTGGTTGGTGCAATTATTTAATAAATGTATGGAAGAGGGTAAGGTACCTAGTGATTGGCAGAGAGCATGCATAGTTCCTTTGTATAAAGGCAAAGGGGATAAAAGAGAGTGCAAAAATTATAGGGGGATAAGTCTGTTGAGTGTACCTGGTAAAGTGTATGGTAGAGTTATAATTGAAAGAATTAAGAGTAAGACGGAGAATAGGATAGCAGATGAACAAGGAGGGTTTAGGAAAGGTAGGGGGTGTGTGGACCAGGTGTTTACAGTGAAACATATAAGTGAACAGTATTTAGATAAGGCTAAAGAGGTCTTTGTGGCATTTATGGATTTGGAAAAGGCGTATGACAGGGTGGATAGGGGGGCAATGTGGCAGATGTTGCAAGTGTATGGTGTAGGAGGTAGGTTACTGAAAGCAGTGAAGAGTTTTTACGAGGATAGTGAGGCTCAAGTTAGAGTATGTAGGAAAGAGGGAAATTTTTTCCCAGTAAAAGTAGGCCTTAGACAAGGATGTGTGATGTCACCGTGGTTGTTTAATATATTATAGATGGGGTTGTAAGAGAAGTAAATGCGAGGGTCTTGGCAAGAGGCGTGGAGTTAAAAGATAAAGAATCACACACAAAGTGGGAGTTGTCACAGCTGCTCTTTGCTGATGACACTGTGCTTTTGGGAGATTCTGAAGAGAAGCTGCAGAGATTGGTGGATGAATTTGGTAGGGTGTGCAAAAGAAGAAAATTAAAGGTGAATACAGGAAAGAGTAAGGTTATGAGGATAACAAAAAGATTAGGTGATGAAAGATTGAATATCAGATTGGAGGGAGAGAGTATGGAGGAGGTGAACGTATTCAGATATTTGGGAGTGGACGTGTCAGCTGATGGGTCTATGAAAGATGAGGTGAATCATAGAATTGATAAGGGAAAAAGAGTGAGTGGTGCACTTAGGAGTCTGTGGAGACAAAGAACTTTGTCCTTGGAGGCAAAGAGGGAATGTATGAGAGTATAGTTTTACCAACACTCTTATATGGGTGTTGAAGCGTGGGTGATGAATGTTGCAGCGAGGAGAAGGCTGGAGGCAGTGGAGATGTCATGTCTGAGGGCAATGTGTGGTGTGAATATAATGCAGAGAATTCGTAGTTTGGAAGTTAGGAGGAGGTGCGGGGATTACCAAAACTGTTGTCCAGAGGGCTGAGGAAGGGTTGTTGAGGTGGTTCGGACATGTAGAGAGAATGGAGCGAAACAGAATGACTTCAAGAGTGTATCAGTCTGTAGTGGAAGGAAGGCGGGGTAGGGGTCGGCCTAGGAAGGGTTGGAGGGAGGGGGTAAGGAGGTTTTGTGTGCGAGGGGCTTGGACTTCCAGCAGGCATGCGTGAGCGTGTTTGATAGGAGTGAATGGAGACAAATGGTTTTTAATACTTGACGTGCTGTTGGAGTGTGAGCAAAGTAACATTCATGAAGGGATTCAGGGAAACCGGCAGGCCGGACTTGAGTCCTGGAGATGGGAAGTACAGTGCCTGCACTCTGAAGGAGGGGTGTTAATGTTGCAGTTTAAAAACTGTAGTGTAAAGCACCCTTCTGGCAAGACAGTGATGGAGTGAATGATGGTGAAAGTTTTTCTTTTTCGGGCCACCCTGCCTTGGTGGGAACCGGCCAGTGTGATAATAATAAAAAAAAAATATGATAGAGTGGATAAGGGAGCAATGTGGCAGATGTTGCAAGTATATGGAATAGGTGGTAAGTTACTAAATGCTGTAAAGAGTTTTTATGAGGATAGTGAGGCTCAGGTTAGGGTGTGTAGAAGAGAAGGAGACTACTTCCTGGTAAAAGTAGGTCTTAGACAGGGATGTGTAATGTCACCATGGTTGTTTAATATATTTATAGATGGGGTTGTAAAAGAAGTAAATGCTAGGGTGTTCGGGAGAGGGGTGGGATTAAATTATGGGGAATTAAATACAAAATGGGAATTAACACAGTTACTTTTTGCTGATGATACTGTGTTTATGGGAGATTCTAGAGAAAAATTGCAAAGGTTAGTGGATGAGTTTGGGAATGTGTGTAAAGGTAGAAAGTTGAAAGTGAACATAGAAAAGAGTAAGGTGATGAGGGTATCAAATGATTTAGATAAAGAAAAATTGGATATTAAATTGGGGAGGAGGAGTATGGAAGAAGTGAATGTTTTCAGATACTTGGGAGTTGACATGTCGGAGGATGGATTTATGAAGGATGAGGTTAATCATAGAATTGATGAGGGAAAAAAGGTGAGTGGTGAGTTGAGGTATATGTGGAGACATAAAACATTATCTATAGAGGCAAAGAAGAGAATGTATGAAAGTATAGTAGTACCAACACTCTTATATGGGTGTGAAGCTTGGGTTGTGAATGCAGCAGCGAGGAAGCGGTTGGAGGCAGAGGAGATGTCCTGTCTAAGGGCAATGTGTGGTGTAAATATTATACAGAAAATTCGGAGTGTGGAAATTCGGAGAAGGTGTGGAGTTAATAAAAGTATTAGTCAGAGGGCTGAAGAGGGGTTGTTGAGGTGGTTTTGTCATTTAGAGAGAATGGATCAAAGTAGAATGACATGGAGAGCATTCAAATCTGTAGGGGAAGGAAGGCGGGGTAAGGGTCGTCCTCGAAAAGGTTGGAAGGAAGGGGTAAGGGAGGTTTTGTGGGCGATGGGCTTGGACTTCCAGCAGGCATGCATGAGCGTGTTCTATAGGAATGAATGGAGATGAATGGTATTTGGGACCTGACGATGTGTTGGAGTGTGAGCAGGGTAATATTTAGTGAAGGTATTCAGGGAAACCAGTTATTTTTATATAGCCGGACTTGAGTCTTGGAAATGGAAAGTACAGTGCTTGCACTCTAAAGGAGGGGTTTGGGATATTGACGGTTTGGAGGGATATGTTGTGTATATACGTATATGCTTCTAAGCTGTTGTGTTCTGAGCACCTCTGCAAAAACAGTGATTATGTGTGAGTGAGGTGAAAGAGTTGAATGATGATGAAATTATTTTCTTTTTGGGGATTTTCTTTCTTTTTGGGTCACCCTGCCTCGGTGGGAGACGGCCGACTTGTTAAAAAAAAAAAAATTCTTTCGGCTTCAAATGAAGCAGGAAAAAGCTGGTAGGTCCACACGTGAGAGAATGGGTCTGTGTGGTCAGTGTGCACCATATAAAAAAATTCTGCAGCACACAGTGCATAATGAGAAAACAAAAATCTGTGTTTTTGGATTAGAACCCAGACTTTGAAGTGTAATTTCGTATAGTATTTATGGGTGTATTCTCATTTTCGTGGTCTCATTTGATAGAATGGAAAACATATAAGAGAAATAGAAATGATTTTGATTGGTTTCACAATGAAAATGACCTTGAAATTGAGCTCAAAGTAGCATAAATGTTCGATTTTTACCAATGTTCATGAGTAAGCAAATCACACCACACGTCCAATACATGTCAACTGGGGCGTTTAATTTTCTTTCACTAGTGCACTGATATTATTTATGCTATTTTTACAATAAGGCAGTAGTCTGCATAACAGTAAATCTTCTATTTTTTATGTGAATAAAAAATCAAAATAGAAAGCAAGAGTAATATAAGAGGGGAATGGAGATGTGACTAGTGAACAGAGGATATGTTATTTTAGTGCCAAGAATATTTGCATTGTTTATTCTGGACCCTATTTTGAAATTGGCATTTTTTTATTATGTGTGAAATTGGCCAAATTGCCAATTTCTGACCACTTTTTTGGGTAGTTGAAATCAGTAAATGGGCGGTTTCTTGTTCTCAATTGATAGAAAAAATGGAGTTCTAAAGAAATAGCTATGAGTTTGGTCAACTGGAATAATGGAATTGGCCAAAAATAGGGCTCAAAATTGGCAAAATCACCGATGTGCATATATTGCCGAGATTGATAACTTTGCAGGAGCGTTATTCCGTATGTTTTCGATCAAATTTCGTACTTTTGGTGTCATTACCATCGGGAAAACATTCTCTATCATTTCATAAGAAAAAATCATTTTTTGTTTTTGTTTTTCCAAAAATTTTGCGACACCAGGAGACACTTCAGGATTTGGGGTTGCAACAGTCAGAGGGTTAATGTGGACACTGAGTACAATGAAACCATGTAAACCATCAGAGAAAGCACCTCAAAGTCACCATTTTAAACCATACAGTGGACCCTCAGTTTTCGTGTTTAATCTGTTCCAGAGCGATTGGCGAAAACGGAAATTGGCAAAAATGGAAACCATTTTCCCCATAAGAAATAATGTAAATCCAATTAATTCGTTCCAGACACCCAGAAGTATCAACAGATATTTTTTTTTTTATTTTAAAAATAGATTTGCATGCACAAAAGAATGAACATTCAACATGACACTTACCTTTATTGAAGGCTGTTGTTGATGGATGGAAGACACGGAGGAGGGGAGAGGGAAGAGGTTATTCTTTGGAATGGGAGTCTCCCTCCTTAAGGATTGTAGGTACCAAGTCCTTATCTGGGGTCACTTCCCTCCTTTGTTTTTTAATGCCACTAGGACCGTGTGCAAAATAATAATAATAGAACTTTTCTTTGTCAGAGGAAAGAAAGTCTCCCTGATAATATTGCGTATACATAGTGTATACTACAGTGGCTCCCTAGTATAGATAATAGTATATAGATAATAAAGGCTAAAGTGTCATTTGAAAACAGGTGAATTTGTAAATGAAGTGATAAGCCTATAGAGGCAGGTGCCAGAAGTCGCCAGAAATTTACCCCCACGGGGTCAGCTTTTTTTAAAAAATTTTCCGGGCCTGTTTATGTACTCGCATATAATTTGGGAAAACCCATAAATTAGAGAAAACTTTTTTTGTAGTAAAATAACCAGTATTGTAATAGTACTTGGGGAAGGGGAGTGATTTTTCATTAGTTTTCTATTTTCTTGAAATACCAAGAATCTCGTAAACCCTGAAGTTACCGCGGTCGAAATTTAACATAACAGAAGCAAATTTTACTACAGAAAAAAGCGCCCTTTCCCTTTAAAAAATTCCCCCAAACCAGCCCAACTTTTTTTTTTGGGGTTTTTAATTTTGGCATTTATTGGGGGTTTGGAGAGGGAAAAAAAACCTAGAAAAGCTAGTTCAGTGTTTGGATAAACAAGGGTTGAGGTCGCCCCATTCGTAAATTGTAGGAGTTTCCCAAAGCAATCCCCGGGTTTCTTCAACACGAAAGTTATTTTTTTTGTTTTTTTTTCCCAAATCACATATTCCCGGGGTTGATAATTTCCCTTAACCTTGTGGGGTTTCCCCCAAAAATCACCGCCCAGAAAATTTTTTAAAAAAGTTGCCCCCTTTTGATAAAATCGACGGGTTTTCCCGAACCCCTTTTAAAATTGGTCGGGAACCCTAAAACCCGGGAATTTCAAACATTTTTCGTTGGAAAATTTAAAGAAAGACGGGAAAACAGAGGGGTTTGTAGCCCCCTTTTATAAACACAAAAAATAAATAAAAAATCGGAGCTACTCCGGAAAGGGCTGCCCTAAATAAAAGTACAGTGGACCCCCGGAAAACGATTTTAACCCCGTGCAAGAGGGGAAATTTGTTATGCAAAAATAATCGTTATGTAAAATGAATTTTCCCCAAAAGAAATAATGGAAAAAAAATTTAAAATCCTGCAAGACACCCAAAAGTATGAAAAAAAAAATTTTTACCACTTGAAATTTTAAATTTAATACACACAAACTAAAAAAGGGCATGCACACTTACATGCCACTTACTTTTATTGAAGATCGGTGAGGGATTGATGGGATGGGAGGAGGGGAAAAGCTTTACTTTTTTCTGTTTAAAAGGGGGAAATCCCCTTCCTTTACGACTTGAGGTAGAAAAGCCCTTTTTTCCGGGGTTAAATTCCCTTTTTCTTTTTTTTAATGCCACGGGGCCCCATTTGAGAGTCATTTGGACCTCTTTTTCGCAAACAAATCTGTCCATAGGCTTTTACCTCCCTTTCCCTTTCCGTTTTTCCCTAAAAGGGGCCAACAAATTGTCATTGAAAAAAGTCACCAGCAGCTTGCAACAGCTGTGTCAGGGGATTTTCATCAAAAAGGGTTTGCAGTTAAAACCCACTGTGCACCACATTCCCTTTAATTTTTTGAAGTAGGCACAATGGATTCCACACCGGCAAAAGGTTTCGGGGTTTTACCCCCAAACCCTTCAAAATTTTTTTAAAATTTCCCATACTAATTCTCCCCCTTTTAAAAACCCCCGGGGGGTTGGCACTAAAAGCTTTTTTGGGGGCCCATGGTCACTTTTTTTTTCCAAAAAACCACCAAAAACACTGAAAATAATACGAAATATTCCGAGTGAAAGTTTGGTGTTACCGCGGGGGCCCTGGCGGGGTAAACAAGGGGAAACGGGCGGCACATGTGAGGTTTGGCTGAGGGGACATTTGGGCCCGTCAGGGGCGAAAATTTTTGTGAGGGGTTTTTTTAAACGGTATGGCGGCCAAAAAATTTTTCGATTTAAAATTTAACGGGAGGGGGAAAAATCCCTAGTGATTTCCATCGTTTTGCGGGGGGCCACTGTACAGTTTGAAATAGAAAAAAAACAAATAGCTAGAACTTCACTTTTTGGATGTTATTAATAAGGGGTATTCAAGAAAGGGTTTCTTTTTTCAACATTCAAAAAATTTTTGAAGCCCCGTTTAGTCGGGAATCAATCAAAAAAACGGGGTTCCACATGGTTAAAATTTTCATTTTTTTGGGGAAAATTGGTTTTCACGGGCCCCCTTTTTGCAAATTTTCCAAGAACACTACAAGAAATATTAAACAGGGGTTTTTTTTTTTGGGTTAAGTCCAAATGAGTAAATCTGTGGACTAATTCACCCTTGGTATTAAAAGAGGATTTAAAATCAAAGCGCTTTTTAAAAGACAACCGGGAACTTTTTTACAAAAAGATGGGGAAAATAAAAAGTCGGGCTGGTTGGGACTGCCCTTTTTATGGGGGTCATGTAGACAGAAACTGTAAAAGGGTTTGGGGGGGATGTTTGGTTGTTTAGAAATGGGGGGGCTTTATAGTGCGGGCCCCGGGAGACAGTAATGGTGAAAACTGGAGGTGCTGTTTCCCGGGAAACCGTAATGGTGAAGTGGGGATTTTGTCCAGGGGAGGCGGGAAATTTTAAAGCAGGATGGAATGCATATAAAATTTACCCCATGGGAGACAGGGGGGGCCCTAGTGGGGGAATCAAGTGTAGCAAAAAATAAGATAAAACCAAAATTGCAAAAAGAAATTTCCACAGGAAAAAGCAAACAAAGGACTTCCCCTATTTAATAGTGGGGGATTTTATTACCAAAAACAAAATGGTGGGGGGGCTCCTTTGTTGGTGCTAGGGAGGATTGGAATTTTAAGGGCAGGTAAACATGCACCAACAGGGAAAAAGTCCCCAGGGAAACCCAAAACCCAAAAATGCACCCCAACAGGGGAAAACAGTTTACAGAAACCCAAGGGGAAACGGGAAAACCCAAACCTGTGCACATACAAAAAACTTGGGACTGCAGGCCCTGGGAAAAACTGGAAAAAAAAAATTGGGGGGTGCAACATGACCAAACCCTAAAAAATGCCGTGCCCTTATGACAACAGGAAAATGCAAAAACTCCCTTCCTGTAAGCTTTTTCACCCTGAAATGTGTCCCTCTTCAGTACAGGAAAGACTGTGCTATAACTTAAATTTGCCAGGCACACCATCTAAAGGGAAACAAAAAGAAAACAAAACATCCAGGCCATGGGAAAACCTGGGTAGCCACACCCACTCAAGAGGGAGGAGGGGTTTTTTAGTGCCAGGAAGAAGAAAAAACTGGCAGGAAATGGCAGAAATCTACACCAAATCCAGTCATTCCGGGGAGTGGAACCACAGTCGATGGCCTCCACTCCAAACCAACAGATACAGATACTAATGCCGGAAAAAAAAAACCCAGTACCAACAATACCACCAGTCGATGACATTCTTCTTTGCAAATATACAGGGTCTAAAGCCAGCAACAAACAACAAAATACCTTTCATCCGGGGAAATGCTTGAGAGGCAAAGGCATTGTTTACGGCTTTCACTGAGACCCACATAAAGGATCATTGGAAAACGAAATATGGACCCCAGGTTACAACCTATACAGATGCGACAGAGTGAACAGGCAAAAGGGGGAGGGGGGGGTTGGCCTGTACATTGCAGAGTCACTTGTGTGCACAGAATTTGCTGAATGCCTCAAATGATGTAGTGGAATTTTTTAGCAGTAAAGATCGAGAACCAAAAACCTAGTCATTGTGTTAGTCTACAAGCCTCCGGATGCAACATCCCAGCAATTCCAGGAACAGCTGTTAAAAATTGACCACTGTCTGGAAAATCTGCCAGCTCCTGCACCCAACATCTTGCTCCTGGGGGATTTCAACTTAAGGCACCTAAAATGGAGGAATATAGCAAATAATATTGTTGCAGTAATAACACCAGGAGGCAGCTCTGATGAAAACTCACACTCACATGAGCTTTTAAATCTCTGCACAAAATTCAATTTAAACCAGCAAATAATAGAGCCTACTAGACTGGAGAATACACTAGACCTCATCTTCACTAACAATGATGATCTGATACGAAATGTCACCATATCAAAAACAATATACAGTGGACCCCCGCATACTGTTGGCATCACATAACGTTTAATCCGCATACCGCTCGCTTTTATCACAAAAATTTTGCCTCGCATACTGCTCAAAAACCCGCTCACCGCTGTTCGTCCGAGACGCGTCCAATGTGCGCCCTTAGCCAGCCTCACATGTGCCGCCAGTGGCATTGTTTACCAGCCAGCCTCCGCGGTAACATCCAAGCATACAATCGGAACATTTCGTATTATTACAGTGTTTTTGGTGATTTTATCTGCAAAATAAGTGACCATGGGCCCCAAAAAAGCTTCTAGTGCCAACCCACAGCAAAAAGGGTGAGAATTACTATTTGAGATGAAGAAAAAGATCATTGATAAGTATGAAAGTGGAGGGGCATGTCTCCGAGCTGGCCAGGTTGTATAATAAACCCCCAAACAACCATCGCTACTATTGGTGGTACAGCTGCTGCTGCTGCTGTACCACCGTCAGCTGCTGCTTTCTGCTGCTGCTGTAGCACTGTCAGCTGCTGCTGCCCGCTGTACCACCGTCAGCTGCTGCTGCTGCTGTAGTACCGTCTGCTGCTGCTTTTAGCACGTCTGCTGCTGCCTTAGCATCGTCTGCTGCTGCTGTAGCACTGTCAGCTGCTGCTGCTGTTGTACCACCGTCAGCTGCTGCTGCTGCTGCTGTAGTACCGTCTGTGCTGCTGAGTACCGTCTGCTGCTGCTGTAGCATCGTCTGCTGCTGCTGTAGCACTGTCAGCTGCTGCTGCTGTTGTACCACTGTCAGCTGCTGCTTTCTGTGCTGTAGTACCGTCTTGCTGCTTTCTGTAGTACCGTCTGCTGCTGCTGTAGCATCGTCTGCTGCGCCCGTATCACTGTCAGCTGCTGCTGCTGCTGCTGTAGCACCGTTGTTGGTGTGGTTATTGAGAATACCAAAAAACAATTAACCCCAGAGGATTTGCCACCCAGGATAACCCAAAATAGTCAGTGTCATCGAAAAACTGTCTTAACTTATTTCCATTGGGGCCTTAATCTTGTCTCCCAGGATGCAACCCACACCAGTCGACTAACACCCAGGTGAAAGGGAAAAATGCCTGGAAAATAGTGCTCATATTGATGAATTTAAAGCCAGCAAAGGTTGGTTTGAGAGATTTAAGAATCGTAGTGGCATACACAGTGTGATAAGGCCTGTTCTGGAAGAAAATGCCAAACAGGACCTACAGTACTCAGGAGGAAAAGGCACCCCCCAGGAACAGTGTCATCAGTCATTGCTGCATCTTCAATAAGGTAAGTGTCATTTATTCTTCATTTAGTGGTAGTACATGCCAATATATTTGTGCATGTACCCCCACTCCAAAAAGGGGGGCAGTAAAGCAGCAGAAAAGAACTCCCGGGCCCGATGGCACTAACATCCCATATCAAAAAAAATCTTTGAAAGGGTCCTAAGAAGCAAGATCACCACCCATCTAGAAACCATCAGTTACACAACCCAGGGCAACATGGGTTTAGAACAGGTCGCTCCTGTCTGTCTCAACTATTGGATCGCTACGACAAGGTCCTAGATGCACTAGAAGACAAAAAGAATGCAGATGTAATATATACAGACTTTGCAAAAGCCTTCGACAAGTGTGACCATGGCGTAATAGCGCACAAAATGCGTGCTAAAGCAATAACAGGAAAAGTCGGTTGATGGATCTATAATTTCCTCACTAACAGAACACAGAGAGTAGTAGTCAACAGAGTAAAGTCCGAGGGGCAGCTACGGTGAAAAGCTCTGTTCCACAAGGCGCAGTACTTGCTCCCATCTTGTTCCTCATCCTCATATCTGACATAGACAAGGATGTCAGCCACAGCACCATGTCTTCCTTTGCAGATGACACCCGAATCTGCATGACAATGTCTTCCATTGCAGACACTCCAGGGCTCCAGGCGGACATCAACCAAATCTTTCAGTGGGCTGCAGAAAACAATATGAAGTTTAACGATGAGAAATTTCAATTACTCAGATATGGCAAACACGAGGAAATTAAATCGTCATCAGAGTACAAAACAAATTCTGGCCACAAAATAGAGCGAAACACCAACGTCAAAGACCTGGGAGTGATCATGTCGGAGGATCTCACCTTCAAGGACCATAACATTGTATCAATCGCATCTGCTAGAAAAATGACAGGATGGATAATGCGAACCTTCAAAACTAGGGATGCCAAGCCCATGATGACACTCTTCAGGTCACTTGTTCTATCTAGGCTGGAGTATTGCTGCACATTAACAGCACCTTTCAAGGCAGGTGAAATTTCTGACCTAGAAAATGTACAGAGAACCTTCACGGCGCGCATAACGGAGATAAAACACCTCAATTACCGGGAGCGCTTGAAGTTCCTGAACCTGTATTCCCTGGAACGCAGGCGGGAGAGATACATGATTATATACACCTGGAAAATCCTAGAGGGACTAGTACCGAACTTGCACACGAAAATCACTCACTATGAAAGCAAAAGACTTGGCAGATGATGCAACATCCCCCCAATGAAAAGCAGGGGTGTCACTAGCACGTTAAGAGACCATACAATAAGTGTCAAGGGCCCGAGACTGTTCAACTGCCTCCCAGCATACATAAGGGGGATTACCAACAGACCCCTGGCAGTCTTCAAGCTGGCACTGGACAAGCACCTAAAGTCGGTTCCTGACCAGCCGGGCTGTGGCTCGTACGTTGGTTTGCCTGCAGCCAACAGTAACAGCCTGGTTGATCAGGCTCTGATCCACCAGGAGGCCTGGTCACAGACCGGGCCGCGGGGGCGTTGACCTCCGGAACTCTCTCCAGGTAAACTCCAGGACCAGCTTGAAACTCACTGGACCCCTGTCAGACAAAATATCTGTCCAGATAGGTGTTTCTGGCATCTCTTTAAGATTTGCCTAAAATGGGACATGGCATTGTCATTGTAAAGTCACCAGCACGGATTGCTACAGCTTTCTCAGGGTGATGTTCCTCCACAAATGAATGCACCTTAGTCCACATTGTACATATCTCCTTAATCTTTCTCCTCTGAAGCAGTTTCCGGAGCTGTGGTCTGTTGCTGTTGCAGATGAAACTCTTGCTTCTCATCAGTGGTTAGCTCTTGATTGTGGTCCTCCACCAACTCTTCCACATCCTCGCCACTCACATCCAACCCCATGGAATTCCCCATTCCCCCAATTGATTGCACAACAGGTGTTGGGTCGACAGGGTCAGCCTCAAACTTTTCAAAATTCTTCTTTTGGACACAGTCTGGCCACAATTTTTCCCAAGCAAAGTTTATCGTCCTGGAAGTCACACGCTGCTAAGCCTTATCTATAAGGCTTATGCAGTGGAAGATACTGAAGTAATTCTTCCAGAACTCTCTTAGGGTCAATTCAGAGTCCGAGGTAATATCAAAGCACCTTTGAAACATTGCTTTGGTGTACAGTTTTTTGAAGTTTGCAATGATCTGTTGGTCCATGGGCTGGAGGAGAGGAGTGGTGTTAGGAGACAAGAACTTCATTGTTACAAAACTGAATTCCTTAGACAATTGGTCTTCCAAGTCTGGAGGATGAGCAGGAGCATTGTCCATTAACAAGAGGCACTGGAGTGGTAATTTATTGTCCAGGAGGTATTTCTTCACATTCAGGCCAAACACTTCATTGAACCATTCCAGGAAAATTTCCCTCGTGGCCCATGCTCTACTGTTAGCCTTCCACATCACACACAGTTTACTCTTGACAACACTGCTTTTCTTGAACACACTGGGATTTTCAGAGTGATACACCAGCAAAGGCTTCACTTTGAAATCCCCACTAGCATTACCACACAATAAGAGAGTTAGCCTGTCTTTCATAGGCTTGTATCCTGGGAGTGCCTTTTCCTCCTGTGTGATGTAGGTCCTCTTTGGCATTTTCTTCCAAAAGAGGCATGTTTTGTCACAATTGAACACTTGTTGGGGTTGTAATTTTTCAGCCTCTACATAACCTTTGAATTCCTGTACGAATCTTTCAGCCACTTATTTGTCTGAACTGGCACCCTCACCCTCTGGCATCCCAGAGTGTTTAGGAAAAACAGTGTTGTCAAGAGTAAATTGTGTGTGATGTGGAAGGCAAACAGTAGGGTATGTGTCACAAGGGAAATTTTCCTGGAATGGTTTAGTGAAGTGTTTGTCCCCAGTGTGAAAAAATACCTCCTGGATAAGAAATTGCCACTCCAGTGCCTCCTGTTAATGAACAATGCTCCTGCTCATCCTCCAGACTTGGAAGACCAATTGTCTGAGGAATTCAGTTTTGTAACAGTGATGTTTTTGCCTCCTAACACCACTCCTCTCCTCCAGCTCATGGACCAACAGATCATTGCAAACTTCAAAACCTGTACACCAAAGCAATGTTTCAAAGGTGCTTTGACATAACTTCAGACTCTGAATTGACCCATAGGGAGTTCTGGAAGAATCACGTCAACGTCTTCCACTGCATAGGCCTTATAGATAAGGCTTGGCAGGGAGTGACTTCCAGGACAATGAACCCTGTGTGGAGGAAATTGTGGCCAGATTGTGTCCAAAAGAAGGATTTTGAAGGGTTTGAGGCTGACCCTGTTGACCCTACACCTGTTGTGCAATCAACTGTAGCATTGGGGAATTACATAGGGTTGGATGTGAGTTTGGAGGATATGGAAGAGTTGGTGGAGGACCACAGTGAAGAGCTAACCACTTATGAGCCGCAAGAGCTTCATCTGCAACAGCAACAGACCACAGCTGAGGAAATTGCTTAAGAGGAGGAGGAAGAGAGGTTAAGGAGATTTGTGCAGTGTGGACTAAAGTGCATTCATTTATGGAGGAACATCACCCTGAGAAAGCTGTTGCAATCCGTGCTGGTGACTTTTACAATGACATTGCCATGTTCTATTTTAGGCATTTCTTAGAGACGCCAGAAACAGACCTATCTGGACAGATATTTTGTGTGACAGGGGTCCAGTGACACTCACGCTGGTCCTAGTGACAGTAAAAAGCAAAGGAGAGAAGTGACCCCAGATAAGGACTTGGTACCTAGAGTCCTTACGGAGGGGGATTCCCCTTCCAAACAATAATCTATCTTCACTCTCTGCTCCTCCCTGCCTTCCTTCCAGCAACAACAGCCTTCATTAAAGGTAAGTGTCATGTTTAATGTTCATTCTTTTGTGCATGTAACTATCTTTAAGGTAAAAAAAAATTTTTTTTGTTGATACTTCTGGGTGTCTGGAATGGATTAATTCCATTTACATTATTTCTTATAGGGAAAAATGATTTTTGTTTTGGCCGGTTTCAGTTTTGGCCGATGGCTCAGGAACGGATTAAAGATGAAAACTGAGGGTACACTGTATGAGCAAACTGAGTTACGAGCTAGGTCACAGAACAGATTAAACTCGTAAGTCGAGGTTAAAAAACCCCTTAAAAAAAAAATTGGTAAACCAATCCCTGTTGTGTTTTTTCCTAATATAAATGTCTTTTTTGGGGGTCTTTATTATTGCATATATGGGGTGTTTAAATCTATGCATTTTTTTCCAGTTGAGAAAGTTTGCAGCCCACATTATGCTGTTTTTAAAGGAACGCGCAGCAGGATAAAATTTGACAGTATTAATATTTGGGGGCCCAAAAGAGACAGTTTAAAGGGGAAAGGGTTTTATTGAGAAAATTTGTTTTTGAAAAAAAGGATATTTAATCAATACAAAAGGGATGTCTCTTCCCAGGGGTTGAAACCTTCATTAAAGTTCCTCTCGGCAATTTTTTTTTTCCCCCAATTTTTGGGCTTTGTGAAATTTTCTCCAGGTTTAAATGTACTTATACCTTTTCCAGGATATTACAGGATAAATACATAGGGGGGTTGTACTTACCCTAAAAATTGAACCTGTATAACATTGGGGTTTACTTAAATCCTCATTTTGGGGAATTCAAATATTATTGACGGGGGGGTAAACAGGGATGGTAGTTTAATGACCCTTTTGTAACCGAAGTTTTAAAAAACCCAAATTAAGAAACCAATAATCATTTCTGAGTCTTTAAAACTGAAAATTTGTTTCTACAGATTTCCTAAAAAATAAATTTGAAAAGCACTTCATATTTTTATGCCTTTTTTAAACCGGGTTCCCTTTCCTTATCATCATCAGATCGTTTATAATGACTTTAAATATGTTTTATGCCCCAAAAATTTAAGCTATTCTTGCTCCACAGTAATAAAAAAATGTTAGTTAGGAAATCTTTCTTTTAAATTTTTTGGGCCCACTTCACTGCCAGTTTTTAATTGTATTTTTGTTAAAATTTTGGTTTTTTTTACTTCTGGAAAATATTTATATACAGGGAAGGCCCCGTTTTAAACGGCTTTTCCCATTTTCCCGGCTTTCCCGGGCAAATTTCGGACATTTCAAAATGCCCCAAAATTTCATAAAAGGCTCCCCCCCCCCTGACTTTCTAATCGGTCCCCCGGGTTCCCCCAAACCCTGTTTTTTTTCCCTTTCTCCATGGCCCCGTAAAGCACTAAGTCTTTTCCCATTTTTTTCGGGAAATTTCCCAAAATTTTTCCAATTTGTTTTTAAAAGTTTTTTCATTTTTTAATATATCCCTTTGATAATTAAACTTATGTAAAACCTGTCCCCCAAAATAAATTACATACATCGAGCTTTTAAAAAGCGTATTTTACTTAATAAAACACATTTTCATTAATTCCATGATATTTTTTTAAAAAATTATATAATAAACCATGAAATCCCCCTAAAAAATAAGAAAAATCCCCCCACAGTAGAATAAAAAAAAAAATTTTGAGATGTCAGCAGCCCGACTTGCAAAAAGTGGTTTTTAAAACAATACCGAGTCTTTTTTAAATGTCGTATTTTTACGGTAATATACACTTTTTTCATTAATCCACCAAAAAATTATTTTTTTAAAAATTTCTTTTAATAAACACGATGATAACATATAAAAAAAGTTTAAATACCCCCCCAGTAGAAATAAAAAAAACCCAAATGGGGAGTTTGTCGTAGCAGAGGGACTTTGCAAAAGGGGGGTGATAATAAAAATCCCCGATCTCATTAAAATTTGTCGTTTTAAACCGGTAATATACACTTTTTCATTAACCCCACCCAAAGTATTTTTTTCAAAATTATATAATAAACACGATACATAACAAAAAAAAGTTTGAAAATTTAAAACCCCAAAAAAAAAAAAAAATAAATAAACATAAATTAAAGATGTGGGAGCCACATAACTTGTACAAGGGGCGCCAAAAAAAAATAACATTTTCTCAAATCTAACAAAAGGGAGTAAATGTGTTACTGGGGGTAACTGTAGAAAATTATTCCTTTTGTTGAAATGTAAGTAAGTTTATTAAAGGTATACAAAATCCAGTTACATAAAATTATCATACATCAACATACGTGTAAGGAGAAACCTCGGAAAACCCAAAAAAGTCGGGTGTAAATTTTTTCCCATTGCCTTCACTCAAAAGCTTCTTTTCTTCCAAAATGATGTTAAAATGGGGAATGGGAGTGTTTTTTTTTATTAATTTTTACCGTAAAAAATGTAGAGAAAAACCTGTACAAAAATGAAAACTTGTCACAAACCAGACGTGAACCCCTTCGTTTGTTTACAAAACTTACCTTCCCCGGGTTTGTTTCAAACTGGCCTGCCCCCCCCTTCATGAAATTCTTTCCCTTTCTCTCTCTCTTTTTATTCGTTTTATCTCTTTTCCCTTACTCCTGACCCTACTTTTAAGAACAAATTTTTTAAAGGGGGTAATTTAATAGGGGAACTGTATATACATTTTATCGCTCGGGTGTTTTAAACCCCTTTGGGGGTTTTTTGGTTTCCGTACTAGTACGTTTTCCGCGTGGGGTTTTTTTTTGACGTACTAGAAACGCATAAATTCTAGCGGCCTAAAAATCTCGCAGGAAAAAAGGCTGAAAAGGGCCTAGATGTGAGAGAAAGGGTCGGTTGTGGGGGGGTTTGTTGGCGAAAAGTAGGAAAAAAAACTGGGGCCCCCCGTGGGGCATTGGGGGAATCCCATCATAGTACAAAAATTTCCCCACCGTGCCCTGCGGTAAGAAGTTCCTAAACTCCCCCCGGCGAATTGGGGACATTTTTTCCCCCAGTGACAGTTCTAAAAAAGATGGAAGTGACATTTAAAGATAGTTTAAAGTTCTGGGAGGTTTTGACCGAAACAAATTTGCCCATAATAGGGGGTTAATAGTGGGGAAAACCCCCAGAAAACCCACACCCTTTTCCACCTCTGGGGCTGGGCCGTCTTTTCCATTTTGTACCAGAATCAAAGAGGAAACCCTTTTTTCCCCAAAAATCCCAGACTCAGTTGGGGGCATTGGTAAAGGATAATGATAGTGATTATAAACTAAAGCCCCTTCAAACTTTTTCCCAAAGGGAATGGAGGGGAGGGGGAAAGGCGGGAGGAGGAGGGGGAAAAAGGGGGGAGGAGGAAAAGAGGAGGAGGACCCCAAGAGGGGGAAAGGGGGGGCAGAGGAGGGGGGGGCCCCAGAGGAGGAGGAGGAGGAGGAAGAAGAAAAGAGGAGGAAAGAAAAAGGGAGGAGGGGGAAAAAGAGGGGAGGGGGAAAAGAAGAGGAGGGAGGGGGAAAGGAAGAAGAAAAATACGTAATGATAAAAATTTAATACATAAAAATAATAATACATAATAATAATAATACATAATAATAATAAAACATAAAAATTTAAAAATTAGGAATTTTAATAAAAAAAAATGTAAATTAACTTTTCCCACCCCATGACCCATTAAAACAAGTTTAAAGGGGGAAAAAGGCATAAACACCCGGATAAGTGCGACTTTTGATGAGGTTAAATAAAGGGTTTAAGCTGATCCCCAAAAAGATAAAAAAAAGGGAACCCCAACCCCCTCCCCTTTGTTTTTTCCCCTGGTTTTATACAACATTTCTGTCTGTTATTTGCCTGCTGGTCAAGCCCCCCTGTCTTTCCATCTAGCCCCTTCTGTCTCAGAAGCCCCCAAGATGGGGTAATCACTTTTACTCACATCTTCAAGCGGGAGTAAAACACTTTGTCGGGGGTTTTTTGGGGTTTAATCCAGGAAATTTTATACATTTTATCCCTTGTTTTTTAAGTGTACCTGTGAGGGGCCAGAATTAAGCCCCAACAATAAAAGGGGGGGGGAAAAGATAATTAGAAAAGAAGGGAGGGGGGGGGAAAGCAGCATCCGACCCCTTTGGGGTTTTTTTGACGGGCCCAGAGGGGGAAAAGGAATGGGGCCCAAATTTTGTCACTTTGCAGCCCCGGGACCCCTTGTAATTTACACTATGGACGAGGGGGAGAAGGGGGGAGGAGGAAGGGGAATAAAAAGGAAGAGGAGGAGGAAGGGGAAAAAAAAGTAGGGGGGAAGATTGGGGGAAAGGGGAGGGGAAAGGGGAAAGGGAAGGGGGAGGGGGGGGAAAGGAAGAAAAAAGGGAGGAGGAGGAAAGGGGTGGGAGGAAGAGGAAGAAGAGGGGAAGGGGAAAAAAGGGGAGGAGGGGGAGGAAGAGGAGGAGGGGGGAAAAGGGGAAAAGGTGGGAGGAAAGGAAGGGGAGGAAGGGGGAAAAAGGGTATGAGGAAAGTGGGGGGAAGAGGGGGAAAAAAGGGGAAAGGGAAAAGGAGGAGGAAGGGGGGGAAAAAAACTAGTACACGGGTTTAAACTTGGTACACTAACATTTCTGTCTGTCTATTTTTCCCTTTCTTCACCCCCTCCCTGCCCCCTTATTGTCATCCGTTTTCCCCCTCCCCCTGCCCTCAGAGAGCCAAAAGACTGTGTCATCACTTTTACCCCACCTTAAAGCAAGTAACCCTTTTCAAACCCGGGACCCCTAAATTTAATATAACAAACCCGGAACGATTAGACGACAAAAAGGAGAGAGAAGATTAAAAAGTTTTTAGAATGGGAGAAAAAATAAAAAAACCTTTTTGTATGACACCAGTTTCAAAAGGTTCCACAAGTTTGAAAAAATAATAGGAATATTTTTCATGACTGTATTTTGGGTTTATAATATTATAGAACAATAATAATAAACAATTTTTTTGTTTTTGTTTGTTTTTGTAAACAAGTTTTTTTAAACAATTATTGATAATTATGTTGGTTTCTTTTTTGGTGTTGTATACAAAAGGTGTTTTTTATGTACTTTGGGCACCTTACTTTGGTCCATAGGCCCTTTAGTTATGTAAAAAAAAATAAAATAGGGGAAAAAAAACAACAAACCTTCAAATAAAAAGAAAAACAAAGTTTCCCGGGTGAGCGGCAGTCGCCGCTGTTCCCAAAAACGGGGCCCTCATTTTCGGGCAAACTTCATGCATCCTACTCCGTAAGAATTGGGGTAAAATTTTTTTTTTTTATCCTATAATTTTTCAGAAAAAAAAACCCTTTTTTTTCATAAGAAAAAAAAATTTTTTTTTTTTTTTTGAAATTTGGGCCCCCGCCCTGAAAACGAGTTTCGGGAGAGGGGCCTGTCAAACCCCCCCAAAAGGGTTAAAAAACCCCATAGAATAGTATTTTTGGGGGGTGGGGTGGCCTGGTGGGTTTAATTACAATACAAACCCCCCTTGTTTCTTACAATAAATACTACTTGTTCCCCCTAGTTTAAAGGGACTTTAAATTTTTAAAGGGGGAAGTAATGATGCATATGTGGTATTGTCCCCTTTTTATTTTTTTTTTGATGCCTGGTTCTATTGCAAATTAATATATTTAGGTAAACTTGTTTCTAGTGTTTGTATGCTTTTATAAGTGGAAAAAAAGGGTGTTCCATTTTACGGCGTTTTCCCTTACGGCGGTAGCCGGGAAACCCTAACCCCCGGGAATAAGGGGGGGGGCCCTTCCTGTAACATGAAAGTTAAAATGTAACCAAACCCAAACCTAACTTAACCAACTAAAACTTCCCCCAAAACCAAACATAACCAAAACTCAATTTAAACCCCTAACCAAACCCCAATTTTCAAACCCCTAAACCAAACCCTCCCCCAACCTGACAAAACCCTTAACCTACTAACCAACCCAAACCCAAACCAAACCCTAACCTAACCTAATCCCCTTTAAACCCCCAAAAAGGTCCCAAAGTATTTTTCGTTCCACCCCAGTGCCCGGGAATTTTTGAAAAATAAAAAATCTTTTTTTTAAATTTAAAAAAAAAGAAAAATTTTTTTTAAAAGTGTTATAGGATAAAAAAAAATTAGGGCCCCAGTACTTACAGAATATGGGGCCCCAAAAGGAATTTGGGAAATGGATGCTCACGTGACAGCAACATCAAGTCCCTCCGTTGCCAAAAGTGTTCCCAATATCCCTTTTTTCTATTTTTCATATTATTTTGTATAATTTTTATGTTTGTTTAATTAAAATTTTTGGGTTTTTGGGTTCTTGTCATTTCATAACCAGTCTTTGTTCTGACACTAGTTTTTAGGAACTAAAATTTGTCCCAAAATTTTTCATAATCCCACTACAGGTGGACTTTTACACCTCCCTTTGGGTCTTTTTCTTTTGTTTTTGGGAAATAATACGGGAAAGGGCCCCCCACTTTAAGGGCGGGTTAGGTTCCAGGCTACCGCCTTTAAAGGGGAAAATCGCCGTAAAGGGGAAAAACCCCCTTTTTTTCCCCCTTATAAATGCTAAAAACCCACTAGATAACAAGTTTACAAAACAATATTAAGTTAGCAATAGAAACCAGGCATAAAAAAAACAATAAAAGGGTACAATACCCACAAGTCCCACTCATTACTTCCCTTTAAAATATTTATAGTCTTAATTTTGGGTGAGACAAGTAGTTTTTTATTGTAAAAAAATCAAGTGTGGATGTATTGTAATGGCCAGGCAAACCTCCCCAAAGGGCCACCCCACCCAACATACTATTTTTATGATTTTTTAAGCATCCCAAGCGTTTAAAATGTATTTTAAGTTCACCATTTACTTCCCTTAAAAAATATTTTTGGGTCTTAATGTGGGTCAGGGAAAGTAAATAAATTTAAAACGAAAAAAAGGGAAGAGAGAAAAAAAATGGTACATGGGGTAACAGGGAAAAGTTATGTAAACAAACCAGGCCCCCACATCTTTATTTATGTTTATTTTTTCATTGTGGGGGTATTTACCCTCTTTTTATTTTATTTTAACGTGTTTTTTAATATAATTTTGAAAAAAATTTTCATGGCGGGGATTAAGGGAAAAATGTTTTTAAAATTACCGAAAATATCCCGACTTTTAAAATAAAGACTCCCTTGACTTTTTGGGTTATTATACCACTTGGGGAAATTCCGTCTGCACCACAGCTCACTTTTTTGTTTATTTTTTCAAACTGGGGGGTTTGTTTTTAAATCTTTTTTTTATAGTTATCATGGGGTTTTTATTTTTATAATTTTAAAAAAAAATTCATGGGGGTTTAAATTTGAAAATGTGTTATTACCGTAATATACAAAATTTTTTTAATGAACTTCCGGACTATTGTTGTTAGGGGGCTTAAACTTGGGGAATTTCGCCCTGCTACCACAGCTCACATTTATGTTTATTTATTTTCCTGGGGGGTGTTTTTTTTTCTTATTATATTTTATGCATCGTGTTTTTTATATAATTTTAAAAAAAATATCAGGAGGGATTAAAAAAATTGTTATTACCGTAATATACAACTTTTAAGGGAGACTCAGTTTGTTATTATCCCCTTTTTGTGCAAGTTGTCGCTCACATCCACTTTTGGGTTTTTTTTTCTACTGTGGGGTGTATTTATCTTATTTATATGTTATGCATCGTGTTTATTATATAAATTTTGAAAAAAAAAATCAGGGAAATTGGATTAAGGGAAAAGGGTTGAATATTACCGTAAATAACGAAATTTAAATGAGATCAGTATTTTTTATTATACCACTTGGGGAAATTTTCCGTTTCTCACATCTCCCTTTTGGGTTTAAATTTTTTTCCCCGTGGGGTGGTTTTTTTTATCTTATTTATATGTTATGCCTCTTGTTTATTATATTTTTTTGAAAAAAAACATGGAGGGTTTAAATTGAAAATGTGAAATTTTAACGAAATTACACTTTTAAAATAAACCGATGTATGTAAGTTTATTTAGGTACAGGTATAATAAGTAAAATTTAAATCGGGAGTATATATTAAAAATAAAAATAATTTTAAAAAAACATTTAAAAATTTTGGATTTTCCAGAAAAAAAAGGAGAGACTTGGGTCCCTTATGAGCTCATGGAGAATGTAAAAAAAACGGGGTGGGGCACGGGGGACCGTTTAAAAAGTCGGGTTTGGGGGGAGCCGTTTTTAAGTGATTTTTGGGTCAAAATTTTGAAATGCCCCGAAATAGCGGAACCCCGGGTTAAAAAGTGAAAGCCTAAAGGGGGGCCTTTCCCTGTACAAAGTATTTAAATGTCCCAGAAATTTTTTTTGGATATGGGGAAGAAATTAATAATAATACTAAAAAAAGAATAAGAAGAAAAAAAAATAATAATAAAAATAATAAGTTCCCTTCAAGCATAAAAAAACAAGCCCAGTCCACCCCAACAGTGACGTGTTTGAGATAACATTAGAAAAGAGTTTGACATTTGATAAGAATACCCGAGGGGGAGATAAGAAAAGTTTAGAGGTGACATTTGAGGGAGAAAAGGGGCCCCTCGCTTTTTTTTTTCGTTTGGTCCCAAAAACCATGTCTGTCTGTCGATTTGTCTGTCTGCCCGCCCCTGTCTATATGTTCATTCGTCTGCTCTCGGTCTCGAGAGAGCCAAAGCCCTGCGCCATCACATTTCTCATATCTTCAAGCAGAGTTTTACACTTTGTCTGGTTTTTTTGGGGTTACCCCTAGGTAATTTCCCACTATTTCAAAATTTTTTATTTATTTAAAACCTGTAAGAAAGATAGAAAAACAGATAAAAAAGAGATAGAAAACAGAGAGCCCGAGTAGAATAGAAAAGACAAACGGAGCCGGGCTGCCAGCAGCCGGCCAACCACCCCAGGGGGCTAGCCAGCCACCCAATTTTCAGCTGGGCACCAACCAGCTAATCAAGTTTTTATGTTCCAGAATTTTTTCCCTTTTTATTTAGGGCATGGGGTTAAAAGGGGACTTTCCAAGGGCATTGCAAAAATTGTTGCACATGGGTTATTATTGAGGTTTTTTTGATTTTTTTCCTCAAACCACTTATGGCCCTTTCCACCTCAAACCCCCACTAAATTTGGGGGGTCAACTTCATTTTCCCCTTTTAAAAATAGGATTTAATATACATAAAAATCATAAATTTCCCATGTGTTTGCCGTGCTCTTTGCTCTACGGTTTGCTCATTTAAATTGGTGCTCCCACAAGGTCTAAGGGGGTCCCGGAATTTTTTTAATACGGGTGCACCATTTGTTTTGCCCCCAATTTTCAAAGCTGACAAGGCTCTTAGGCCTTTCTTTCCCTTTTTTGAAGGCGGGAAAAAAAAAAACGTTTATAATGTTTTGGGGCTTAATGGTAAGAACGTATATTTTCATTTAGACTTTTTACGGGTTAACCTAACCTAACTTAACTCAGATTAAAACCTAACCTAACAAACCCAAACCAAACTCAATTTAAAACCAAAACCAAACCCCCTAGCTAAACTTCCCCAAAACCCTAACCTAGTTTAAACCCTTAAACCCCTTTTTCACTGTCGGGGCCCCCTTTGCTCACAAATTTCCCTTCCATTGCCCAAAATTTAAAAAAAAATTATTTTTTTTCCTATGAAAAGATAAGAATTTTTTTCCCCGATGGCAGGAAACCCCCAAAAAGTATAAAATTTTTGAGGGAAAATTAGGGGAATTATGCTCTTGTGAAGTTAGCAATCGGGGCACTGTATACACATCACCCGATGTTGCCCACTTCGAGCCCTTTTTTCGGCCTTCCCAAATTTTTCCCGGGTAAACAAAACTCATAGCTATTTACTAGAACCCCCATTTGTTGTTTCGATGAGTACAAGAAACCACCCATTTACGGTTTTTGAATTCCCCAAAAAAAAAGGGGCAAAATTTTGGAAATTTTTGGCCAATTTCACACAAATTTCCCAAAAGATGCCAGTTTAAAAAATAGGGTCCAGAAAAAACACGCGGGACATTCCAAGCACTAAATTAATTTTTTCCCTCTTTTTTATTAGTCGGGTCTCCGGGCCCCCCTCTTATATTACTCTTTTTTTCCCCAATTTTGAATTTTTTTTTCACACAAAAACTGGGAAGACTTACGGGTTATGCAGACTACTGCAAATGTAAAAAGTGTTATAAAAAATTTGTCAAAACCCTTTTGGGGAGTGCTTTAGTAGACTGGCCGGGTTGGACACGTTTTGGGACGGCAAGTCATTTGTTTACTCTTAAAAAATGGGCCCAAAAATCAAACATTTCCGCTACTTTGAGCTTTTTTTAAAAGGTTTACAGGGGTTTTATCCCGATTTTTGGAACTCCCCCCCCAAATTTCGACCAGTTTTTGAAAGGGTTGTTTTAAATTGAAAAGTGAAATTTTGGGTGTCTAAAAATGGACTAATCAAATTTTACATTTTTTTTTTAAAAGGGAAAACAAATTCGTTCGGGTAAGGGACTCGAACAGCCTTCTGGTACGAAGAAAGTTTGAAAACCTTTGGGGACCACTGTTTTTTTTGGGAAAAAAAAAAATTTTTCTATTTTTGTAATATATTTCCATTCTATCAAATGAGAAAAAAAAAAAAAAAAAAAAAAAAAAACCCCGGGTTTTTTCCCCAAATTTTTTTTTTTTTAAAAGGGGGGGGGTTTTTTTTTTTTTCCCCCCAAAAACCCCTTCTTTTGGGTTTTTTTTCCCCCAAAATTTAAAGCTGCTAGAAATTTTGGGGTTTTAAAAGGAAAATTTGGGTTTTTTAAAAAAAAAAAAAAAAAAAAAATTTTTTTAAATAACCTAACCAAAATAACCCCCCCGGGGGGCCCCCCCCCTTTCTTTTAAAAAAAAAAAAAAAAAAAAAAAAAAAAAAAATTTTTTTTTGGAAAAAAAAAATTTTTTATTAAAAAACCCCCCCTTTTTTTTGGGGGGGTTTAAAAAAAACCCCGGGGGGGCCCCCTTTAGGTTTTTTTTTTGGGGGGAATTTAAAAAATTTCCCCCGGGGTTCTTTTTTAAAAAAATAAAGAAAATTTATTTTTTAACAATTTAAAAATGGAAAAATTTTCTTTTTAAACCCCCCAAAAATTTAAAAAAAAATTTTTTTAATTTAAAAAATTTAAAAAAAAAATTTTTTAAAAGGTTTTTTTTTTAAAAAAAAATTTTTTTTAAAAAGGTTTAAAAAAAAAAATTTTAAAAAAAAAAATTTTGGGGAAAAAAAAAATTTTTTTTAAAAAAATTGGGGGGTTTTTTTTTTTTTTAATAAAATTTTTTGGGCCCCCCCAAATTTTTAAATTTTTTTTTTTAAAAAAAAAAAACCTTAAAAAAAATTTTTTTTCCCCTTTTTAAAAAAAAAATTTTTTTTAAAAAAAAAAAAAATTTTTTTTTTAAAACCCCTTTTTAAAAAAAAAGTTTTTTTCCCAAAAACCCTTTTTTTTTTTTTTAATTTCCTTCCAATTTAAAAGGGGGGGAAAAAACCCTTTTTTTTTTTTTTGGGGGGGAAAAAAACCCCCCAAAATTTTCCCCCCCCCCCCAAAAAAAAAAAAAAAACCCCAAACCCAAAAATCAACCTAAACCCAACCAAAATCCAATTTAAACCCCAAACCCCCCCCCCCCCCTTAAACCCTTTTTCCCCCCCCTTTTTTCCCCTTAACCCCCAAAATTAACCCTTTTCCCCCCCCCCCCAACCCAATTAAACCAAATTACCTTTAAACCCAAACCCAAAAACCCCCCCAAACCTTCCCTTTTTAAAAAAAAACCCCTTAACCCTTTTTTCCCCCCCCAACCAAAAAATAAACCCCCAAAAAAAAAAAAAAAAAAACCCCCCCCCCCCCTTTTTAAAAAAAAAAATTTTTTTAAAAATTTAAAAAAACCAAAAAACCCCCCCCAAAAAAAAACCCCCCCAACCAACCCCAAAACCCAAAATTTTTTTGGGGGGGGGGGGGGTTTTTTTAAATTTTTTAAAAAAAAAAAAAGGGGGAAAAAAAATTTTTAAAAAAAAAATTTTTTAAAAAAAAAAAAAAAAAAAAAAAAAACCCCCAGCCAAAATTTTTGTTTTTTAAAAAAAATTAAATTAAAAAAAAAAAAAAATTTTTTTAAAAAAATAAAACCCCCTAACCAACCAACCCAAAAAAACCAAAAAAAAAAAACCCCCCCCCAAAAAAATTTAAAAACCAAATTAACCTTTTCCCAACCAATTTCCTTTAAACCCATCCTAATTTTAAATTAAACCCAACTTTTCCCCCCCCCCCGGCCCAAAAAAAAAATTTTCCCCAAAAAAAAACCTTTCCCCCTTTTCCCCCCCAAAACCCCCCCCCCTTTTTTCCCCCCCCAACTTAACCAAACCCAAACCCGCTTAAAAAAAACCCAAAAACCCAAAAAAAAAAAATTTTTTTTTTTTAACCAACCCCCCTTTTTAAAAAAACCCAACCAAACTCAATTTTAAACCCAACTAAATTTTAAAACCAACCCCTTTTTTTAACCCAACCTAACCAACTTAACCAACCAACCAAAATTTTAACCCAACCTTCCCCTTCCCAAAATTCCCCAAAAATTTTTTTTAAAAACCAAACCTTTAAAAAACCCCAACCAAAAATTTAAAAAAAATTTTTTTTAAAAAAAAAACCCCCCCCCCTTCCCCCCCCCCCCCAAAAAAAAAAAAAAAAACTTAAAAAACCCCAAAAAAAAAAACCCCCCCCCCCCCCCCCAACCCCCCAAAAAATTCCCCTTTTTTAAAAAAAAAAAAAAAAAAATTTTAAATTTTTTAAAAATTAAAAATTTTTTAAAATTTTTTACCAAAAAACCCCCCCCCAAAAAAAAACCCCCCCCCTTTTTTTTTTTAAAAAATTTTTAAAAAAATTTTTAATTAAATTTTTTAAAAAAAATTTTTTTTTTTTTTTTTTTTTTTTTTTTTTTTTTTTTTGGTTTAAAATTTCCCCCTCAAAATTTTTTAAAATTTTTTTAAAAAAACCCCCCCCATTTTAAAAAAAAAACCCCCCCTTTTAAAAACCCCCCAAAAATTTTTTTGGGGAAAATTTAAAACCTTTTTAAAGGAAAATTTTCCTTTTTTTTTTTTTTTCCCCAAAAAAAAAAATTTTTTAATTTTTTAAAATTTTTTTTTTTTGGGGGAAAAAAAAAAAAAAAAAAAAAGAATTTAAAAAATTTTTGAAAAATTTTTTAAAATTAAATTTTTAAAAATTTTTTTTGAAAATAAAATTTTTAAGGGTTTTTTTAAGGGGGAAAAAAAAAAAAAAATTTTTTAAAATTTTTTAATTTTTAAAAAAAACCCCCAAATTTTTTTTTTTAAAATTTTTTTTTTTTTAAAAAATTTTTAAAAAAACCCCCCCCGGGGTTTTTAAACCCTTTTTTTAAACCCCCAAAAAACCCCCTTTTTTAAAAAATTTTTTTTAACCCCCCAAAATTTTAAAACCCCCCCAAATTTTTTTAATTTTAAAAAATTTTTTTTTCCAAACCGGAAAAAAAATTTTGGAATTTAAATTTTCCCCTTTAAAAAAAATTTGGGGGGCCCCCTTTTTTTTTCCCCCCCCCCAAAGGGTTTTTTTTTTCCCCAAACCCTTTGGGGGAAAAATTTTAAAAAAAGTTTGGGGGAAATTTTTCCCCAAAAAAAAAAAAAAAAAAAAAAAAATTTTTTTTTTAAAATTTTAAAAAAACCCCCAAAAAAAAAAAAATTTTTAAAAAAAGGGAAAAATTTTTAAAACCCCCCCCCCCGGGGGGGGGCCCCTTTTTTTGGGGGTTTTTTTTTTTTTTTTTTTTTAAAAAAAAAAATTTTTTAAAAAAATTTTAAAAAAAGGGGTTTTAAAAAAAAAATTTTTCCCAAAAAAAAAAATTTTCCCCCCAAAAAAACCCCCCTTTTTTTTCCCAAAAAAAAAAACCCTTTTGGGAAAAAAAATTTTTTTTTAAAAATTTCCCCCCCCCTTTTTAATTTTTTTTCCCCCAAAAAAATTTTTTTTAAAAAAAGGAAATTTTTTAAAAACCCCTTTAAAAACCCTTTAAAAAAGGGTTAAAAAAAAAAGGCAAAAGGGAAAAAAAACCCCCCCCTTTTTTTTCCCCCCCTGGTTTTTTCCTTTTTTTTCCCTTTTAAAATTTTTTTAAAAAAAAGTTTTAAGGGGGTTTTTTTTAAACATTAAAATTCCCTTTAAAAATTTTTTTAAAAAAAAAAAAAAAAAAAAAAAAAAAAAATGGTTTTTTTCCCCCCTTTTTTTTTTTTTAAAAAAAAAAACCCGGGGGAAAAAATTTTTTTTTTTTAAACCCCCCCCCCCCCCAAAAAAAAAAAAAAAAAAAAAAAAACCCAAAAAAAAAATTTTTTTTAAAAAAAAAAGCCCCCCCGGTTTTTTTTTTCCCTTTAAAAAAACCCCCCCAATTTTTTTTTTTTTTCCCCCAAAACCCCCCCCCCCCCGGGTCCCAAAAAAAATTTTAAACCAACACCCCCAAAAAAAAAATTTTTTTTCCTTTTTTAAAAAAAACCCCCCCCGGGGGGCAAAAAACCCCCCCAAACCCCTTTTTCCCCCCCTTTCCCAAACCCCCCCCCTTTTTTTTCCCCCCCAAAAACCCTTTTAAATTTTTTTTTTTTTTCCCCCTTTTCCAACCAAAAAAAACAAAACCCCCCCGGCCAAATTTTTTAACCCAAAACCCCCCAACCCCCCTTTTTTTCCCCGCCCCCCCCCCCCCCCCCAAAAAACCCCTTTCCCCCTTTTTTTCCCCCCCTTAAAATTTCCCCCCAAAAATTTTTTAAAAAAATTTTTTTTCCCGCCCCCCAAAAAAACCCCCCCCTTTTTTTAAAACCCCCCAAACCTTTTTTTTTAAAAACCCCCCTTCCCCCCAAAAAAAACCCCTGAAAATTCCCCCCCAAAAAATTTTTTTTTAAACCCCTTTTTTTTCCCCCCCCCAAATTTTTTCCCTTTAAAAAATTTTTTTTCCCAAACCCCCAATTTTCCCCCCCCCTTTTTCCCCCTTTTTTTGCCCCCCAACCCAAAAAAAAAAAACCCCCCTTTTTCCCCTTTTTTCCCCCCCCCCCAACCCCCCCCCTTTTTTTTCTTTTTTTTTCCCCAAACCTTTCCCTTTCCCCCCCTTTTTTTTTTTTTTTTTTAAAAAAAAAACCCCCCTTTTTTTTCCCTTTTCCCCAAATTTTTTTAAACCCCCTTTTTCCGGGAAAAACCCCCCCAAATTTTTTTTTTCCCCCCCCTCCCCCCCCCCCTTTTTTTTTTCCCCCCCCCCCAAAAAAAAAAAAAAGGGTTTCCCCCCCCCCCCCAAATTTTTAAAAAAACCCCCCAAAAAATTCTTTAAAAAAAAATTTTTTTTAAAAAAAAAAAAACCCCCCCTTCCCCCCCTTTTCCCTTTTTTTCCCCCTTTTCCCCCCTTTTTTAAAATTTTTTAAAAAAAACCCAAAAACCCCCTTTCCCCAAAAAATTTTTCTTTTTTTCCCCCCCCCTTTTAAAAACCCCCCTTTTTTTCCCCCCCAACCCCCTTTTTTTTTCCCTTTTAAAAATTTTCCCCCAATTTAAAACCCCACCAACCGGTTTCCCCCCTTTTTTTCCCAAAAAATTTTTTTCCCCCCCCCCCCTTTTTTTTTAAAAAAAATTCCCCCACTCAAACCCCCCCCCCCCTTTTTTTTTTTTTTTAAAAAAAAAACACCCCAAAAATCCCATTTTTCCCTTTTTTTTTTTTTCCCCCCTTAAAACCCCCTTTTTTTTTTTCCCCCCCCCAAAAAAAAGGTTTCCCCCTTTAAAAGGTTTTTCCCCCTTTCCCAACCCCTTTTTTTAAACCCCCATTTCCCCTAAAATTTTTTCCCCCCCAATTTTCCCCCCAAAAATTTTTTTGGGGTTTTTTTTCCCTTTTTTCCCCCCCCCCCAAAATTTTTCCCCCAAAAAAGGGGGGTTTTAAAATGGGGGGGTTTTTTTTTTCCCAAAGGGGGGCAATTTAAAAAGGGGGGAATTAAAAAAAAAAATTTTTTTTTTTGCAAAAAAAAAGGGTTTTTTAAAAAAAAATTTTTTTAACCCCGGGACCCGGGGGTTTTAAAAATTTTTCCCGGGGGGGAAAAAAAAAGGGGAAGGGATTTTAAGGGGTTTTTTTTTTGGGGGGGCCCCCCCCCCCTTTTTTTTTAAAAAAAAAGGGAAAAAGGGGAAAAAAGGAAAAAAGGGGGGGGAAAAAAAAACCCCAAAGGGAAAAAAGGGGGTTTTTTGGGGGGGGCAGAACCCCAAAAAACCCCCCTTTTGGGTTTTTTTAAAAAAAAAGGGGGGGGGAAAAAAAAAAAAATTTTTATGGAAAAAGGGGGGGGGAAAAGGGTTTTTAAAAAAAAATTTGGGGAAAAAAAAAAAACCCCCAAAAAACCCCAAACCCCGAAAATTTTAAAAGTTTGGGGAAAAAAAAAAAAATTTTTTTTTTAAAAAAAAAATTTTGGAAAAGGGTTTTTAAAAAAAGGGGGGGGGGGGAAAAAACCCTTTTTTTTGGGGGGGGTTTTTTTTAAAAAATTTTTAAAAAAAAATTTTTTGGGGGGGTTTTTTTTTGGGTTTTAAAAAAAAAACCCCGGGTTTTTTTTGGGGGGGCCAAAAAAGGGGGGTTTTTTTTCCCCCCCCCCGGCCCCGGGGCCCCCCTTTAAAAAAAATTAAAAAAAATTTTTAAAAACCCCCGGGGAAAGGCCCCTTTATCCAAAAGGGGGGGCCCCCTCCCTTTTTAAAAAGGGGGGGGGCCCCAAAACCCCCCCAAAAAAAAACCCCAAAAAAAAAAAAAAAAGGGTTTTTTTTAAAGGGTTTAAAACCCCCTTTTTGGGCCAAAGGGGTTTTTTTTAAAGGGGAATTTTTTTGGGGGGGGGGGAAAAAAAAGGGGGGGGGGGGGGGAAAAGGGCCAAAAATGGGTTTTTTTTAAAAAAAAAAAACCCCGGGGGGGGCCCCCCGGGGGGGGGGGAAAATTTTTTTTTTAAAAAAAGGGGGGTTTTTGGGGGGGGGGGGTTTTTTTTTTGGAAAAACCCCCAAAAACAAACCCAAAAAAAAAAAAAGGGGGGGGGAAAAAAAAGGGGGAAAAAAAAAGGGGGGGGTTTTTAAATTTTTTTGGGGGAAAAGGGGGGTTTTGTGGAAAAAAAAAAAAAACCCCCCCCGGGGGCCAACCCCAAAACCTTTTGGGGGGTTTTTAAAAAAAAAGGCAAACCCCCCCCCCTTTTTAAAAATTTTTTGGAATTTTTTTTTGGAATTAAAAAAAAAAAAATTTTTTAAAATTTTTTTTTTTTTTTTTAAAAAATTTTTTCCCTTTTTTTGGGAAAAAAATTCCCCCCCAAAATTTTTTTTAAAAAAAACTTAATTTTTTTTGGAAACGGGGGTTTTTTTTTTGGTTTAAAAAATTTTTTTTTTTTTTTTTTTGGGTTTTTTTTTCCTTTTTTTAAAAAAAAAAAATTTTTTTCCCCTTTTGGGAATTTCCCCCAAAAATTAAAGCCCGGGGGGGAAACCCGCCCCCTTTTAAAAACCCCCCGGGGGGGGTTTTTTTTAAAAACTTTTAAATTTTTTTTGAAGGAAAAATTTTTTTCTTTTTTTCCCCCCTTTTGGGGGTTTTTTCCCCCCAAAATTTTTTTTTGGGGGGCCCCCCCCCCCCCCCCCTTTTTTTTTTCCCCCCCAAAATTTTTAATTTTTTGGGGGGAAAAACCCCCTTTTTTTTTTTTAAAAAAAATTTTTTTTCCCCCCTTTTAAAATTTTTTTCCCCCCCCCCCTTTTTTTTGGTTTTTTCCCCCCCAAAAAACTTTTTTAATTTTTTTTTGGGGGGGGGGGGCCCCGGCCTTTTAATTTGGGGTTTTCCCTTTCCCTTTTTAAAAAATTTTTTTTCCCCCCCCCCCCTTTTTTTTTTTTTAAAAATTTTTTTAAAAATTTTTTTGGGCCCAAATTTTTCCCCCCCCCCCCCAAAAAAAAATTTGGGGGGGGGTTTTTTTTTTTTTTTTGGGTTTTTTTCATACTTTTGCATGTCTTGCATGGATTAATTTAATTTCCATTATTTCTTATGGGGAAAATTGATTCGCTTTCCGATAATTTTGGTTTACGATGAGCTCTCAGGAACGGATTAATATCGCAAACCGGGGGTCAACTGTACACTGCAAAGTCGCTGTTTTAAACCCAAAACTCGGTTGGAGTTTTTTTTCTCATTATGCACTGTGATATACCTATGAAGAAGAATTTTGAGAGTATATCTACTCTCTGAGCCCGGCCATGGGCCAGGCTCGTCTTGTGCTCACCTGGTCAACCAGGCTGTTGCTGCTGGAGGCCTGCTGCCCCACATATCCATCACAGCCTGGTTGATCTGGCACCTGGTGAAGATACTTGTCTAGTTTCCTCTTGAAGGCTTCAACACTTGTTCCAGCAGTGTTTCTGATATCTTCTGGTAAGATGTTGAAAAGTCTGGGACCCCGGATGTTGATATAGTGTTCCCTTATTGTCCCCACCACACCCCTGCTCCTCATTGTGTTTATTTTACACTTCCTTCCATATCTCTCACTCCAGTATGTTGTTATGGCAGTGTGCAGATTTGGGACCAAGCCCTCAAGTACCTTCCAGGTATATATTATCATGTACCTCTCTCTCCTCCGCTCCAATGAGTACATGTTCAAGACTTGCAGGCGTTCCCAGTAGTTTAGGTGCTTTGCTGGCTCAATGTGAGCCATAAATGATCTCTGTATTTGTTCCAGCTCGATATTTCTCCTGCCCTGAATGGGGCCGTCAGCACTGAGCAATATTCTAAGTGAGGGAGCACTAGCGATTTGAAGAGTGTCACCATCGGCATTGTTTCCCTTGGTTTAAAAGTTCTCAATACCCACCCAGTCATCTTCCTGGCTGTTGTGATCTTTATCTTGTTATGGTCTTTAAAAGAAAGGTCCGCTGACATAATTATTCCTAGGCCTTTTATGTGTTCCTTACATTCTATTTGGTGACCCTCTTGAGTTTTGTATATAGTGCTACTTTTGAGTTCTTCATTCTTTCCATACCTAAGCAGCTGGAACTTATCACCATTGAATGTCATGTTGTTTTCCACTGCCCACTGGAAAACCCTGTTTATGTCTTCCTGTACTTTTTCAGTGTCCTCTACCATACTGACTTTTATGCTTATTTTAGTGTCATATGCAAATGATGATACAAAAGTGCACTGGGTGTATTTGTCTATGTCTTCTATGAGGATGAGGAACAGCAGAGGTGCCAGGACAGTGCCTTGGGGCACTGAGCTTTTGACTTCGCTGATGCTGGATCTTGCCCTGTTCACTATTACTTTTTGTGTTCTGCGTGTTAGGAAACCGAAAATCCATCTGCCTACCTTCCCCATAATGTCCATGGCCTTCATTTTGTGCGCTATCACTCCATGATCGCATTTGTCAAACACCTTTGCAAAATCTGTGTAAATCACATCTGCGTTTTGGTCGTCTTCCAGTGCCTCCATAATTCTGTCATAATGGTTCAGCAGCTGTGACAGACATGATTGTCCTGCTCTAAAACCATGCTGGTTCGGGTTATGTTGGTTGTGCTGGTCCATGAAATTTGTAACCTCCCGTCTCATCACTCTTTCAAAGATTTTTATGATGTGAGAGGTTAGGGCTACTAGTCTGTAATTTTTAGCTAGTGCTCTACTGCCTCCCGCAAAGGAGCTATGTCTACACTCTTTAAGGCCTCCGGTATTTCACCTAGATTTTTTTTTATACTGCGCACACTGACCACATAGACCCATTCTTTCATATGTAGGCCTACCAGCTTTCTCTCGCTAGATTTGAAGGTGCTAGAATTTACGCATACTAGTATGGCACCAACCCTAGCATGCAAGCCGTACTATTATGGCACCAACCCTGGCGTGCAAGCCGTGCTAGTATGGCACCAACCCTGAAAGGGTTAAGGGTGGAGGGAGGGGGATGAATGTGTTTGAAAAGAAAAAAAGAAAACTGAAAATTTATGGAAAAAATGTTTTCTTACTGAAAAACAGTGCATAATTCTGGTAACATGTTGATGTAATCAGCTAGTTTTTATCATATTTCTAAGTACATGTATGTTTTTTCCAAAAATGTAATTTTTTTTTTTGTTTTTTGGTGGTCAAGACAGCATGATGCCAATTACTGTTTTTTTTTTTACTCCAAAAATTACGATTTTTGTGATTGTTTCTTTTCAAATACACAAAATGGCAACTTGTGTGTCGACTCCATGTTAGTGTTCAGAGTGAGAGCTGCTCAGTCACCTGTGGGCTGCCATCAAGAGTGGTGATGTAGAAGACACTGAGATTTGGTGCGCCATGACCGTAGAGTTTTACAGGAAATGTAATAGAGTGGACCCCCGGTTCACGTTATTAATCCGTTCCTGAGAGCTCATCATAAAGCAGAATTATCGGAAAGCGAATCAGTTTTCCCCATGAGAAATAATGGAAATAAAATTAATCCGTGCAAGGCACCCAAAAGTACGAAAAAAAAACTTTTACCACATGAAATATTAAGTTTAATGCAATAGAATAATTACAATAACAATAATAACAATAGAATAAACACAATAGAATAATTGACACTTACCTTTAATGAAGATCTGGTGATGATTGATGGGATGGGAGGAGGGGAGAGTGTCGAAGTTTTTAATGTTTAGAAGGGGAATCCCCCTCCATTAGGACTTGAGGTAGCAAGTCCTTTTCCGGGGTTACTTCCCTTTTTCTTTTAATGCTACTAGGACCAGCTTGAGAGTCACTGGACTTCTGTTGCACAACATATCTGTCCATAGAGACCTGTACCTCTCGTTCCTTTATGACTTTCCTAAAGTGGTTCACAACGTTGTCAGTGTACAGGTTGTCAACACGGCTTGCAGTAGCTGTGTCAGGGTGATTTTCATCAAAAAAGGTTTGCACTTCAAGCCACTTTGCACTCCTGGGAGTGCCTTTTCCTCCTGAGTAATGTAAGTCCTGCTTGGCAATTTCTTCCAAAACAGGCCTGTTTCGTCACAATTAAGCACTTGTTCATGTTTCAATCCTTCAGCCTCTATGTACTCCTTGAATTCATGCACATATTTTTCAGCCACTTTGTGGTCTGAACTGGCAGCCTCACCATGCCTAATCACACTATGTATGCCACTACGATTCTTAAATCTTTTAAACCAACCTTTGCTGGCCTTAAATTCACTCACATCACCACTAGTTGCAGGCAATTTTCTAATTAAATCGTCATGCAACTGCCTAGCCTTTTCACAAATGATCGCTCGAGAGATGCTATCTCCAGCTATCTGTTTTTCATTTATCCACACCAGTAACAGTCTCTCAACATTTTCTAACACTTGTGATTGCTGTTTTGTAATCACAGTTGCACCTTTTGCAAGAACAGCTTCCCTGATTGCCGTTTTCCTGCTCACTATAGTAGAGATGGTTGATTGGGATTTACTATACAACTTGGCCAGGTCCGACACACGCACTCCACTTTCATACTTTGCAATTATCTCTTTCTTCATTTCAGTAGTCATTAGCACCCTTGGTCTCGAAGGGTTGGCACTAGAAGCTTTCTTGGGGCCCATGGTGACTTATTTTGCAGAAACAAGCACCAGACACAGTGATAATATGGATAATATGGAATGTACCGAATGTATCCTTAGATGCGCATACACTGGCTGGCTTGTAAACACTGGACACGTCTCATATGAATTGTATCGCATACTGGGTTTTGTAACGGGAAGCGAGGCAAATTTTTTGCGATATAACGCTTCGGATACCGGATTTATCGGTTACAGATGACTTCGCGAACCGGGGGACCACTGTACACTGTATAAGAATAAATCGGGAATAAGTTATTGAAATTATTTTGTTTTTGTGAATAGTATTTATAGGAGTCTCATGATATTTGCACATGTTATTGAGGAATGATGGTTCTACTAAATTACAGAGGAAAATTGCGATATTTTTTACCGTTTTATTTGTATTATCCCCCTCCCTCCCTCCCTCCCCCCCCCCCAAAAAAAAAACCAAGCCATTTTTATTATGCAGTCTATTGGTATTTCGCACAAACGACATTGATGAAAAGATTATCTAGCCCTTTATATTTCATTGGATGTCAAGTAGAAATTGTATGTCTTAAACCAATTTTGTAAGGAGGGAGTTTTATGCCTATAGAATAGGGCACTATTTATTTTTTTTCTGTCTATCTTTAACCCGTAAACGGTCCAAATGTATATTACGTTCACTACCCAGTGCTCTGAATATTCTGAAAAATAAAAAAGTTGTTTTTTTTTTTTTTATGAAAATAAAGAGCACATTTTTCTAAGTGTATAATTATAAGATAAAAAAAAAAAATAGGTCAGTACTTAAAGAGACATGAGGCCGAGGAAGTTGGCACTGGATGCTCACTTGACAGCAACATGAGTCCTGCTGCTTGCAGAAGTGTTGCCGATATACCTTTTTTTCTATTTTTCATATTACGTGTATTTTATATAATTTTTATGTTCTGATAATTACAATTGATAATAGTTCTTGTCATTTCATAACCAACCCTTTGTTCTGACACTAGTATTAGGTACTGAAATTGTACTCAATTGTCCACAAACCCCACTGACAGGTGGACATTTACACCTGCCTTGGCCATTTGCTATTGTTTTGGGAATATATACAAAGTATTTATTGGTCCCAGCAATGTTTTGGAAAATGTGGAAGTATAAAATAATAATAATAATAATAAGGAAAATAAATAATAATAATAATACATAATAATGAATTGTGTTTAAGCATGTAAAACAACCTCAGTCCACCCCCGACAGTGAAGTGATAAGATAACATTAATTAGACAGTCCTCGATGACGCACTGACTTTCTTGGGTTATCCTGGGTGGCTAACCCTCCGGGTTAAAAATCCGAGCGAAATCTTATCTTATCTTATCTTATAAGAGTTGACATTTGATGAGAGCGTTGGCCCTTGCTTTGTTTTCACTGGTACACAAACATGTCTGTTCGCTATTTTTTCTGTGTGTCAAGCTTCCTGTCTATCTGTCTAGCTCTGGGGTCAGAGCCCCAAGGCTGTGTCATCATATTTACTCATATCTTCAAGCAGAGTATAGCACTTTGTCTGGATTTTTTGGGTTATCTAGGGAATTTAAAATATGTATAAATTGTATTTATGTGCACCTGTGAGACACAGATAGACAGAGACAGATAGAAAGAGATAGAGACAGACAGAGATAGAGACATAGTCTGATAGCAGAGACACAGATAGAGATGACATTGACACAGACAAACAAATGGAGCCAGGCTCCCAGCAGCCTGCCAGCTATGCAGCTGGCCACCAGCTTGCTGAACGAGTACGTGGTCCCTCGTTTCTCGAAATTTAAAATCCGCTCCTGGAGGAGCTACTATAAACGAAATTTACGATTTGCGAATCAATTTTCCCCATAAGAAATAATGTTAAATACAATTAATCCTTCCTGATACCCAGAAGTTTTAAAAAAAAAATTTTTTTTTACATGAAATATACATATAGTACATAAAAAATACAATGAGAAATGATGAATGAAACATTAACAGCATAACGCTTACTTTTATTGGAGATTCTTCTTATGTAGGGAGACTGGAGGAGGAGAGAGATTGGATTGTTTACAGTTTGGAAGGGGAATCCCCTTCCAGCAACACCTCAGGTACCAATTGCTTCTCTGCGGTTGCTTCTTTTCCCTCTGTTTCTTAATGCCACTAGGACCAACCTTGAGAGTCACTCTAGTCTTCTTGCAAAGTAACTGTGGAGAGAGCTCTGTTTCTGGTGTCTCTTTAACACTTCCTTAAAATGGGCCCCAAAACTTTGTCACTGTACATATTTCTCACCTTCTTTACCACAGGGTTGGCACTAGGAGCTTTCTTGGGAGCCATGGTAGCTTATTTAGTAATTGCAAGCACTAAAATGAGTGGAATATTATGAAATATTTCGTAGGAGCACTTGGGGACCTTCACTCACTGGTAAACAATGCCAGACTGGCTGGTAGGGAGGCCGCCCCCGGGTCACAACCCTGCGTACGCGTCCCGGATGAACTACTATTCGCGAGTCAACCTATGAAAAGCGAGTCAATATTTATACGAAAATACCCCTATGATTGGCGAAATTTACGAAATTGCCGAGAACTACGAAAAGCGGGAACACTGTATTATGTTCCAGAATTGTTTATCTTTACTTAGGGCATAGGTTATAAGGCATTCTGAAAGGGTGTTGCACAAATGTTGCATATGGGTTTATTACGAGGTTTTTTGATATTTCCTCGACCACTTTTAGGCCACCCTCCACCTCAATGCCACGAAACTTGGGGTCAACATCACTTTCCTTTTTAAAAAGGGAGAGTTAATACTACATGAAATCAGTGAATCCCAGGTGTTTGTCACGCTGTTTGCTCTAGCTGGCGCTCTTTTTGAACTGGGCTCCCACGGGGTACTAAGTGGTCCCAGATTTTTTTTAATACAGGTACACGATTGTTATGCCCCAAATCTATGCTGAAAAGGGGCTCTCAGCCATTGTCCCTTTTTTAAAGGGCAGAAAAATAAAACTTTTTTTAAAAATTTGTTTGGGGCACTGGTAAGAAGAATAACAGTGGACCCCTGGTTATTGCCGAAATCTTTTTTCCAGAAGGTCGGCCGAAACCGAATTGGGCCAAAAACCAAATTTAAATATTTCCCATAAGTTTAATGGAAATACAATTAATCCGTTCCAAACAAAATTTTCACAGAAAAATTTTTTTTTTTTTTAACAATTATGTAAGTATTACATACCTTAATTTGAAGGCCAATCTGGCTTCTGAAGACAGGGGGGGAGGAAAGAGGGAGATTTATTTTTTGGAAAGGGGGAATCCCCCTCCATAAGACTTTAGGTAACAAAGCCTTCTCGGGGTTACTTCCCTTCTCTGTTTTTAAAATGCCACTGGGACCACTTGAGAGCCACTGGACCCCATCTCACAAAAAAACTGTCTAAGTCTCGTTTCGGGCTCTTTTTAAAGATTTCCCTGAAGTGGACGGGGTTTTGTCACAAAAATGTTCAAATATGGCTTGTTTCGTTTGTCGGGGGGTGTTTCTCTACAAAACTTGAAACCACTCCACATTGCACACCCCCTTTTTTAACCCTTTCAGGTCCAAGGCCAAAACCCTGAATCACGCACCATGCCAAGAAATTTTGAAAAAAAAAAAATTATTTTTTCTTACAAAATTTAAAGGGCATTTTTTTGTGAAGAATAAAAAAAAAAAAATTAGAATCTGATCAGTCTTCCCGAATACAGTCCCAAAGAAGTTTGTAAAAATGATTGGGGCGGCAACTCGACAATTCCACATACGCGTTTATTTTATTTTTTTGTTTTAGTTGTTTTTTTTTTTTTTTTCCTTTTTTTTTCTATTCCTACAACTTTTTGGGCCTGAAGCCCAAATACTGTATAAAAATTTATATATTAAACTCACTTTTTAAACACAATAACCGCACTAAAGTTTTTAAAATTTATTGTTTACCACTGTTTTTTATTACAAAAACCGCCAAATATTGTAAAATACAAATTTTTCTATCATATTTTAAAATTTTTACAATCAGGGGACAGGTTTTTTAGAACTGCTGGACTTGTGGAACTCCTTGAAACAAGGCACCATGCACAGAGGCCCCTTACTTTCCTCACACTAAACCAGTGTCTTTGCGCTTTTTTGCCGTCTTTTTGTTTGTGCCAGACAATCATCTTTCTGAGAAAATTTTCTTTGAGTTAAAAGGGAAGCGTTTTTATGAAAGATCACCTTCTCTTCTAAAACGCGGGGTATATGTATGAATTCGAGGACCAGTTGTATTGCAGGTGTTGTTACCGGGTACTTTTTTGAGTTTCGAAAACAGAAAAACAAAATTCACCATAGGGGTCTGTTACCACCCCCCCCCCTTATTTGGAAACATTTATAGCTTCAGCTTTGAATGTCCATGAATGGAAAAAAGTTTCATTACCACTTGTAATCTTACGAACACATTCCAAACAAAACCAATCTGCTTTCCCACACTTGTCAACCAAACCCGCAGGTTTTTGTGATAATCAATCACTGTCCTTTTTTCGAATACGTTCATTATCACTCGATAAACTTTGCCACTGTTTTGCATTTCATTAGGGGAAGGTTGTCAACAATTGACATCTCTTTGTCATGCCACCGAAATCCATATTCTTTGGCATAAACACCTGCACGTATCACCACAACACCTGCGTTGACCTGGCAATTTTTTACGTTTAAAACGCACTGTGCCACACACATCTGTCTTGTTCCCCCTCGCATGAAATCACTGATAAGGGGCTTGTACCATTTATGGGATATAAGTATGGCCCTTCCCAAAGATGGGGCCCATCATGTTTCCTCACTAAGTCACCTGATATACCCAATAACTTTTGGGTATTTTTTCAAGTTTTACTACCCGTGTTACAACAATATCCAACACCAGGCCACTGTCACAAAAACAGATACAAACAATTTTAAAACCAAAGCGGTTCCTTTTTGCTCGTATATACGCTTGAATGACAGCTCCCTTTGAACAAAATCAAAGACTCGTCAATTTACAAAATTCTTGAATGGATAAAAGTAATCCTAAACTTTTTTGTTTGGATACATGAAAACTTTCTAATTTGTATAACCTGTCACTTCTGTCGGGCCTGGTTTTGTCAGAGAAGTGCAACATACGTAAAGTAAGAAAAACCTGTTCACGGTTTTATTTCACTGAAGGGGGGGTACAAATTAGCCGATCTGTGGACCAGAAATTTTTTAATATTATGCTTAAGACTAGGCATAAGCATTATTGTTGCAAAAAGAAAATACATTTCTGCAACATCGTCCCCCTTTCCACCTTGTAGTCTTGATGTGGGAAAGATCGATTTGCCAGGTGTACTGAAAAACTTATTACTTTCCCTGACAATAGTTTCCATCAATGGCTGGTCAAAGAATAATTCAAAAATCCGTTCATTGGGCCCTGGTTTTTCCCGGGGGGCAGGAGGGAGAATTTTCCCCTTTGCGATCACAAAGTGGTAGGGCTGGGAAAAAAATTTGGGGTTTTGCTGCCAATCCCCGAACGGTTTGCTGGTGGATACTGGACATCATAGGCTGGTTTTACGGGGGGTTGTGGCGGGCTGGTGGGGGACGCTCCCTTGTCCTGAACTACAGTCAGCAGCGGGGTTTCCCGCGTGGCACAGCGATCACGCATGGCGGTGCCACTACCACCACCACCCCCTAACACCACCCCTGATTCTGGGCCCACCATGCCAAATGTACCACATCATCCCACTACACACCTAAAACGGGGGTAGGGCCACGGGGTGTACCCGGGATTACACGGGATGTACTCCGTCCCCGGGGATAGCAAGGTACACTACCCGACGCATGCGGCGGCGCACCTACCCACGCTTCCCTGTGAATAGTTTCCCCCACTATCACTACTCGAATGACGTCGAGCGCAATAAAATCACAATCCACGCAAATCATCGCAACTGAAGTCAAGGCCAGACCACGGGAAAAAAATTAGTTTTCTCTTACGTTTAGGAACAAACCGACCGTGAGTCACGAGTGCCCACACCAGAGGGAGAAGGGCAGGATCGTCGGGTTTTCTGCACTATTTTCGAACCGGGCATTATTTTTGGTCACTAACTCTCAAAGCCGTAAATTTGTCCTTTATTTCCCTTCCATCAGTGTCAAAATACAGACAGGAAGAGAATCCCAATTTTCCGGGAGTGAGACTGACTTCGACGAGACAGGGGGAACAAGGGGACTGAGCCGCGTTCCCACAAGCTATGCAGGCCCTGATTTTTTTTTTTTATGGCCACACCCACCGCGCAACCCATTCCCCATATTTTGGCCTTTAGCGCTTTCGCCAAATTTAAGGGGCTAGAATTTGGGTAGATTACGGTTTTGGACACTCACCGACCAGCCGAATCACGGACGGGCCCCCAAAGGGAATCTCGAAGAAAAGGGACCTCCCCACCCCCTTCCCCTCCTCCTCTGAATCAATTTTCCCCAGCTGCATCTGTTTTTCGTTTAAGTTTAATCTTACGCTCTTCAGTGTAAGCTCTTCCCTTTGTCCTCCCCCCAACTCTTCCACATCCTCACCACTCACCTCCAAACCCCCGGGGCTTCCCCCGGCCCCAAAAAGAGTCCCCCGGGGCCCGGGAGGGTCAGGGGCAGGTGACCTCAAAACCCTTCAAAAACCCCTCTTGGGCACAAACTGGCCCCAGTTTTTTTCCAACAGAGTTCAAAGTTCTGGAAGTCACTCCCTCCCCAAGCCTTACCTTAAAGGCTTAGCAGTGGAGGGTAGTAAAGTATTTTCCAGAACTCTCTTGGGGGAACTGATTCCGAGGCACTTCAAAGCACTTTTTAAACACTGCTTTTTGAGAGTTCTGAATTAATTGACCTGCTGGTCCAGGGCTGGAGGAGAGGGGTGGGGTTAGGAGCAAGACTTCACTGTATGAAAAGAAGTCCCTAAACCTTGGTCTTGCAAGTCTGGAGGATTTTCGAGCATTGTCCAGTACCGAGGCACTTTAGTGGCAATTTTTTTTCAAGAGGTATTTTTTTACACTTGGGCCAAACACATCATTAACCCACTCTTTTAAAATTTTCCTTGTGACCCCCTGCCTTTTTGATTACTTTTTTCATCACAACAATCATTCTTCATGACATTGTTTTTTTTGAACCTCTGGGGTTTTTTGAGTGTACACAATAAAAGGTTCCTTTTAAAACCCCCCTACAATACCACAAAACAAAAGAATAACCTGTCTTTCATAGGTTTGTCCTGGCAGTTTTTTTTCCTCCTGGTAATTAGGGCCTCTTGGGATTTTCTTCCAAAACAGGGCCCGTTTCGCACAAATTTAACACTTGTTGGGGGTTTAATCCTTCAGCCTTTACATAGTCCTGGAATTCAAAAAATATTTTCAGCGCACATTTTTAAAATTGCAGCCTCACCATGCCTTACAACACTGGTTGCCCACTAACTTCTTTAAAAGTATCAAACCTCCTTTGCTAGCCCTAAATTTTAAAACGCAGTATTTGTTCCAGGCATTTTTTTTTGCAAGGCATTTTCTTTTTCTTTGCCCCCTCCCCAAATGGTAACTCCACAACATCTCCCCAATTCTTTTTCCTTAAAACGACAAAATAATAACTTTTCATTTCTTCCATTATTGGTGGCCTTTGTTTAGTTAGAAAAGTTACTCCTTTTGCAACATTAGCGTCTTTGATTTGTTCTTTCTTTGCCAGGATGGATGTAACTGTTGATTTATTCTTACTGTACATCCTGGCAAGTTCCACCACCCTCATACCACTCTCAAACATTTCTATCACTTCATGCTTAAATTCCATGGTGTTTCTCACTTTTTTTACCACAGGAACTTTCTTTGGAGCCATGGTTACTTATTTCAAGTTGCACTGCAAAAATAACACAAACTACAATGGGAAATAAGCAAAATGTTTGGATGTATGAGGAGAAGCTTCCTCAGTCACCGAGAGAGACAGCCAAACTGACGCGCAAGTGGTTCCAGCTGGCGGATGGATGAGTCCCAAACAGCCGATCACCGAATTAATGGCCGATAACCGGGCGCCGAAAAACCGGCCGATCACTGAGTTGGCCGATAACAGAGCTGGGCAATAACCAGGGATCCACTGTTTTTCTTAACCCCTTCAGGGTCAGCAGGTCCTCTACCAAACCTATTCTCAGGGTCGGTAAATATTAAAAAAACAAAATTATTTTTTCTTATGAACAGATAGTTTTTTTTTTTTTTTCTAAATTTTATAGGCTAAAAGAAAAATTTTGCCATCAACACTTACCGAGATATGGAATCGTAAAGTTGACAGAAATTGAACCGCATACGGCAACATCGCCGACTGCCGGTCACCCGGTAATAGTTTATTTTCTTTTTTTCTACTTTTTTCTTTTATTTTTTAATATTTTATTTTTCAAGTAGCTTTTATGGCCTCTGAGACGAATATAAAGACTATTTGGTATATATTCACTCATTGTATACTACACAATAACAGCACAACCTTTGCTATCAATATATTGTTTACAAAACATGTTTACACAAACCAACAATAACAAATGTTGTTTATTACTATTTTTCTATCTTATATATACTCATATAGTCACTGGACAGGTTCCTATAACTACAAGAGGTTCTGAAAGCTTGTAGTAGTGTAGGGGTGGACTTGTAAATATGCTGAGTCACGGGGTGTGTTGTGTGTCACAATGATGCATCATACCACCACTCACTAACCTCACTGCCTTCCACAACACATCCCTTCCTCCCCACACACCTACCTTCCTTCCTTTCCTTCCTTCATTCCATCCTCTCATCTCTTCCTACCTACCTTCCCTCCTCCTTCCTCTCATCTCTTCCTACCTACTTTCCCTCCTTCCTCTCATCTCTTCCTACCTACTTTCCCTCCTTCCCTCCCTCCTTCCTTCTCTCCCTCCTTCCTTCCTTCCCTTCCTCCTTCATTCCTTCCCTCCCTCCTTCCTTCCTTCCTTTGCTCCCTCCTTTCTTCTGTCCCTCCTTTCTTCCCTCCCTCCTTCCTTTGTTCAATTAACTTTTCTGGCCTGTGAGACCAATATAAGGTATATTGAATGTATATTCATTTGTTGTATGCTACACAATAACTGCACAAACAGTTATTATATTGTTTACAAAACATGTTTACACAAACCAACAATAAAAAAGTTGTTTATTACTATTTTTCTATCACATATATACACATATAAAATCACTGGACACTTCCCAGAACTGCTACAGCTTCTGTAAAGCTCGTAGCTGTTGTGTGGGGGTGGACTTGTAAATATGCTGAGTCACCGGCCTAATTAGTGTCGCAATGACAAATAACACCACCACTTGCCACCTTCACTGCTTGTCAACACCCATCCCTTCCTCCCCACCCCACCAACTCGCATGGAAATAAGTCACTGTCTGAATTTTTTGAGTTATCCTAGGTTGGTGGTCTCCTTCCTTTCTTCCCTCCTTCCATCCTTCCCTCCTTCCTTCCTTCCCTCCTTCCTCTCATCTCTTCCTTTCTTCCTTGTGTCTCTTCCTTCTTTCCTCCCTTTCTTCTGCCTTCCTTCAGGTTGGTTTCCTGGGCATTGCTTTCAGTCACAAACTCCTTAAAACCAAGAAATTCGTCTTCACTGACACTTCCATCTGTGTTTGAACTGTCACTTGGGAACAAAAGAGCCCCAGTTAGCCAAGGAATGAGGAGTTTCTTACTGCTAGACATGGTGAACAAGGTGTAATAAAATGGCTTTCCCACAATGCACCACTGGGTCCCCAATTTTTTTTATACCGCGTACACTGACCTTGGAGACCCATTCTCTCACATCCAGAACTACCAGCCTTTTCCTGCTTGATTTGAGGATGCTAGAATTTATGAGTACTAGTACGGCACCAACCCTGGTGCGTAAGCCATACTAGTACGGCACCAACCCTGAAAGGGTTAAACTGCCACGATGCACCTAGAATGTAAACCCACAGACGAATACACCAGCTAACCCCTTTACTGTGAACTTCTCTTGTACTTCTTCCATTTTCCTCTTCCAAGTGCTGCAGCAGTTTTAACTCTATCTTCTACTATGGGATACACAATAAAGTACAAATTTATAGACGAAATATGTAGTCTTGGAGATTGCTTGATGCTGAGAAGCATAACTAACCCCCTTTACAAGGAACTTTTTTTTTGTACTTCTTCCATTTTCCTGTTGTTTTTCTGCTTCCAAGAGCTGCTGCACTTCTAACTCTATCTAGTATTATGGCATGCACAATATTTCTTTCTTTCTTTCTTTCAACACGCCAGCCGTATCCCACCGAGGCGGGGTGGCCCAAAAAGTAAAACGAAAGTTTCTCCTTTTACATTTAGTAATATATACAGGAGAAGGGGTTACTAGCCCCTTGCTCCTGACAGTATTTATTTATTTATTTATGTCTTTGCAAATAGTACATTGAGATTATGTATTTACAATAATGGGTTGCAATGCAAAGAGAGCCTCTATTATGCCTAGGCATTATGGGCTGACTTAACATTATTGGCTTACTGACTACTTAACACTAAGAATTATATCGTAGTTGTACAGTAGAATATTAATTATATCATAGTTGTACAGTAGATTATTAATTATAGGTGAATCTAATTTATATAAGACAAAAGATATATTCCTATATTCAAAAATGCTTTTTGTGAAAACAATGATTCAGTTACATTCATGTCGACAATGGATAAAAGGTTCAAAAGTAGTTGTTGAAATTATGATATGGGAATACATATTGAGTGTGTAAGTACTGAGTATTTAGCATTTAGTCTAGGGTGATTAAGTGGCTTTTGAGAAGAGTCTTAAAGTGATTTTCAGACCGGGTTACTTTAGTATCTTCTGGTAATGAATTCCATGTTTTGGAGCCCTTTATGTGCATAGAGTTTTTACACAGTGTGATATGGACATGAGGTACATCAAAAAGAGATCTGTCTTGTGTTATGGTCATGTGTCCTGTTAAGGTTGGTGAGGAGAAGTTTGAGTGGAGGGTCTATATTTGCGTGTATTGTTCTATGTATGTAGTAGGCACATGAATAAGTATGGATATTCTTAATGGTGAGCAGATTTAGACTTTTGAAAATTGGTGGAGTATGCTGGTGGGAGTGGAAATTTGTTATCATTCTGACTGCTGCCTTTTGCTGGGTTATTAGTGGTCTTAGGTGATTTAACCCTTTCAGGGTCCAAGGCCAAAAGCTGAAGGGGGGGTGCCCCAGTGTCCAAGAAATTTTGAAAAAAAAAAAAAGTAATTTTTTCTTACAAAATTAAAGATAATATTTTTGTGAAGGTAATAAAACAAAAAAACAAATTCTAATCAGTACTTACCAAGATACAGCAGTGGGAAGTTGACCCAAAATGAATGGGTGGCGGCAACATCAGTGACTTCCAGAAAATCGCATTTTTTTATTTTACGTTTTTTTTATACATTTTTCTTTAATTTTCTAATTTTTTTCTTTTTCCAGTAACATTTGTGGCCTGTGAGACCAATATAATGTATATTGTATAAGTGTACACTCATTGTACTCAACACAATAACTGCACTAATTTGTTTATCATTATATTGCTTACAAAACTTGTTTACAAGTTTATTGTAAACAAAATGATGAAAATATTAGTGCGGTTATTGTGTTGAATACAATGGTACCATATGGTACAATAGTGCCATAGGGTGCAATGGTCCCATATAGTATAATTGTACAATATGGTACAATGGTACAATATGGTACAATGGCACATGATACAATGGTACCATATGGTTGAATATGGTACAATGACACCATTTGGTACAGTGGTACCATATGATACAATGGTACTATATGGTGCAATGGTACCTTATGGTACCATAAGGTGCAGTGGTACCATGTGGTGCAATGGTACCATATGGTACTATATGGTACTGTTGTATTCAACACAATAAGCACACTTATATTTTCATCATTATATTGTTTACAATAATTGTTTACAACAAAAATATGCAAAAATGTTGTATATTAGTAATGTTCTATTATATATTTACAAATGTACACCCACTCGACATACTCCTTGAGGTGGATGACAAAGCATTTTGTCTTGGAAACTGCTGAGTCAGTAGCTAGCTTGCGTCGCCACTCACTCAGTCTTGGATGGTGTCTCCTGCCACCAACACCTCCTATTGACCATATGGTACATGGTATCATATGTTACAGGGTACCATATGGTACATTGTGCTATATGGTATAGGGTACCATGCAGTACAGGATAACATATGGTGCAGGGTACCATATTGTGTAGGGTACCACATGGCACAGGGTACCATACAGTACAGGACACCATATGGTACAGATACAGGGATCCCTATGGAAATAAGTCACCCTGACTTTTTTGGGTTATCCTAGTATTTTATACATATGCTGCTATGTATGATAATCCATGTAATTGTATTTCTGTACACCTGAATAAACTTACTCAAGCGCATGTGGCATCGTAAATAAGTTTATTTAGGTATACAAAAATAAAGTTACATAGAGTATCATACTTAGCAGCATATGTTTGGAGAACCTAGGATAACCTAAAAAAGTCAGACAGATTTATTTCCTTTAGGAGCCCTGTACCCTGTACTATATGGTATAATGTACCATATGGTATAGGTCCTCCATCACAAATCCAGCATCATTGGGACCTGTAGTGTGCCGGATTACTGAGTTTGCCGAATGAACTTATAGTTCATTGAACATCGGCAAAAATCGAACATTTCCACTACTTTGAGCTCAATTTCAAGGTACTTTTCGTCATGAAAGCAATCAAAATCATGTCTATTTCTGTAATATATCTTCCATTCTATCAAATGAGTCCAAAAAAATGAGATTACAACCATAAAAACCATACGAAAATACAGTGGAACCTCAAATATCGAACTTTCTTCAGTCCAGAAGGCTGTCCGAGTGCCGTTACCAAATGAATTTATTCCTATCAGGAATAATGTAAATTAGATTAGTCCATTTCAAACTCTCAAAAATACACTTATGAAAGCTCTTACAAAAATACACTTACATAATTGGTTGAGTTGGGAGCAGTTCGATTTTTGAGGTTCCACTGTATACTGCAAAGAGGCAGCTAATGGCTGAGAAGTTAACTCCCTTATTTATCGTCCATCTTTTTTATTTTTGTTGTACGTTAAGAAGCATCTTTCCGTCATACATTGCCCAAGTTTCAATGAGAAAAAAACGAGAAAAAAAAATATTTGCCAAAAATCATATATGGCAAGCTCGAGCCAGGTACTGGAAATAAGTCACTTTGTCTGACTTTTCTGGGTTATCCTAGGTTCTCTATACATGCACTGATATGTATGATAATCTATGTAACTGTATTTGTGTATACCTGAATAAACTTATTTACTTCTAATCTGTCAACTGAGTACAAGAAACCGCCCATTTACTTATTTCAACTACCCAATAAAGTGGTCAGAAATTGGCAATTTGGCCGATTTCACACAAATTTCAACAGATGCCAATTTCAAAATAGGGTCCAGAATAAACAATGCAGACATTCCTGGCACTAAAGTAACATTTTCTCTGTTAATTAGTCATGGCTACAGGCCCCTCTTATATTACTCTTGCTTTTCATTTGGAATTTTTATTCACAAAAAAATAGAAGATTTACTGTTATGCAGACTGCTGCATTATTGTAATAATTGTATAAATAATGTCAAGCCATTGTTGGCTCCGTACTGGACTGGCAGGTGGAGAGGTATTGGACGGTGACGTCATTTGTTTACTCTTGAGCTTCGCTAAAGAATAGAACATTTTCGCTACTGTGAGCGCAATTTCAAGGTACTTTTCGTCATGAAAGCAATCAAAATCACATCTATTTCTGCAATATATCTTTCATTCTATCAAATGAGACCGAAAAAATGAGAATATAACCATAAAAACCATACAAAAATATACCGCTAATCGGCCACTACTGGCTGAGAAGTGAACGCCGCTATTTACGGTCTGATTTCTTTCATTTTTGGTGTACGTGAAGAAGTATCTTTCTATCATACATTGCCCAAGCTTGAATAAGATACCCCAAAAAACAACTGAGAAAATAATATAATAATAATAATATATTTACTACATGTACATGTACAAGGTATACAGGCCTAGCTGACATCAGTGACATACTACTATATAGAAAACCATTTGTTATGCAGAGTATTTCAAGAAAATTAGGTCAGTGTCCCAGGATAACACCCACACCAGTCCACTAACACCCAGGTACCCATTTACTGATAGGTAAACATAGACAACAGGTGTAAAGAAACACGCCTAATGTTTCTACCCTGGCTGGGAATCGAATATTTACCAAAAATCATATATGGCTAACCCAAGCCAGGTACTAGAAATAAGCCACGTTGACTTTTTTGGGTTATCCTAGGTTCTCTACACATATGCTGCTATGCGTGATAATCTATAGAGAGAAAATAACTTTTTTGTTTCAGGTTTATGGTGCAGTACGAGTGTATATCACAGCCCTGTGCTACACTCCGTTTTCTCTAATATAAGCACCCAAGACAGGGATAGGAGAATGGTATTTGCATACCATATATCCTCTTCATACCTCCATCGAGCTGCTCGGTGTTATGCCAAATATTATTCATTCTGAAGTATTTTAAATGTTTTTTTGTTATTTATATTGTTCTTATCTCATATTAGATTAGTTGTGATAGGCAGATAAGCTGTAGTGTTGATATTAGCGTAATAATAAAGCATATTCTCCTGCTTCACGAGATTGAGCTCATGGCAACCGGCAGTGGCTTCAAAGCCACCTTATCTTTAATGGATAATGTACTGTGTCGTGCTGTAATAATGAGAAGCATTTTCTTTTATTGTTGGAACCATGGCTGGGGCAAAAAGAGGTTAAAACATAAATGGAAAAAAGAAATTGGAAGACTTATGCAGCAAGTAGCGCCCCCAAAACGTACCAGCGGGTTGGTGTGGCAATTTGGGAAAATTTGAAATTATGCTAGCCAAAATTAGTGCGATAACTAAAGGGGACCGAATAAAATTGCCTTTTGTGTGGGGGACCTATTAATGTCCATATGGCCATTGTACCTATCATACCATTGTATGACAGGCCCCAAAGCCCATATGGTCCCTTGTACCATATGGTACAATGGTTCCTTGGGGCAAAACCATAGAATTCCTCTTCAGCTCCACTTCCATCAGTCTTAGAACTGTAAATTATGAAGAGGAGAGTCAGAATTTGCTCGGAGTGTGAGAGCTTCCTTGCCACCAGGCATGATGAACAAAGCTACTTAGGCGGCGTTCCCACAATGCCATGCGGGCGTCCAGATTTTTTCTATAGTGTGCACACTGACCACCCAGACCCATTCTCTCAGATGTAGGCCTACCAACCTTCTCGCGCTAAATTTGACGCCGCTAGAATTTTGGCATAGATCTACAGTTTGGACCCTCAACGTAAAGCCATAGATCTACGGCACGGACTCTGAGAGGGTTAATGTTGTTGATCCCCATACACAAATTCCATATGTGAGATAAGGGTATATGAGTGAATGGTACAGTGCCAGGAGAGCTGATTGTGGAACGTAGTACCGTATCTTTGATAGTATACCTACAGTCTTAGAGATTTTCTTGGTGATTTGTTGTACGTGTCTAGAATTTAGGGCTGCTGTCAAGGTGGATACCTAGGAATTTTCCCTCTGCAAGTCTTGTGACTGATGATCCGTTTAGCGTTATGTTAAGTGGAACATTTGCAGCTTTGTTTCCAAACTGAATGGAATAGGTTTTATCAGTATTCAGGGTAAGTTTTTTAGTCATCATTCAGATCTGCAGTTCGGCATTGACAGTGTTGGCGAGTATGACTGGGTTTGGGTGGGAGAAGACGTATGTAGTGTCATCTGCAAATAATATGGGTTTGAGTAGCAGTGATGTATTCGGTAGATCATTCATGTAGATGAGAAAGAGGAGTGGTCCAAGGACACTTCCTTGTGGGACTCCTACCGTGATTGGTTGGGTGGAAGAGTTTGCACCATTTGCGTACACATTGAATTCTGCTACTAAGGTGTGACTTTAGGTAGTTGAGGGAGTGGCCTCTGACACCATAGTGCGTTAATTTAGAGTACAGCAGTTCATTGTCGACTGTATCAAAAGTTTTATGTAAATCAATGAAAATGCCCAGTAGGACTTCTTTCTTTCGAGTGCGGTATATATTAGTTATAGCATGTGTATGCTAGAGCTAATATTATTCCTGAATCCAGACTGACAAGGGTTTAATATGTTGTGTGAGACGAGGTAGGAATAGGTCCATCTATGAATTAATTTTTAAAAGATTTTAGAAAGCAGTGGTAAGTTAGATATTGGTCTATAGTTATTCAAGTCAGCTTGGTCACCTCCTTTATGGATCGGAGTGACCCTCACTATTTTGAGGATTGTTGGGAAGGTAGATGATTCAATGGATTTGTTAAATAGTGTTGCAATAATTAGTGACAATACTTGAGAAGCTTTTTTGTACATAAAAGCAGGCAAGTTGTTTATGTCTTCTGCCTTGTTTTTAAGGGTGTTGATGATGAGCAAGACTTCTTGTGGGTTGGTTGGAGCTAGGAATAGGGTATTTGGGTAGGTACCTATGAGGTAGTCTGATGGATGGGTGTTTGAGCTTGGTATTTTGTTTGCTAGATTTTTTTCTATGGTGGAGAAGAAAACATAGAGTCTGCTGTTTCAGTTGGTGAGAATAGGAGTTCATCTGATTTTGTTAGTTTGATTGTTTTGTTTTTGGAAAACATTTTAATTCCAAGAATTTCAGATAGAGTTTTCCAGGTTTTTTTCATATCACCTTTGATGTTATGTAGTCTATCTTCATAATACGTACCATTTTTGAGATCTATTTATAAGGCTGGTAAGTGCTGATGAGTAACGTTTAGACTGTTCTCTAGTTATTTGACCCATTCTATAATGTTTTTCATATTTGTGCTTTGTGTTAATGGATTTGAGGATGCTGGGTGTTAGCCAGGGATTATTCAGTCTCTTTGCTGTGATCTGTTTAAGTTTTGGGGGGCAATTTTTGTTGAAGAGGCAATGGGCTTTTTTTAGAAAATTATTTATGCATTCATTCATATCTGTATATGTTTCGAGCTCATTTTGCCAATTGATGTTATTCATAGCTGCTATAAAGTTGTTAACAGCTGTCTCGTTGTGTAGTCTGAAGGTTACTTTAGTAATGTCTTGGGGCAATTTACCTAGATTAGTTATGAGAAAGGTTGCGTAGTGGTCTGGAGTGTTGTCTGTGATCATGCCTGATTTTAACCTTTTGAGGGTCTGTGCCATAGATCTACGGCTTTACATTGAGGGTCCAAACCGTAGATCTACGTCATGAGCTCAGCTCACTCTGATAAGCTGTGAGTGGTAAATTTTGGCCTAGATATGAGAGAATACATCTATGTGGTATGTGTGCACCACATAAAACAAATCCTGCAGCACATAGTGCATAATGAGAGAAAAAAACTGAGACCATAATTTTCGATTAAAACAGTGAATTTGCAGTGTCGTTTTGTATGTTTTTTGTAGTTGTATTTGCGATTTCTTGGTCTCATCTGATAGAATGGATGATATATTACAGAAATAGAGATGATTTTGATTGGTTTTAGCACTGGAAATGGCTTGAAACTGATCTCAAAGTAGCGGAAATGTTAAATTTTTGCCAATGTTCAAGAGTAAACAAATGACCTCACACTTCTAATACATGCCTCCTGGAGGGTCTAATATACGTTTACAAATGTGGTGATATTATTTATACAATTATTACAATATTACACAAGAGTAAAGCTTCTATTTTTTGGTTTGAATAAAAATTCATTATGTGAATAAAAAATCAATATGGAATTCATTTGTAAAGCCTGAAAACATAACTAATAAACAGAGGAAATGTTATTTCAGCACCAGGAATGCCTGCATTGTTTATTCTGGACCCTATTTTGAAATTGGAGTAATTTGAACTTTGCATTAAATTGGCCAAATTACCAATTTCCGACCACTTTATTTTGTAGTTGAAACACTTGACTTGGCGAATTCTTGTGCTCAACTGATAGAATAGAAGTAATACTAGTGAAATAGCTAAGGATTTGGTTGACTGGAATAATGTAATTGGCCTAAAATGGGAGTCAAAGTCGGCAAAACTGCCGATTCATAAATATCGCTGACACATCAAAATTCGCGAGAGCATATTTTCGTCAATTTTCCATCAAATTTCATACTTTTTGTTTTATTACCTTCAGAAAAAGATTCTCTACCATTTCATTAAAAAAATAACAAAATTATTTTTTGAAAATTCTTCGACACTGGTGCACACCTTGAAATTTGGCCTCTGGACCCTGAAAGGGTTAAAGGGGATATGGTGTTAGTCCAGATGTGGTATATTAAGGAGATACTTGTCTCGGTGATTCTTGTAGGTTTAGATATTATTGGTAGCAACAGGCAGTTGCTTATAGTGTTTGTAAATTTGGTTACTTGTGGGTCCTGGTCGTGTAGTAAGTTTATGTTGAAATCTCCTGTTAGTAGCAGGTGGTCTTTATTCATGTGTGCATCAGTAATTATGTTTCCTAGTTTTTTACTAAAGTGGTAAATGTTTGACTGTGGTACTCTGTAGATGTTTATAACTGTGAGGGGTTTTTGCAGGTCTTTTGATTTAAATTTGGCTATGATATATTCTCCATGTTCATTCCTTGTGCAAGATTTTTTGATACATTCGAGTTGATTTGAATAGTATATAGCTGTTCCTTCCCCTTGATGGTCTGTTCTACAGTTGTATATGGCCAGGTAGCCAGGAATGGTATAGACATCTGTAATATCAGGCTTAAGCCAGGTTTCTGTGAGTGTGATGATTGATACATTGAAATGAAGGGAATTGAGTAATGCTGTGAGGTCGTCATAATGTTTGCTCAAGGATCTGACATTGTAGTTAAAGGTGGTTATGTTATTGTTTGCTCTGAGTAAGGTCTTTGCTTGGTCTGCTATATAGTAATTACAGTTGCTGTTTGATTCATGTAATTTGTACAATATGTAGTCTTGGAGATTGTGAAAGCTAGTGTACTGAGTGGCTGTAGGAAGGAGACTGAGATGCTGTGCTGCCCATTCATGACCCAAGTTCTCATACAGTATACAATAACAACCATTAAAGAGTCCGTTGTAACTTTGAGTTGTCGGTAAGTGAGGAGAGGCTGTACAATATTACTAGCTTTGTTCAATTTTTGGGTGTCCAGGATCTGAGTGTGTTTTCCAGATCTATTTTTTTATGTTTCCTCTTGTTTCAGTGAATCCATTAGAATAGTATAGTAGACTTTATGATTAATTTGGTGAGGACTGATGTACAGTGATAAATTGTTTAGTTATTAAGACCCTTCTATTTTATTTTATTTTATTTATTATTATTTGGACATGATACATAGTTGTACAAAAGAAATACAGTGGTTGAGTGTACATGCCAAAAGCCCCTTGTATGCAGAGCATTGTGGGAAGGCTTAAAATTAACTTAAGATTAACTAAGCAATGATATATTCAGTGGTAAAAATTACAGTAAACAAATTACAACATGAAGTACAAATGAGTATTTCAAATAAGAAGCATTATAGTTGTACAGATTTCTAGCACAATCTATAATATAATCCAGTCTACAATGTTTCTTATATTGATGTTTCATATTGATGGACCTTGGGATGCTGTTAGTAAGCCATTGGCAACTTAGTTTTTTACTGGTGATCTTTTTAGTTTTTACGGGACAGTGTTATATAGTCTTTGAATTTTGTTTAGAAATATCTCTACCCATTCATCGACACCAGCAGCATTGGAAAATTCTGTAGGTCAGTCAACTGAGCTTAGTTCTGCAGTGAAGTTATTTATTGAAGCCTCATCATGGAGTCGAAAGGAGAATTTTTTATATTCCATTGGTTGCTTACAAATGTTAGGAGGAAAGTTGGGGTAGTGGTCAGTAGTGTTGTCTGTGATTATCCCCGCTTTAACCCTTAAACTGTCCACACGTAGATATACGTTGACATGTGGCAGGCTCTGAACATAGATCTACGTTTTTTTTATATGCTTTCAAATAGGGAAAATCAAGGTTGGAGCTTTACGCACGTGAATGTAGATCTATGTTTGGACAGTTTAAGGGTTAAGGGGGGCTAGTATGTTTGTCCATATACTATGGTCAATTATGGTTGCACTCATCTCAGTCTTGTTGGTTTTGTAATTGCTGGTATGAATAGTGTATTGTTCATATTGTTAATGAAGGCAGCAACAGGTTGGTCATCTGTTAGGCCAAGGTTGATGTTGAAGTCTCCTGCTAGTAGTAGGTGGTGCTTATTCATTTGTGTATCTTTCTTTCTTTCAACACACCGGCCGTATCCCACCGAGGCGGGGTGGCCCAAAAGGAAAAACGAAAGTTTCTCCTTTTACATTTAGTAATATATACAGGAGAAGAGGTTACTAGCCCCTTGCTCCCGGCATTTTAGTTGCCTCTTACAACACGCATGGCTTACGGAGGAAGAATTCTGTTCCACTTCCCCATGGAGATAAGAGGAAATAAACAAGAATAAGAACTAGAAAGAAAATAGAAGAAAACCCAGAGGGGTGTGTATATATGTGCTTGTACATGTATGTGTAGTGTGACCTAAGTGTAAGTAGAAGTAGCAAGACGTACCTGAAATCTTGCATGTTCATGAGACAGAAAAAAGGACACCAGCAATCCTACCATCATGTAAAACAATTACAGGCTTTCGTTTTACACTCACTTGGCAGGACGGTAGTACCTCCCTGGGCGGTTGCTGTCTACCAACCTACTACCTATAATTTGTGTATCTGTAATCAGTATTTTTAGTTTATCACTAAAGGCTGAGATATTAGTATGAGGCATCCTGCATATGGCCCCAATTGCTATAGGGTTTTCTAAATTTTTTTAGAGAAGTTTGCAAATATATATACACCATACTCATCATTGAAGGATATGGTGTTGCTACATGATAGTTCATTAGAATAATAGATTGTATTAATGCTGGTAGAATTACCGACAATATGTAAAGTAAAAGGACACAAGTGCAATTAATGTTACATTTTATTGTGGCATTGTTTCGCTCTCCAGGAGCTTTATCAAGCCATTACAAACAATACATGGACACAGAGGGTATATACAGGCTTAGAGTGAGGTGTAATACTAGTGGCAGTAGTAGTAGTAACTTAAGTTGTAGTAGTAGTAATACAATATGGTAGAACAATCAACTTGTACATGAGTAAAAAGTTATAAAAGCTATTACTTGGGTAGCATAAAAATAGGTTAGACAAATATTTCTGTTGGTGGTAGGATCAGAGACCAACAGAAATATTTGTCTAACCTATTTTTATGCTACCCAAGTAATAGCTTTTATAACTTTTACTCATGTGCAAGCTGATTGTTCTACCATATTGTATTACTACTACTACTACTACTACTACTACAACTTATATTTCTAATACTACTACTACAACTTATATTACCAATACTACTACTACAACTTATATTACCAATACTACTATTACTACTGCCACTAGTATTACACCTCATTCTAAGCCTATATATACCCTTTGTGTCCATGTATTGTTTGTAACTGATAAAGCTCCTGGAGAGCAAAACGTTGCTACAAAAAAATGTCACATTAGTTGCACTTGTGTCCTTTTACTTTACAGAATAATAGATGGCAATTCCTCCCCCAATTTGTTCTGGCCTGCAGTTATGATTGCTGTGTATCCTGGTAGTGTGTAGATGACTATTGTGTCTTCCTTAAGCCAGGTTTCAGTAAGAATAATACAGGAGAAGTTTGTCTTTAATGAATCTAGGAGTGCCAGGAGGTCATCATAGTGTTTACTTAGGGATCTAATGTTCTAATCCAAAAATGTAATATTTCTGGCATTACTGAATTGCTGAGGACAGTAATAAACAGTAAAGATGCCAGGGGTACTAAACTTTGGGATTCTAAACTTTTTAGTTTGTTAATGCTGGATTTTACTGTTAACTACTGCACTTTGTGTTCGAATTGAATCAAAGAAGATGACGAGAGCTGACGTGAGATGGGAAGGAAGAAGGATAAGGAAGGATGGAAATAACTGGAAAAGGATGGGAAGGAGGGGAAGAGGAGGAATCAAGGCAAGTGGCCCAACCACTTTGGGACATGTGGTACTGAAGTACTAGAGGCGTAGATAGAGAGGCTTGAATGATGTCGTTACTTGGCTCTCTAGGAGAGGATGGCGAAGGCAGCGGCAAGAGCTGAGAGTGTCAGTAGGCAGCAAGCAGGATGAGTTATTCTCTTGATCCGGTTGTCAATGCTTTGAATTTTGTTCTAGAGAGTTGTGTCACACATATGGGAGAGCTGTAGAAGAGTTTGTTGGTTTGTATCTGGTTGATGGTAGGGAATGGTTTTTCGTCGGTGGTGTACGTTGCAGTGTTGTCTTGGAGATGTTGGATGAGTTCTAGGCGAGTCATTGGGCTGGGGTATTGCTTCATGGTGTAGAACATGAGTCCTTTATGTTTAACCCATAGTGTTCCAGGTAATCGACGTGAGTGAGGTGGAGAAGACGGTGGTGGAGTTGAGGAAGGTGGTGTTGATTCGTTGTCATCTTCAGTAGATGAATAGGAAGATGGTTCTGGTGGCAAGGCTTCTGATTGGTTGGATTCAGTGAGGTGTGGTGATGGTGGAGGCTTCTCATTGGACATTGTTGGAGTAACATCACTAGTTGGTGGTGGTGATGGAGCTTCTGCAGCAGAAGTGGTGATTAAGTCCTTGGTGAATTTGAGAATTTCTTCAGAAGGTGGAGATGCTGGAAATGTAAATGATGGCATGTTATTTAATGCAAATAACTCGTTGATGGTAGAGTTAAAGGATCCAGGTACAGCCATGTTCTGCATGTGAGCGTATAGTAGACAATAGTGGATCTTCGTTACGTCACATGTTGGAGGAGTGATGGTGGTGGTGGTGGAGGCGGGCTGAGTAGATGCTTGAAGTAATTTTGTAGTGTCTGCTTGCAACTTTGCAATTGCGGCATACGTTGGTGTGTTGTTGGTAGATTTTTTTCTTTGCTGCATCTTGTGTTTTCTTCATAATATCCTTTCTAGTAGGACATTTTGGTAGGTTGGTAGACAGCAACCACCCAGGGAAGTACTACCATCCTGCCAGATGACTGTGAAACAGAAACCTGTAACTGTTTTGCATGATGGTAGGATTGCTGGTTTCTTTTTCTGTCTCATAAACACGCTAGATAACAGGGATATCTTGCTACTCCTACTTACACTTTGGTCACACTTCACAGACACGCACATGCATATATATATACATACATCTAGGTTTTTCTCCTTTTTCTAAATAGCTCTTGTTCTTCTTTATTTCTTCTATTGTCCATGGGGAAGTGGAAAAGAATCTTTCCTCCGTAAGCCATGCGTGTCGTATGAGGCGACTAAAATGCCGGGAGCAATGGGCTAGTAACCCCTTCTCCTGTAGACACTTATTAAAAAAGAGAAGAAGAAAAACTTTATAAAACTGGGATGCTTAAATGTGCGTGGATGTAGTGCGGATGAAAAGAAACAGATGATTGCTGATGTTATGAATGAAAAGAAGTTGGATGTCCTGGCCCTAAGCGAAACAAAGCTGAAGGGGGTAGGAGAGTTTCAGTGGGGGGAAATAAATGGGATTAAATCTGGAGTATCTGAGAGAGTTAGAGCAAAGGAAGGGGTAGAATTCGTAGTTTGGAAGTTAGGAGGAGGTGCGGGATTACCAAAACTGTTGTTCAGAGGGCTGAGGAAGGGTTGTTGAGGTGGTTCGGACATGTAGAGAGAATGGAGCGAAACAGAATGACTTCAAGAGTGTATCAGTCTGTAGTGGAAGGAAGGCGGGGTAGGGGTCGGCCTAGGAAAGGTTGGAGAGAGGGGGTAAAGGAGGTTTTGTGTGCGAGGGGCTTGGACTTCCAGCAGGTATGCATGAGCGTGTTTGATAGGAGTGAATGGAGACAAATGGTTTTTAATACTTGACGTGCTGTTGGAGTGTGAGCAAAGTAACATTTATGAAGGGGTTCAGGGAAACCGGCAGGCCGGACTTGAGTCCTCGAGATGGGAAGTACAGTGCCTGCACTCTGAAGGAGGGGTGTTAATGTTGCAGTTTAAAAACTGTAGTGTAAAGCACCCTTCTGGCAAGACAGTGATGGAGTGAATGATGGTGAAAGTTTTTCTTTTTCGGGCCACCCTGCCTTGGTGGGAATCGGCCAGTGTGATAATAAAAATAAATAAAAAAAAAAGGATAGGACATTTTGCTGCCAGTGTATGGTGATCATTACTTTTGCAGTTTAAACATGCTGGTTGTGTTGGAGCAGCAGCAGTACAGGAACTGAAGGTGTGTCTCTCACTTCCACATGTAGTGCAGAACTTCTTGTCTTTTACTGGACATTCCTTGGTGGTGTGAAGATAGGAATAGCAGTTCCAGCAATGTTGGATGTAGTGGTATCTCTCTGTTTCTATGTAGGTGGGACTGATGTAATAGTAGCAAACAGCAAGACCTTCATTCAGAGCAGTGGCAGCCATGTTCACGTCGGTAAAGGTGACCTTGAGCATAGACACTTTGTGTTCTGTTTATCAAAAAAACTGAAAATCCATTTCCCTATTTTCCCTGTTATACCTAATATAATCACTCCATGATAACATTTGTTAAGTGCCTTCACAAAATCCATATAAACCACATCTGCATTTCGTCCATTGCTTTTGTAATTCTGTCATAATGGTTTAGTAGCTGTAATAAGCACAATCTTCTTGCTCTTAAATCCATGTTGGTTTGGGTTATGGTGTTCAGTTAAATTTGTAATTTGATGTCTTGTCACCCTTTCAAAGATTTTAATTTTTGGCTAATTTGCTACTGACTTTATGCAAAGGAGCTTTATTCGCACTCTTTAAGGCCACTGAGATCTCACTTGTATCTAAACTCTTTCTCCAAAGAATACTGAGTGGTTGTCCTAGTGGAGTTTTGCACTTCATTGTATGAAAATAATGACTTCCTGCTCTAGATTCATGTTGGTTTGGGTTGTATAGGTTATACTGTTCCATAAAATTTGTAATTTGATGTCTCATCACCCTTTTAAAAACTGTTATGATGTGAGACATTAGAGTTACTGGTTTGTAATTATTGGCTAGTGTGCTATATCTGCACTCTTAAGGCTTCTGGGTATCTGATCTCTTCCTTCAGAGAATACTGAGTGTTCATGCTAGTGGAGTTTTCCAATTTATAAATACAGTGGAACATTGCTTGTTGACTGCATTACTTGTTGAGCAAATTAGTTTTTGAATGAGGAAGTCAAGAACAAGAAAAAGTGTTTGGTTTTTGTAGATTCTCTTGGTTGTTGACCGACAGTGCGAGTGGCTCAGGTCACATGCTCACAGAATGTGCACTGGACATACTGTTGAAAAGTATGTTACTGAATTCTAAGGGTACATAGAGGCTGAGGGTTTGTCTCCCAACAAGTGTTTAATTGTGACAAGACAGGCCTCTTCTGGAAGAAAATGCCCAAGAGGACCTACATAACTGAAGAGGAAAACTCAGTGCCAGGACACAAGCCAATGAAAGACAGGCTCACTCTTTTACTGTGTGGTAATGCAAATGAGGACTTGAAATTGAAGCCCTTACTTGTACATCATTCTGAAAATCCATGAGCTTTTATGAAGAACAATATTATGAAAAGCAAATTGGCCGTAATTTGGAGGGCCAACACGAAAGCTTGGGTAACAAGACAATTTTTTATTGAGCGAGTTCATGAGGTCTTTGCTCCCACTGTCAAAAAGTACCTCAATAAAAAACAATTGCCACTTGCAGCCCTTTTACTTATGGATAATGCTCCTGCTTACCCTCCAAGCTTGGAAAATGAGTTGCTGGAGGAGTTCAGTTTTATAACTGTGAAGTTCTTGCCTCCTAACACCACTCCTCTCATCCAGCCCATGGACCAGCATGTCATTCCTAACTTCAAGAAACTCTACACCAAAGCACTTTTTGAAAGGTGCTTTGAAATCACTTCAGAGGCAAATTTAGCCCTCAAGGAGTTCTGAAAGGATCATTTCAATATCCTCACCTGTTTGAGTCTTATAGACAAAGCCTGGGGGTATGTATCTTCCAAAACCATACAGTCAGCATGGAAGAAACTGTGGTCTGATTTTGAAGATGAGCCTGAGCTGGTAGAGGATATTGTCCCTGGGGAAGACCTTGGGCCTAGAGGTGACTGAAGATGATGTGGAGGAGTTGGTGGAGGAGCATAGAACTGAACTCACCACAGAAAAACTTGTAGACCTTCAGAAAGAGCATCAACAGATTGCAGTGGAGTTGTCATCATCAGAGAAGGGGAGGGAAGGGATGATGTGCCCATTGCAGTTGTCAAGGAAATGTGTGCTAAATGGCATGAAGTGCAGGAATTTGCTGAAAAATATATTCCAGACAAAGCAGTGGCCAACCATTTCTCTAACATGTACAATGACAGTGTAATGTCTCAGTTTAGACAAGTGTTAAAACAGAGCCTGAAACAAACCTCACTAGACAGGTCTTTAGTGAGACAAAGAACCAGTGAGCCAGAATAAGGTGTGGGTGGTGAAAAGAGACAAAGAAGAGAAACAACACCAGAGGGTCAGTTGCCTGACATATTAATAGGAAGGTTCCTATCTGTCCAAGCAGTAACATACCCCCTCCTCTCCTCCACCTCCTGCTTCCAGTATGTCATTAACTTTCCTCTGACAGGTAAGAGGCAGTTAGATTTTCATTTACTGTTTAGTATTTCAGTTAAAGTTTCTTTTAGTATTCATTTTTACAGTTTTATGTAATAGTTCATTTTTAATAAGTTACAGTGGAACCCCGAGTTTCATTCTTAATCCGTTCCAGGAGCTAGGACTAATGTTGAAACGTCCTAAAGTCGAAGCAATATTTCCCATAAGAAATAATGTAAATCCAATTAATCCGTTCCTGCTGTCAGGAGGCATGACAAAATAGCACTTCAATATGACACTATTATCAACTCTCTGGCTTATTTATCTATCACAGTTCATCTGATATGACAAAATAAACACTATAAATAACATAAAAACCTGATATACACTCAAGAATGAATAAAATACAGTGGACCCTCGGGTAACGACTTTAACCCTTTGACTGTCGAAAGGCCCAATCCTGAAGTGTCTCCTGGTGTCGCAAAATATTAAAAAAAAAAAAAAAAAATTTCTTATGAAAATGTTAAGATTATTTTTCTGATTGTTTTAATCCAAAAAAAAAAAATTTCCCTTCAGTACTTACCGAGATATAGAGCTGTGAAGTTTGCAAAAAATGAGCTGTGTATGGCAACAGCGGCAACTGCCGCTCACCTGGTAAACTTTGGTTTACTTGTATTTGAAGGTTTGTTTTTTTTTCCACTATTTTATTTTTTCACATAACTTATGTGGCCTGTGAGACCACCGTAAGGTGCAATGTACATATATACACTCGTTGTATACAACACAATAAGCACACAAACATAATTATCAATATTATTATTTATTATTATCACACTGGCCGATTCCCACCAAGGCAGGGTGGCTCGAAAAAGAAAAACTTTCACCATCATTCACTCCATCACTGTCTTGCCAGAAGGGTGCTTTACACTACAGTTTTTAAACTGCAACATTAACACCCCTCCTTCAGAGTGCAGGCACTGTACTTCCCATCTCCAGGACTCAAGTCCGGCCTGCCGGTTTCCCTGAACCCCTTCATAAATGTTACCCTGCTCACACTCCAACAGCACGTCAAGTATTAAAAACCATTTGTCTCCATTCACTCCTATCAAACACGCTCACGCATGCCTGCTGGAAGTCCAAGCCCCTCGCACGCAAAACCTCCTTTACCCCCTCCCTCCAACCTTTCCTAGGCCGACCCCTACCCCGCCTTCCTTCCACTACAGACTGATACACTCTTGAAGTTATTCTGTTTCGCTCCATTCTCTCCACATGTCCAAACTACCTCAACAACCCTTCCTCAGCCCTCTGGACAACAGTTTTGGTAATCCCGCACCTCCTCCTAACTTCCAAACTATGAATTCTCTGCATTATATTCACACCACACATTGCTCTCAGACATGACATCTCCACTGCCTCCAGCCTTCTCCTCGCTGCAACATTCATCACCCATGCTTCACACCCATATAAGAGCGTTGGTAAAACTATACTCTCATACATTCCCCTCTTTGCCTCCAAGGACAAAGTTCTTTGTCTCCACAGACTCCTAAGTGCACCACTCGCCCTTTTCCCCTCATCAATTCTATGATTCACCTCATCTTTCATAGACCCATCCGCTGACACGTCCACTCCCAAATATCTGAATACGTACATTCACCTCCTCCATACTCTCTCCCTCCAATCTGATATCCAATCTTTCATCACCTAATCTTTTTGTTATCCTCATAACCTTACTATTTCCTGTATTCACTTTCAATTTTCTTCTTTTGCACACCCTACCAAATTCATCCACCAATCTCTGCAACTTCTCTTCAGAATCTCCCAAGAGCACAGTGTCATCAGCAGAGCAACTGTGACAACTCCCACTTTATGTGTGATTCTTTATCTTTTAACTCCACGCCTCTTGCCAAGACCCTCGCATTTACTTCTCTTACAACCCCATCTATAAATATATTAAGCAACCACGGTGACATCACACATCCTTGTCTAAGGCCTACTTTTACTGGGAAATAATTTCCCTCTTTCCTACATACTCTAACTTGAGCCTCACTATCCTCATAAAAACTCTTCACTGCTTTCAGTAACCTACCTCCTACACCATACACCTGCAACATCTGCCACATTGCCCCCCTATCCACCCCGTCATACGCCTTTTCCAAATCCATAAATGCCACAAAGACCTCTTTAGCCTTATCTAAATACTGTTCACTTATTTGTTTCACTGTAAACACCTGGTCCACACACCCCCCTACCTTTCCTAAAGCCTCCTTGTTCATCTGCTATCCTATTCTCCGTTTTACTCTTAATTCTTTCAATAATAACTCTACCATACACTTTGCCAGGTATACTCAACAGACTTATCCCCCTATAATTTTTGCACTCTCTTTTATCCCCTTTGCCTTTATACAAAGGAACTATGCATGCTCTCTGCCAATCCCTAGGTACCTTACCCTCTTCCATACATTTATTAAATAATTGCACCAACCACTCCAAAACTATATCCCCACCTGCTTTTAACATTTCTATCTTTATCCCATCAATCCCGGCTGCCTTACCCCCTTTCATTTTACCTACTGCCTCACGAACTTCCCCCACACTCACAATTGGCTCTTCCTCACTCCTACAAGATGTTGTTCCTCCTTGCCCTATACACGAAATCACAGCTTCCCTTTCTTCATCAACATTTAACAATTCCTCAAAATATTCCCTCCATCTTCCCAATACCTCTAACTCTCCATTTAATAACTCTCCTCTCCTATTTTTAACTGACAAATCCATTTGTTCTCTAGGCTTTCTTAACTTATCAATATATTGTTTACAAAAACAAACAATACAAAAAATTGTTTATTACTATTGTTCTATAATATATATACCAATATACAGTCACTGAACATATTCCTAGAAGTTCTGCAGCTTGTGTAACTCTTTGAAGTATGTTTTCATACACAATGGTGTTTTACACTCCTCACACATAAAACGAGTGTATCTGCATTTTTGTGAACTTTTTTTTTTATGTGCAAAGACAAAACACCTCGTCTGAACAGTTTTCTTCAAAGTATTAGCAGGCAGTTGTGTTATGTAGTTATCCTAGGTAAATGGTCGTGTGTCATCATTCCTTCCTTCCTAATTTCCTTCATTCCTTTCCTGCATTCCTTTCCTACCTCTCTTCCTACATTCCTTCATCTGTCCTTCCTTACTTTTTTCCTTCCTTTCATCTCGTCCTTCCTTCATTCCTGCCTTCTCTTCTTGCTTCTGGTTTCTATAATATATATACACCTACCATCCAACTTACGACCTGCTCGACATACGTCCACTCGACTTACGACTGTGCATCTGGCAGCTGGGCTGGGCCGGCTGATGCACACCGCTTTACAATATTTGACAATACTTGTGGCGGCAACGTGTCATGCAGGCAGCATCAGTTTGAGTAACCCTGCCCTATCAGCAGCATCATACTGTATTAACTGTACTAACTGGACAGTAAATTTCACCATGGCCCCTAAGATGAAGTCTGAATCTTGCACTGGAGATTGTGGGAAGAAAGGCTCTTACTCTCGAACTCTCTATTTGTTTTTACTGTTGCACATAAACCTGTCTGTATCTGCCTGCCTGTATATCTGTCTGTATCTCTGTGTCTGTTTGTCTGTCTACCTGTGCGTCTGTCTTTCTGTCTACCTGTGTGTCTGTCTTTCTGTCTACCTGTATGTCTTTCTGTCTACCTGTGTGTCTGTCTGTCTGTCTACCTGTGTGTCTTTATGACTACCTGTGTCTGTCTTTCTGTCTACCTGTGTGTCTTTATGTCTACCTGTGTCTGGCTTTATGTCTACCTGTGTGTCTGTCTGTCTGTCTACCTGTGTGTCTGTCTTTCTGTCTACCTGTGTGTCTGTCTTTGTCTGCTTGTCTGTCTCAGAGTCACTTATTAAGAGTGTACTTGGTCTTGAAGATGCCATATTAATAATGATGATAATAATCACTGAGGCGCATTAAATGTGTATAAAACGTTAATATAGACATTTTGCTTAATCCATCTATGATTTTTTTTTTCAAAATTATATAATAAACATGCTACATAACATATAAATTAACAAATATGAGATGTTTTTCTGGTCGGCTTGACAGTGAACAGGAATCGTTCGTGTCTGGGCTGGTAACAACAACAACAACAACAACGTTTGTTTACATAACTCGTGAACATTCTACATTCTCATTCTCTCTCTCATTTATTCATTTAATCTTGTCTACTCACCTCTCACTCTACATTAAAACTACAGATATTTTAAGGTAAGTAATGAGTGGACACGATTATTATATTATAGCTTAATAATAATAATATTAATATTAGTACATGTAGGTAGTAGGTTGGTAGACAGCAACCATCCAGGGAGGTACTACCGTCCTGCCAAGTGAATGTAAATCGAAAGCCTGTAACTGTTTTACATGATGGTAGGATTGCTGGTGTCCATTTTTCTTTCTCATAAACATGCAAGGTTTCAGGTACGTCTTGCTACTTCTACTTACACTTAGGTCACACTACACATACATGTACAAGCATATACGTATATACACCCCTCTGGGTTTTCTTCTATTTTTCTTACTAGTTCTTGTTCTTGTTTATTTCCTCTTACCTCCATGGGTAAGTGGAACAGAATTCTTCCTCCGTAAGCCATGCGTGTTGTAAGAGGCGACTAAAATGCCGGGAGCAAGGGGCTAGTAACCTCTTCTCCTGTATATATTACTAAATGTAAAAGGAGAAACTTCTGTTTTTCCTTTTGGGCCACCCCGCCTCGGTGGCATATGGCCGGTGTGTTGAAAGAAAGAAAGAAAGATTAGTACATATGTATTATTGTAATAATAATGATTATTAATATTATTATTAATTTAGGGCACTGGAGCACAGATCCACTGTATAGCACTTTGTCTGGATTTTTTTGGGTTATCCTAGGTAATTTATAATATGTATGATAACTTGACTTACGTGTACCTGAGAGAGAGAGAGAGATATAGAGAGAGATATACAAAGAGACAGCCACATTCGGTCAGCCAGTCAGCCAACTACCCACCCACCCATCCAGCCACCCACCCATCATCCAGCCACCCACCCACCCATCCAGCCACCCACCCACCCATCCAGCCAGCCAGCCACCCACCCGGCCAACCGCAGACCTGGCCACCCAGCCGGATACATTTTACACACGTTCCAGAGTTGTTTCTCTTTACTTAGGGTATAGGTTATACAACATTCTGGCAGGATGACACTACCAGTGGTATTCTCCCATTCCGCTGTGTCGACAATACATAAAGATAATAGTAACAAATGATACTGTATGCGATGTAAAATTTACAATACATATCACTACCATGTATACATTATATACAGTACATAAATAATTAAATTACAACAATAGAAGTAAATTATGGTAAAAAGAATGAAATAATGATTGTACATTACATTACAGTATTATGTAGGTAGTTTATATAGGAAAGTTTTGACATTATGCCCTACCCAATATGTCAGCAATTTTCAAAGGCTCAACTTACGTCCATTTCGACTTACGACCAGTTGGTCGGAACCAAGCTTGGTCGTAAGTCGGATGGTAGGTGTACACATATATAGTCACTTGATACTTTCATATAACTGCTATTATCTTCATTCAGCAAGCTTGTCTTGTGTGCGAGTGTGTGGCTTATAATTGTTTTGAGTCAGGAGTCGGCAGCTGTCAAAATGACATATTATCTCATTACTCACTCCCCCTACTGCCTGTCAAAACAGTGGGGTCGGATGCTGCTTCCCCTCCATTCTATCTAATTATCTTTCTCCCTCATTCTATCTCTTTCAATCTGTCTCTCTCTTTCTATCTGTCTGTCTATCTCTGTATCACAGGTACACATAAATACAAATATACATAGTGTAAATTACCTAGGATAACCCAAAAAATCCAGAGAAAGTGCTATACACTGGACCCCCACATACCGATTTTAATCCGTGCAAGAGGGCTCATTGGTATGCGAAATAATCGGTATGCGAATGAATTTTCCCCATAAGAAATAATGGAAATCAAATTAATCCGTGCAAGACACCCAAAAGTATGAAAAAAATTTTTTTACCACATGAAATATACATTTTCCTACACACAAAGAGAAGGATACATGCACAATAGTAGAGTAGTACATGCACAGTATATATTGTGCATGTACTAGTCTGCTAAATGAAGAATAAATGACACTTACCTTTATTGAAGATGCAGCAATGACTGATGAGACACTGTGTCCTGGGAGTGCCTTTTCCTCCTGAGTACTGTAGGTCCTGTTTGGTATTTTCTTCCAGAACATGCCTTATCACACTGTGTATGTCATTACGATTCTTAAATCTCTCAAACCAACCTTTGCTGGCTTTAAATTCACCAATATGAGCACTAGTTCCAGGCATTTTTCCCTGTTCACCTGGGTGTTAGTCGACTGGTGTGGGTTGCATCCTGGGAGACAAGATTAAGGACCCCAATGGAAATAAGTTAGACAGTCTTCGATGACACTGACTTTTTTGGGTTATCCTGGGTGGCAAATCCTCTGGGGTTAATTGTTTCTTGGTATATTCTCAATAAGCCACACCAACAACAGTGCTACAGCAGCAGCAGATGATGCTACAGCAGCAGCAGACGATGCTACAGCAGCAGCAGCAGCAGCAGACGATGCTACAGCAGCAGCAGACGATGCTACAGCAGCAGCAGCAGCAGACGATGCTACAGCAGCAGCAGCAGCAGACGATGCTACAGCAGCAGCAGCAGACGATGCTACAGCAGCAGCAGCAGCAGACGATGCTACAGCAGCAGCAGCAGCAGACGATGCTACAGCAGCAGCAGCAGCAGCAGCTGACAGTGCAGCAGCAGCAGCTGTACCACCAATAGTAGCGATGGTTGATTGGGGTTTATTATACAACCTGGCCAGCTCGGAGACACGCACTCCACTTTCATACTTATCAATGATCTTTTTCTTCATCTCTATAGTAATTCTCACCCTTATTGCTGTAGGGTTGGCACTAGAAGCTTTCTTGGGGCCCATGGTCACTTATTTTCCAGATAAAATCACCAAAAACACTGTAATAATACGAAATGTGACATCACACATCCTTGTCTAAGGCCTACTTTTACTGGGAAATAATTTCCCTCTTTCCTACAAGTTAGAGTATGTAGGAAAGAGGGAAATTATTTCCCAGTAAAAGTAGGCCTTAGACAAGGATGTGTGATGTCACCGTGGTTGTTTAATATATTTATAGATGGGGTTGTAAGAGAAGTAAATGCGAGGGTCTTGACAAGAGGCGTGGAGTTAAAAGATAAAGAATCACACACAAAGTGGGAGTTGTCACAGCTGCTCTTTGCTGATGACACTGTGCTCTTGGGAGATTCTGAAGAGAAGTTGCAGAGATTGGTGGATGAATTTGGTAGGGTGTGCAAAAGAAGAAAATTAAAGGTGAATACAGGAAAGAGTAAGGTTATGAGGATAACAAAAAGATTAGGTGATGAAAGATTGAATATCAGATTGGAGGGAGAGAGTATGGAGGAGGTGAATGTATTCAGATATTTGGGAGTGGACGTGTCAGCGGATGGGTCTATGAAAGATGAGGTGAATCATAGAATTGATGAGGGAAAAAGAGTGAGTGGTGCACTTAGGAGTCTGTGGAGACAAAGAACTTTGTCCTTGGAGGCAAAGAGGGGAATGTATGAGAGTATAGTTTTACCAACGCTCTTATATGGGTGTGAAGCATGGGTGATGAATGTTGCAGCGAGGAGAAGGCTGGAGGCAGTGGAGATGTCATGTCTGAGGGCAATGTGTGGTGTGAATATAATGCAGAGAATTCGTAGTTTGGAAGTTAGGAGGAGGTGCGGGATTACCAAAACTGTTGTCCAGAGGGCTGAGGAAGGGTTGTTGAGGTGGTTCGGACATGTGGAGAGAATGGAGCGAAACAGAATGACTTCAAGAGTGTATCAGTCTGTAGTGGAAGGAAGGCGGGGTAGGGGTCGGCCTAGGAAAGGTTGGAGAGAGGGGGTAAAGGAGGTTTTGTGTGCGAGGGGCTTGGACTTCCAGCAGGTATGCATGAGCGTGTTTGATAGGAGTGAATGGAGACAAATGGTTTTTAATACTTGACGTGCTGTTGGAGTGTGAACAAAGTAACATTTATGAAGGGGTTCAGGGAAACCGGCAGGCCGGACTTGAGTCCTGGAGATGGGAAGTACAGTGCCTGCACTCTGAAGGAGGGGTGTTAATGTTGCAGTTTAAAAACTGTAGTGTAAAGCACCCTTCTGGCAAGAGTGATGGAGTGAATGATGGTGAAAGTTTTTCTTTTTCGGGCCACCCTGCCTTGGTGGGAATCGGCCGGTGTGATAATAAAAAAAATAAAATAATACGAAATGTTACGATTGTATGCTTGGATGCTACCGCGGAGGCTGGCTGGTAAACAATGCCACCGGCGGAACATGTGAGGCTGGCTAAGGTGCACATTGGACGCGTCTCGGACGAACAGCGGTGAGCGTGTTTTTAAGCGGTATGCGAGGCAAAATTTTTGCGATTAAAGCAAGCAGTATGCGGATTAATCGTTATGTGATGCCAACGGTATGCGGGGGTCCACTGTACTCTGTTTGACGATGTGAGTAACTGTGATGATGGCACAGTCTTGTGGCTCTGAGACAGAGAGCTAGACAAGCACTAAAAACAATGGAATAATACAAAATTTATCGAATGTATGCATGCAACCATCCGCTCTGGCTTGTAAACAATGCACACTAGCTGAGCTGAGGCGCTCTGGCCAGACAGATGTGTTCGGGATGAATGATGTAAGTCGAGTTTTTCTTTGTAGGTTGGGGAAATTTTTTTATGCTGAAACTCTTCATAAGTCAATTTTATCGTTAGATGATGCCTTCGTTAGTTGAGGTTCCACTGTATACATGTAATAATATTTACGTATTTTTATATTAACACATCGGCCAATTCCCACCAAAGCAAGGTGGCCTGAAAAAGAAAAACTTTCATCATCATTCACTTCATCACTGTCTTGCCAGAGGGGTGCTTTACACTACAGTTTATAAAACTGTAACATTAACACCCCTCCTTCAGAGTGCAGACACTATACTTCCCATCTCCAGGACTCAAGTTCGGCCTGCCGGTTTCCCTGAATCTCTTCGTAACTGTTACTTTGCTCACACTCCAACAGCACGTCGAGTATTAAAAACCATTTTTCTCCATTCACTCCTATCAAATACGCTCACGCATGCTTGCTTGAAGTCCAAGCCCCTCGCACACAAAACCTCCTTTACCCCCTCCCTCCAACATTTCCTAGGCCGACCCCTACCCCTCCTTCCCTCCATTACAGGTTTATACACTCTCGAAGTCATTCTGTTTCGTTCCATTCTCTCTGCATGTCTGAACCACCTCAACAACCCTTCCTCATCCCTCTGGACAACAGTTTTGGCAATCCCGCACCTCCTCCTAACTTCCAAACAACGAATTCTCTGCATTATATTCACACCACACATTGCCCTCAGACATGACATCCCCACTGCCTCCAGCCTTCTCCTCGCTGCAGCATTCATCACCCATGCTTCACACCCATATAAAAGCATTGGTAAAACTATATTCTCATACATTCCCCTCGTTGTTTCCAAGGACAAAGTTCTTTGTCTCCACAGACTCCTAAAGTGCACCACTCACCCTTTTCCCCTCATCAATTCTATGATTCACCTCATCTTTCATAAGCCCACCTGCTGATATGTCCGTTTCCAAATATCTGAACTTTTTGTTATCCTCATAACCTTACTTTTTCGTATATTCACTTTTATAGTAATCATACATATATAATAATAATGTAATAAAAAACTATATATATGTACTGTATAATAATAATTATAATAATAGATGGCGTCAGAATGCCATCACTAGATGGCAGTGTTTACCACAACAAAGCGGGACCAGTTGTGGCCACCTCCACCCGTTACATAATGACATATTTTATTCATTCTAGAGTATATATCAGGTTTCTATGTTATTTATATTGTTTATTACGTCATGTTCGATGAAATTTGATAGAAAAATAAGCCGTATAGATGATATTAGCCAAATTATTCAAGGAGTACATGTTTTGTCCAGTCTCCAGACAAACTCTCGTCCACTGCCGACGATGCCACTACATGACTGACATATTTTATTTATTCTAGGGTATATATCAGGTTTCTGTGTTATTTATATTTTTATTATGTCATATTAGATGAATTGTAATAGATAAATAAGCCGTAGGGTTGATATTAGGGAAATTATTGAAGTATTTTGTCATGCCTCCTGAGAGCCGGAATGAATTAATTGCATTTCGACTAATTTACATGAGGAAAATTGACTCTGCATACAAGCAAATCCAGATGCGAGCAAGGTCATGGAATGGATTAAACTCATGAGTGGAGGCTCTGCTGTACATAGTATTTATAGGTCCCAGCAGTGTTTTGGATATATGGGAGCATATAATAATAATAAATAATAGTAATAATAATAAGTTCCCTTAAAGCTTGATGTAAGAGTGTGTCACTTGTCTTATCTTGACAGTGGTGACATTTGATGAGCCTTCACTCTACTTGTTTTCACTGTTATACATAAATATGTCTGTCTGTCTAGCTCTCTGTCTAGCTTTCTGTCTGTCTAGCACTCTGTCCATCTTTCTGTCTAGCTCTCTGCCTGTCTAGCTCTCTTTCTGTCTGTGTGTATGTCTTTCTGTCTGCTTGCATGTTTCTTTCTGTCTGCCTGTCTCTCTTGTCTCAGAGAGTTACTCATGAATCGGCTGGTATTAGACATGATCACTATCTACCTGCACAGTGTAGCACTTTGTCTGGATTTTTTGGGTTATCCTAGGTAATTTATGTATAATTGTATTTACGTATGTGTTCCTGTGAGATAGAGACAGATATAGATATAGTGATAGATAGATAGAGACAGACAGATGGAGATAAAGACAGCCAATCAGTCAGCCAGCCAGCCTGCCGAAATTACAGTTTCAGAATTTTTTCTTTTTGCTTAGGGCATTAGTTATAGGACATTCTGGCAGTATGACACTTTCCTCTTAAGAGGGGAGTGTTAACATGACATGACATCAGTGAATCCTTGGTGTTTGCCACACTGTTTGCTCTAGCTGGTGCTCAATGGAACTGGTGCTCCCACAAGATACTAAGTGGTCCCAGATTTTTTTAATACAATGCACACCAAGTGTTAAGACCCATTCTATGCTGACCAGGCATCTTAGGCCAATCGTGCCAAATTTAGAGGCAGGAAAAATAAAATATAGATCTATGTTTGGAGTGCTAGCGGTAAGAATGTAGATCTATGTTTGGACACTTAAGGGGTTAATTTTATATTTGCTGCTGTTAGTTCCACTGAACCTCTTGGAATGTAACCCATTGTAAGTATGTAGGGATGGCCATATTCCTAAACTAGGCTCTGATTATAATGCTGGATTTCAGGACGAAGTGCTTCTCAACTTACAATGGGGGTTACATTCCAACAAACCCAAGTTGAATATGAATATGATATGCTGTAAGTATATAAATAACTAATGTTTCTGAATAATAAATTATTACTGTAATTAACTAAATAGCAATATTGAAAAGTAAATAAATGAATGCTGCTGCCTTTATGCTAGTTAATTATTTCAAGTTTCAATTCCAAAGTATTTTTTTGCACCATCGTGAAGTTGAATTATCCTAAGCCGAACCATCGTAAGTTGAGGAGCACCTGTACATTTTTTGTTTTTTCAGTATGCTGGTCGTCTCCCACCAAGGCAGGGTGACCCCAAAAAAAAAAAAAGAAACACTTTCACCATCATTCACACACAGTCACTGTCTATGCAGAGGCGAGCATATATGACAGATCAGATGTCACTCCAAACAGCAGATATCCCAAACCCCCACCTTTCAAGTGTAGGCATTGTACTTCCCACCTCCAAGACTCAAGTCTGGCAAACCAGTTTCCCTGAATCCCCTCACAAAATATTACCCTGCTTACACCCCTATCTACCACACTCACACGCTATGTGTCCAAGCCCTTTGCACACAAAACCTCTTTTACCCTATCCCTCCATTCTTTTCTAGGATGACCCCTGCCCCTCCACTACAGATTTATACACCCACCAAGTCATCCATTTTGCTCCATCCTCTCAAAATGACCAGACTACCTCGACAACCCTTCCTCAACCCTCTGAATAATACTTTTAGTAACTCCACGCCTCAACCTAATTTCCACACTACAAATTCTCTGCATAATATGTACACCACACATTGCCCTTAACCCTTTCAGGGTCGGCAGGTCCTCTCCTAAACCTCCTCTCAGGGTCGGAAATTTTTCAAAAAAAAAATCTTATGATATGATAGAGAATCTTTTCCCGATCATAATGACACCAAAAGTATGAAATTTGATGAAAAACTTACGGAATTATGCTCTCGCAAAGTTAGCGGTCTTGACGATGTTTACGCATCAGCGATTTCGCCCATTTTGAGCCCTATTTTCAGCCAATTCCAATGTACCAGTCGACAAAAATCATACCTATTTCGCTAGAACTCCATTTTTTCTATCGAATGAGTACAAGAAACCACCCATTTACCGATTTCTACTAGCCAATAACATGGTCAGAAATTGGCAATTTTGCCAATTTCACACAAATTTCAAAAGATGACAATTTCCAAATAGGGTCCAGAATAAACAAGATAGACATTCCTGGCACTAAAATAACATTTCCTCTGTTCATTACTCACGTCCCCATGCCTCTGTTACATTTCTTTTGCTTTCCACTTTGAATTTTTATTCTCACAAAAAATAGAAGATTTATGTTATGCAGACTACTGCATTCGTGTAGAAATGACATAAATAATATCAGTACACTTGTGAATCCCTGAATCCCTTCACAAAATATTACCCTGCTTACACCCCTATCTACCACACTCACACGCTATGTGTCCAAGCCCTTTGCACACAAAACCTCTTTTACCCTATCCCTCCATTCTTTTCTAGGATGACCCCTGCCCCTCCACTACAGATTTATACACCCACCAAGTCATCCTATTTTGCTCCATCCTCTCAAAATGACTACACTACCTCAACAACCCTTCCTCAACCCTCTGAATAATACTTTTAGTAACTCCACACCTCAACCTAATTTCCACACTACAAATTCTCTGCATAATATGTACACCACACATTGCCCTTAACCCTTTCAGGGTCGGCAGGTCCTCTCCTAAACCTGTTCTCAGGGTCGGAAATTTTTTGGAAAAAAAAAAAAAAAATCTTATGATATGATAGAGAATCTTTTCCCGATCATAATGACACCAAAAGTATGAAATTTGATGGAAAACTTACTGAATTATGCTCTTGCAAAGTTAGCGGTCTTGATGATGTTTACGCATCAGCGATTTCGCCCACTTTGAGCCCTATTCTCAGCCAATTCCAATGTACCAGTCGACAAAAATCATACCTATTTCGCTAGAACTCCATTTTTTCTATCGAATGAGTACAAGAAACCACCCATTTACCAATTTCTACTAACCAATAACAAGGTCAGAAATTGGCAATTTTGCCAATTTCACACAAATTTCAAAAGATGACAATTTCCAAATAGGGTCCAGAATAAACAAGATAGACATTCCTGGCAATAAAATAACATTTCCTCTGTTCATTACTCATGTCCCCATGCCTCTGTTACATTTCTTTTGCTTTCCACTTTGAATTTTTATTCTCACAAAAAATAGAAGATTTATGTTATGCAGACTACTGCATTCGTGTGGAAATGGTATAAATAATATCGGCACACTTGTGAAAGAATATTAGACTAACCAGTTGATGTGTATTAGACGCATGGCATGATTTGTTTACCTTTGAACTTTGGCAAAAAATCGAACATTTCTGCTACTTTGAGCTCAATTTCAAGGTACTTTTCATTGTGAAACCAATCAAAATCATCTCAATTTCCATAATATGTCTTCCATTCTATAAAATGAGACCAGGAAAACTAGAATACAACCATAAATAGCATACAAAAATACACTGCAAAGTCGCTGTTTTAAACCAAAAACACGGTCGGAGTTTTTTTTTTCTCATGCACTGTGTGCTGGAGGATTATTTTTATACTGTGCACACTGACCACATAGACTAATTCTTTCATATGTAGGCCTACCAGCTTTCTCTTGCTAGATTTGAAGGCGCTAGAATTTATGCGTACTAGTACGGCACCAACCCTGGCGTGCAAGCCATACTGGTACAGCACCAACCCTGAAAGGGTTAAACACATTTCCACTGCCTCCAGCCTCATCCTCGCTCGAGCATTTACAACCCATGCTTCACTTGTACATCTTTCTTCTTTCTTTCGGTGCACTGTTAGTATTCCACCAAGGTGGGGTGGCCCAAAGGAAAAAAACAAAAGATTCTCCTTTTACATTTGGTAATATATACAGGAGAAGGGGTTACTAACCTCTTGCTCCTGGCATTTTAGTCGCCTCTTACGACACGCATGGCTTACGGAGGAAGAATTCTGTTCCACTCCCCCATGGAGATAAGTGGAAATAAATAAGAACAAGAACTAGTAAGAAAAATAGAAGAAAACCCAGAAGGGTGTGTGTATATATATGCTTGTACATGCATGTGTAGTGTGACCTAAATGTAAGTAGAAGTAGCAAGACGTACCTGAAATCTAGCATGTTTATGAGACAAAAAAGGCACCAGCAATCCTACCATCATGTAAAATAATTACAGGCTTTCTCTTGTACATATCTTGGTATAATTCGTTCAGCTGTCTAACCTTTTTTGAGTCGTTGACATCTTCATACCCTAGAACCTGAATTATTGACTGGAAAGAACTGTTTCCTTAGGTTTATATTTTCAGTTTTACTTTACATTAGCAGGCATAAAATAAAATAAATTTTATACTTTGATAAGTGCTAAAATGCATTATATTTAAATCACCATAAAGATTTAAACTTATGATTATATGTTTTCAAACCATTGTTACGTAATTACTGATGTATATTATATGTACAAAAAATAAAGAAAGTATTTATCTATAAACAGAAGTTTACAAGATCAAATTCTATTATGTAATTGCAAATTTATTAATGTGTTGTGTAAATTAATTTGTCTCTTTTACAGTCATTGGAGCAATCTGTGTCTGATCTGCGTTTGAGCTAGACAAATGCTTCGTGTGCCATACTTGCATATTCTGCACGAGTTTCTTTGTTGGTTGAAATATTTGCAAGCTTCAAAACAATACAAGTGATGCACAAAGAATGTTTGGTTGTAAATGCTGGAACACTTAATTCATCTTTACCTCTTGAGATTTTTCAGTATGTATCAGTACAGTATATTGTTCCAGTTTTACAGTTCATCGTTGACAATTTTTTGTATACAGGACTTTGTTGTATTATTTTAATATTTTATATTTTGTTTCCTACTTGATTAATATGGAAAGTTATATTTTGAATGATTCCTAGTGATTGAATAATAATAACTGGATTTTACTTCCAATGCCTGAAACTTGATAAGATGCATTCCAAAAAAAAAAAAAAAAAAAAAAAAAAAAAAAAAAAAAAAAAAAAAAAAAAAAAAGAGGAAAGACTTGTTTTATTTCTCCTCTATCCCCCATAAAAAAATAGTACAGTAATAGTATTACTCATTGTTAAGCATTTGTGCCAGGTGGGAACTGTATGATTTTATTTTCATTTTTGTCAGCTTTTTTTTGCTGAACAAATATATTTAAAATGTCTTGGCTACTTCACTTTAAATGTGATCCACACAAGCACATTTACAGTAGGGCCCCTCTTATACGGCAGGTTAGGTTCCAGGCTACCGCCGTAAAGTGGAAATTGCCGTAAATTGGAACACCCTTTTTTTCCCCTTATAAATGCATACAAATACTAGATAACCAGTTTACACTAACATATATTAAGTTAGCAATAGAACTAGGCATCAAAAAACAATAAAAAAGTACAATACACACATAGTGCACTCATTATTTACCTTAAAATATTTATAGTCTTAATCTAGGGTGAGACAAGTAGTATTTATTGTAAGAAATCAAGTGTAGTACAGGAAGGCCCCACTTATACGGCGGGTTAGGTTCCAGGCTACCGCCGTAAAGCGGAAACCGCCGTAAAGTGGAACACCCTTTTATTTTCCTTGTAAATGCATATAAATGCTAGATAACGTATTTACACTGACATATATTAAATTAGCAATAGAACTAAGCATTAAAAAAAACAATGAAAAGTAAAATTACACACAGTACATTTATTACATACCTTTAATTACTTAATATGAATGTGTGAGAGGTGAGTGGCAATGTAGTTATTGAATCAAATCAGGAGATGGCAGACCATCATCCTCTAATTCTTCAACTAATTTGATTCGTTTTGGAGACTTGTGTGAGGCTTTTGAAGGGGTGTATGTTGATGTTGAAGGCTGTTGAAGGCTAGCTGTTGATGTTGAAGGTTGGCATGATATTTTCTTAAAGTAGGAAAGCATTGAACTTTGCCTCATGGATTTTTTTTTCCTTTCCCTTAAAATTTCTTTATAGCATGTAACATCATGGGAAAGGGTTGCATTCACTTTTGAACTTCGTTCAAAATTTGGATCAATTTCTTCAAAAATTGCCATTGCTATTTCTATATGGTTAATAGCTTCTTCCAAATCCTGGGTTTTCATTTCTTTAATGGTAACAGGACTATCATCAGGATGGATCTCCTCTTCATGAAATTTCTTTCTTTGCTCTTCAATCAGAAGAAGGTCTTGGTCTGTCAGAACCTCATCATGAGAGAGAAGCAATTCTTCCACATCCTCAGGCTCCACTTCCAGTTCTAATTCCCTTGCCATATCAACAACATTTACACACACTTCCCCCACTGGATTCTCAAAACCTTCAAAATCATCCATAAGTTCAGGAATCAGATTCTTCCAAACACCTTTGAGTGTAGTTTCATTAACTTCATTCCATGCATCTCTAATATTTTTAATGCCATCCAAAATTGTGAAACCTTTCCAAAAGGTTTTTAATTTATTTTCTTTAGGCCCAGGCATTTTATCACTGTCTAGGAAATTTACAGCCTTAATGAAAGTTCTTCTTAGGTAATAAGATTTAAAGGCTGCAATTACACCTTGGTCCATCGGCTGCAGTAATGAAGTTGTGTTTGGAGGTTTTAAAAGCAACATTTATCTCCCTGTACATACCATGTAGAGCTGTAGGGTGGGCAGGGGCATTGTCTAAAACAAGTAAAACATTAAAAGGAATTTTCTTTTCCTTGCAGTAAGCCTCAACTGTAGGCTTAAAATAGTCCGTGAACCAACTTATGAAAAGATTGGCAGTCATCCAAGCTTTCGAATTAGATTTATAATAAACTGGGAGGCTGCCTTTTGCATAGTTTTTTTAGGGCCCTAGGATTCTCTGAGTGATAAATCATCATAGGTTTTAACTTGCAGTCACCAGCTGCATTAGCTCCTAGCAAGAGTGTTAGCCTGTCTTTTGCAGCTTTGAAGCCAGGCATTGACTTCTCTTCCTTAGCAATAAATGTCCTAGATGGCATCTTCTTCCAAAATAATGCAGTCTCATCCACATTAAAAATCTGTTGCTTGGTATATCCCCCCACATTCTATTATCTCGGCTAGTTCAAGTGGATAATTTTCTGCAGCTAAATTGTCAGCGCTTGCAGCTTCACCCTGCACTCTGATGTTGTGAAGTTGACTTCTTTCCTTAAACCTATTAAACCAGCCTCTGCTAGCTGAGAATTATCTTCAGCAGCTTCCTCCCCTCTCTCAGCCTTCATAGAATTGAAGAGACTTAGGGCTTTGGACTGGATAATGGCTCTGCTTAAAGGCACCTTGTGACTAGTCTGATCATCAATCCACACCATTAAAAGTTTTTCCATGTCAGCAATAAGGTTATCACGTTTTCTTATAACTTTAGTGGTCACTGGTGTAGCACTTTTAACTTCCTGCAACACTTTCTCCTTATTGTTCACAACTGTACTAACTGTTTGACGAGCCAAACCAAGCTTACGTGCTATCTCAGCCATTGACATACCTTGTTCACTAAGTTTAATCATTTCTAACTTGGCACTTAAAGTAAGAGGCTTACGACTCTTCTTTTTATCACAACTAAGCTTAGATGCCATCGTCAACGAGAGCCAATTAGTTAACGAAGAGCAAACGAGAGATAACGAGATACACCGCGCTCAGACAGCGTAAACAAACTGAACAGGTTGTGGACGATCCTCGGTCAGGCGTTTGTGAAACTTTTACCTTACAATATTTTATTATTATTATTATAATAATTAAATCACGAAACAAATACTCTTACACTGTGTACAAGTTTGTACGAATTATAGCTATAAAGTGAAGGCATACGAAAGGAATATTTTTCTACAGTTATCCCTAGTACAGGTGACGGGCTAGAGAAAACGTAATTCTTCGACACTTCTACAAACCGTTTGGTAAACATCTCGTATATATTTGTATAAAATTTTTATACTGTGGGTGCATGTATCATGTTTGTGTGTTACATAATGTGTTTCTTATATAATTTTGAAAAAAATATCATAGATAGATAAGGGAAATGTCTATATTAACGTAATATGCGACATTAATGCCCCCCAAGAGATTATTATTATTACTATTATTACTATTATTATTATTATTATTATTATTATTATTATTATTATTATTGCAAACAAGAGTAGAGAGGACTCTTAGTGATTTTAATGTGTACCTACATGAAAGCAGTGTGTAAGTTTATTTAGGTACAGGTTATACATAAGTATAATTTTTCAGAGTATATATAAATTATGAAATAACTTTTAAAAACATTTGAAATTTTGGAGTTTCCAGACAAAATGGAGAGACTTAGTGCTTACTGAGCTCATGGAGAATGTAAACAAACAGGGTGGGGCACGGTGACCGTATTAGAAAGTCAGGTGGGGGGAGCCGTATAGCGAGTTTTGGTCATAATTTGAAATGTCCGTATTAGCGGAACGCCGTAAAGTGAAACGCCGTAAAGCGGGGCCTTCCTGTATGTATGGTAGTCAGCTGGGCCACCATACCAGGCCACCCCACTTAAACTTAACCCTTTGAGGGTCCACAGGCCCTCTCCGAAACTTGTTCTCAGGGTCGGCCAAATTTAAAAAAAAAAAAAAAAATTCTCATGAAAAGATAGAGAATCTTTTCCCGATCATAGTGACACCAAAAGTATGAAATTTGATGTAAAATTTATGGAATTATGCTCTCGCAAAGTTAGCGGTCTTGACGAAGTTTACATATCGGCGATTTTGCCCACTCTGAGCCCTATTTTCGGCCAATTCCAATGTACTAGTTGACAAAAATCATAACAATTTCGCTAGAACTCCATTTTTTCTATCGATTGAGTACAAGAAACCACCCATTTACCAATTTCAACTATCCAATAAAGTGGTCAGAATTTAGCAATTTTGCCAATTTCACACAAATTTCAAAAGATGCCGCAGCGCTGTATAGCTCTTGTGGCTTAGCTCATCTTTTTGATTATAATAATAATCAAAAGATGCCAATTTCCGAATAGGGTCCAGAATAAACAAAAAAGACATTCCTGGCACTAAAATAACAAACTCTCTGTTTGTTAGTCACATCCCCAGGCCTCTCTTATATTTCTTTGGCTTTCCACTTTCAATTTTTATTCTTACAAAAAATAGAAGATTTACTGTTATGCAGACTACTGCATTAGTGTAGAAATGGTATAAATAATATCAGCGCACTTGTGAAAGAATATTAGACTCACCAGTTGACGTGTATTGGACGCTTGGCATGATTTGTTTACTTTTGAATTTTGATAAAAATCGAACATTTCTGCTACTTTGCGCTCAATTTCAAGGTACTTTTCATTGTAAAACCAGTCAAAATCACCTCAATTTCTGTAATATGTCTTCCATTCTATAAAATGAGACCAAGAAAACTAGAATACAATAATAAATACCATACGAAAATACAGTGCAAAGCCGCTATTTTATTCCAAAAACACGGTCAAAGTTTTTTTTTTTCTCGTTACGCACTGTGTGCTGCAGGATTTTTTTTTATACTGTGCACACTGGCCACATAGACCCATTCTTTCATATGTAGGTTTACCAGCTTTCTCTCATTAGATTTGAGGGCACTAGGGCACTAAAATTTAGGCGTACTAGTACGTCAAAAACCCTGGGTCGTAAGCCGTACTAGTACGGCCGAAACCCTCAAAGGGTTAATATTCTATTGCATCCCAGAGTGATAAAATGCATATACAGTTTACTGTATATGCCTTTTTTTCCCCTTATAAATGCATACAAATACTAGATAACCGGTTTACACTAACATATATTAAGTTAGCAATAGAACTAGGCATAAAAAAACAATAAAAAAGTACAATACACACATAGTGCACTCATTACTTACCTTAAAATATTTATAGTCTTAATCTAGGGTGAGATGAGTAGTTTATTGTAAGAAATCAAGTGGTAAGTATGGTAGTCAGCCGGGCTACCATACCAAGCCACCCCACCTACACATAATATTATATTACATTTAAGCATCCCAGAGCAATAAAATGCATATACAGTTTACTCATTACTTACCTTAAAATATTTGTAGTCTTAATCTAGGGTGAGATGAGTAGTATTTATTGTAAGAAATCGAGTGTGGTATGCATGGTAGCCAGCCAGACCAGCCCATCCACACATACTATTCTATGATATTTAAGCATCCCAAAGCGATAAAATGCATATACAGTTCACTCATTACTTACCTTAAAATATTTGTAATCTTAATGTAGGGTCAGGAGTGAGTAAACGAGATAAAACGAATAAATGAGAGAGAGAATGAGTACATGAGAAGACAGGCGCAGAGTTATGTAACCAAACCAGGTGAAGGTTAGTTTTGTAAACAAACAAAGTGTACACGTCTGGTTTGTGTACAAGTTACATTGTGTACAAGTTGTCTCTACATTGATACGGTAGAATAAATAAAGAACAACACTCCCATTCTCATGTAACACCATTTTTAGAAGAAATGACGCTCGGAGTGAAGGCAATGGAAATAAGTCACTCTGTCTGACTTTTTTTGGGTTATCCTAGGTTCTCTACACATATGCTGTTATGTATGATAATCTATGTAACTGTATTTGTGTATACCTGAATAAACTTACATACATACGAAAGGAATAATTTTTTGCAGTTACCCCCAGTAACGCATTTTCTCTTATGTTAGACTAGAGAAAATGTTATTCTTGCCGTCACATGTACAAGTTATCTGGCTACGACATCTCATATTTATGTTTATTTATTCTATTGTGGGGTGTATTTATCATCTTTTTATGTTATGTATTGTGTTTATTATATAATTTTGAAAAAAATATCATGGATGGATTAATGAAAATGTGTATATTAACGTAATATATGACATTTAATGAGACTCGGTGATTATTATTATTATTATTATCATTTCTAATATGGCGTCACTTGTGCAAGTCGTCTGCTACCATATCTCATATTTTTTTTTTTTTTCTTTCAACAAGTCGGCCGTCTCCCACCGAGGCAGGGTGACCCAAAAAAGAAAGAAAATCCCCAAAAAAGAAAATGCTTTCATCATCATTCAACACTCTCACCACACTCAACATTATCACTGCTTTTGCAGAGGTGCTCAGAATACAACAGTTTAGAAGCATATACATATAAAGATACACAACATATCCCTCCAAACTGCCAATATCCCAAACCCCTCCTTTAAAGTGCAGGCATTGTACTTCCCATTTCCAGGACTCAAGTCCGACTATATGAAAATAACCGGTTTCCCTGAATCCCTTCACTAAATATTACCCTGCTCACACTCAACAGATCGTCAGGTCCCAAGTATCATTCATCTCCATTCACTCCTATCTAACACGCTCATGCACGCTTGCTGGAAATCCAAGCCCCTCGCCCACAAAACCTTCTTTACCCCCTCTTTCCAACCCTTTCGAGGACGACCCCTACCCCACCTTCCTTCCCCTATAGATTTATATGCTTTCCATGTCATTCTACTTTGATCCATTCTCTCTAAATGACCAAACCACCTCAACAACCCCTCTTCTGCCCTCTGACTAATACTTTTATTAACTCCACACCTTCTCCTAATTTCCACACTCCGAATTTTCTGCATAATGTTTACACCCTTAGACAAGACATCTCCACTGCCTCCAACCATCTCCTCGCTGCTGCATTTACCACCCAAGCTTCACATCCATATAAGAGTGTTGGTACTACTATACTTTCATACATTCCCTTCTTTGCCTCCATAGATAACATTTTTTGACTCCACATATACCTCAACGCACCACTCACCTTTTTTCCCTCATCAATTCTATGATTAACCTCATCCTTCATAAATCCATCCGCCGACATGTCAACTCCCAAGTATCTGAAAACATTCACTTCATCCATACTCCTCCTCCCCAATTTGATATCCAATTTTTCTTTATCTAAATCATTTGATACCCTCATCACCTTACTCTTTTCTATGTTCACTTTCAACTTTCTACCTTTACACACATTCTCAAACTCGTCCACTAACCTTTGCAATTTTTCTTTCGAATCTCCCATAAGCACAGTATCATCAGCAGAAAGTAACTGTGTCAATTCCCATTTTGAATTTGATTCCCTATAATTTAATCCCACCCCTCTCCCGAACACCCTAGCATTTACTTCTTTTACAACCCCATCTATAAATATATTAAACAACCATGGTGACATTACACATCCTGTCTAAGACCTACTTTTACCGGGAAGTAATCTCCCTCTCTTCTACACACCCTAACCTGAGCCTCACTATCCTCATAAAAGCTCTTTACAGGATTTAGTAACTTACCACCTATTCCATATACTTGCAACATCTGCCACATTGCTCCTCTATCCACTCTATCATATGCCTTTTCTAAATCCATAAATGCAATAAAAACTTCCCTACCTTTATCTAAATACTGTTCACATATATGCTTAAATGTAAACACTTGATCTACACATCCCCTACCCACTCTGAAGCCTCCCTGCTCATCCGCAATCCTACATTCTGTCTTACCTCAAATTCTTTCAGTTATAACCCTACCGTATACTTTTCCTGGTATACTCAGTAAACTTATTCCTCTATAATTTTTACAATCTCTTTTGTCCCCTTTCCCTTTATATAAAGGGACTATACATGCTCTCCGCCAATCCGTAGGTACCTTCCCCTCTTTCATACATTTATTAAACAAAAGTACCAACCACTCCAACACTATATCCCCCCCTGCTTTTAACATTTCTGTCATGATCCCATCAGTTCCAGCCTGTTTACCCCCTTTCATTCTACGTAATGCCTCACGTACCTCCACCACACTTACATTCTGCTCTTCTTCACTCCTAAAAGATGGTATACCTCCCTGGCCAGTGTATGAAATTACCGCCTCCCTTTCTTCCTCAACATTTAAAAGTTCCTCAAAATATTCTCGCCATCTACCTAATACCTCCCTCTCCCCATCTACTAACTCCCCTACTCTGTTTTTAACTGACAAATCCATACTTTCCCTAGGCTTTCTTAACTTGCTTAACTCACTCCAAAAATTTTTCTTATTTTCATTAAAATTTCTTGACAGTGCCTCTCCCACTCTATCATCTGCTCTCCTTTTGCACTCTCTCACCACTCTCTTCACCTTTCTTTTACTCTCCATATACTCTGCTCTTCTTATAACACTTCTGCTTTGTAAAAACCTCTCATAAGCTACCTTTTTCTCTTTTATCACACCCTTTACTTCATCATTCCACCAATCACTCCTCTTTCCTCCTGCCCCCACCCTCCTATAACCACAAACTTCTGCCCCACATTCTAATACTGCATTTTTAAAATTATTCCAACCCTCTTCAACCCCCCCACTACTCATCTTTGCACTAGCCCACCTTTCTGCCAATAGTCGCTTATATCTCTCCCGAACTTACTTCCTCCCTTAGTTTATACACTTTCACCTCCCTCTTACTTTTTGTTGCCACCTTCCTCTTTTCCCATCTACCTCTTACTCTAACTGTAGCTACAACTAAATAATGATCCGATGTATCAGTTGCCCCTCTATAAACATGTACGCAGCGCTGTATAGTCCTTGTGGCTTAGCGCTTCTTTTTGATTATAATAATAATATAAATATGTACATCCTGGAGCCTACCCATCAACCTTTTATCCACCAGTACATAATCTAACAAACTACTTTCATTACGTGCTACATCATACCTTGTATATTTATTTATCCTCTTTTTCATAAAATATGTATTACTTATTACCAAATTTCTTTCTACACATAGCTCAATTAAAGGCTCCCCATTTGCATTTACCCCTGGCACCCCAAATTTACCTACTACTCCCTCCATAACATTTTTACCCACTTTAGCATTGAAATCTCCAACCACCATTACTCTCACACTTGATTCAAAACTCCCCACGCATTCACTCAACATTTCCCAGAATCTCTCTCCCTCCTCTACACTTCTCTCTTCTCCAGGTGCATACACACTTTCTATAACCCACTTTTCACATCCAATCTTTATTTTACTCCACATAATCCTTGAATTTATACATTTGTAGTCCCTCTTTTCCTGCCATAACTTATCCTTCAACATTATTGCTACTCCTTCTTTAGCTCTAACTCTATTTGAAACCCCTGACCTAATCCCATTTATTCCTCTCCATTGAAACTCTCCCATCCCCTTCAGCTTTGTTTCACTTAAAGCCAGGACATCCAGTTTCTTCTCATTCATAACATCCACAATCATCTCTTTCTTATCATTTGCACAACATCCACTCACATTCAGACTTCCCACTTTGACAGTTTTCTTCCTCTTATTCTTTTTAGTAATCTTTACAGGAAAAGGGGTTACTAGCCCATTGTTCCCGGCATTTTAGTTGACTTTTACAACACGCATGGCTTACGGAGGAAAGATTCTTATTCCACTCATATTTATGTTTATTTATTCTACTGTGGGGTGTATTTATCATCTTTATATGTTATGCATAGTGTTTTTTACATAATTTTGAAAAAATATCATAGATGGATTAATGAAAATGTGTATATTAACGTAATATACGACATTTAATGAGACTCGGTGATTATTATTATCATTACTAATATGACGTCTCAAGATATAACACACTTACTGATGTTAACATGTACCTGCATGCCAGCACAGCGTGTAAGTTTATTTAGGTACAGGTATATGTAAGTATAATTATCAGAGTACAGTACAGTGGACCCTCGCATACCGTTGGCATCACATAACGTTAAATCCGCATACCGATACATTTTATCACTAAAATTTTGCCTCGCATACCTCTAAAAAACTCGCTCAACGCTATTCGTCCAAGACGCGTCTAATGTGCGGCCTGAGCCAGCCTCACATGTTCCGCCGGTGGCATTTTTTGCAAGCCAGCCTCCGCGGTAACATCCTAGCATACAATCGGAACATTTAGTATTATTACAGCGTTTTGGGTGATTTCATCTGCAAAATAAGTGACCATGGGCCCCAAGAAAGCTTCTAGTGCCAACCCTACAGGAATAAGGGTGAGAATTACGATAGAGATGAAGAAAGAGATCATTGCTAAGTATGAAAATGGAGTACGTGTCTCCGAGCTGGCCAGGTTGTATAGTAAACCCCAATCAACCATCGCTACTATTGTGTCCAAGAAAACGGCAATCAAGGAAGCTGTTCTTGCCAAAGGTGCAACTGTGTTTTCGAAACACAGATCGCAAGTGATAGAAAATGTTGAGAGACTCTTATTGGTGTGGATAAACGAAAAACAGATAGCAGGAGATAGCATCTCTCAAGCGATCATAAGTGAAAAGGCTCGGAAGTTGCATCAGGATTTAATTAGAAAAATGCCTGCAACTAGTGATGATGTGAGTGAATTTAAGGCCAGCAAAGGTTGGTTTGAGAGATTTAAGAAGCGTAGTGGCATACATAGTGTGATAAGGCATGGTGAGGCTGCCAGTTCAGACCACAAAGCAGCTGAAAAATATGTGCAGGAATTCAAGGAGTACATAGACAGTGAAGGACTGAAACCTGAACAAGTGTTTAATTGTGACGAAACAGGCCTGTTTTGGAAGAAAATGCCAAGCAGGACCTACATTACTCAGGAGGAAAAGGCACTCCCAGGACATAAGCCTATGAAAGACAGGCTTACTCTGTTAATGTGTGCCAATGCTAGTGGTGATTGCAAAGTGAAGCCTTTATTAGTGTATCACTCTGAAACTCCCAGAGCGTTCAGGCAAAAGAATATCCTCAAGGCTAATTTGTGTGTGCTGTGGAGGACAAACAGTAAGGCATGGGTCACTAGGAACTTTTTCTATGACTGGTTACACCAAGCATTTGCCCCAATGTGAAAAATTACCTAACTGAAAAGAAATTAGACCTTAAGTGCCTCCTGGTGTTAGACAATGCCCCTGGTCATCCTACAGACTTGGCAGAGCGACTTTGTGGGGACATGAGCTTCATTAAGGCCAAGTTTTTGCCTCCTAATACCACTCCTCTCCTGCAGCCCATGGACCAGCAGGTTATTGCAAACTTCAAAAAACTGTACACAAAAGCTCTGTTTGAAAGGTGCTTTGTAGTGACCTCAGAAACTCAATTGACTCTAAGAGAGTTTTGGAGAGATCACTTTAATATTCTCAATTGTGTAAACCTTATAGGTAAGGCTTGGGAGGGAGTAACTAAGAGGACCTTGAACTCTACTTGGAAGAAACTGTGGCCAGAATGTGTAGACCAAAGGGATTTTGAAGGATTTGAGGCTAACCCTGAGAGGCATATGCCAGTTGAGGAATCAATTGTGGCATTGGGGAAGTCCTTGGGGTTGGAGGTTAGTGGGGAGGATGTGGAAGAGTTGGTGGAGGAGAACAATGAAGAACTAACCACTGATGAGCTGCTAGATCATCTTCAACAGCATGAGGCCACACCTGAGGAAACTGCTTCGGAGGAGGGGAGAGAGAAATTGAAGTTGCCTACTTCAAAGATTAAGGAAATGTGTACAATGTGGCTTAAAGTGCAAACCTTTATGGATGAAAATCACCCTCAGACAGCTGTTGCAAGCTGTGTTGGCAACCTGTACACTGACAGTGTTGTGAACCACTTTAGGAAAGTCATAAAGGGACGAGAGGTACAGACCTCTATGGACAGATATGTTGTGCGACAGAAGTCCAGTGACTCTGAAGCTGGTCCTAGTGGCATTAAAAGAAGAAGGGAAGTAACCCCGGAAAAGGACTTGCTACCTCAAGTCCTAATGGAAGGGGATTCCCCTTGTAAACACTAACACCATCAACACTCTCCTTTCCTCCCATCCCATCAATCATCACCAGATCTTCAATAAAGATAAGTGTCATGTAACTGTGCATGTCTTCTTCAGTTTGTATGTATTAAAATTAATATTTCATGTGGTAAAAAAAATTTTTTTTCATACTTTTGGGTGTCAGGAACGGATTAATTTGGTTTCCATTATTTCTTATGGGGAAAATTAATTCGCATAACAATAATTTCGCATAACATTGAGCTCTCAGGAACGGATTAATAGCGTTATGCGAGGGTCCACTGTATATATAAAATATGAAAATAACTTTTAAAAACACTTGAAATTTTGGAGTTTCCAGACATAATGGAGAGATTTAGTGCTTACGGATCTCACAGAGAATGTAAACAAACCGGGTGGGGCACGGTGACCGTATTAGAAAGTCAGGTGGGAGGAGCCGTATAGCGAGTTTTGGTCATAATTTGAAATGACCGTATTAGCAGAACACCGTAAAGCGGGGCCCTACTGTATAATAATGTGTTTGCTTTTCTTTTTTCTTTTAGACAATTCAAGCTCTGGGGGATGTTCTACCTTCCCTCCTCATTTCTTTCAAGATATCTTAACTGAATTGACTGTTTTGCAAAAAAACTCGTACATTTGGTATGCTTAGTATGAAATATCACTTGAATTTGTAGATCTGTGTCTAAGATGTAAATGTATAGCATAAAGTCATGTAGCTTCTTGTCAAACTTGTATAAGATGCCATGGCTGATAAGAAGAAGAAGTTTATTTCAGCATGATACATGTTTGTACAAATGAGTATAACAATTAGGTGTACATGCCAAAAGTCCTTCATATGCAGAGCATTTCAGGCAAACTTAAGACTAACTTAAGATTAATAAGGCAATAACAATACAGTAATTTTCTACATGTGGTCAATAGGTGAGTTTACAATGAATACAAGAGAATTTAATATTCTATTAGTTCATGCTATATGGCTTTAATAGGTTTGGTAGAGAAGAATTACAGTTTTGATTATTAACCTAAGGTGGACAAAATGGAATGATTAATATTTGAGAAGATTACAGATATTGACCTCTTCAAGGGGGGCTCCTTGGTGTGGTGAAGAGGCTCTTGGTCTGAGGAATTAGACCTGTCGGTCTTCTTCCTCAGATCGAACCTAATTACCCCCCAATCTCCCCTCCTCTATCCCATCCTCCCCTTTTTCCTTTCCTCCTCCCCCTCCCCACCCCTCCCTTTTGCCCTTCCTCTTTTTGGCCTTTGGGATTTCTCCCACAGGCGCGCTAGTTCCTAGGTAGAGGAAAGGATACCGGGGTCCATCCCATTCCATTGAGGTTCTTGGCGGAGGCGTAGTTTGCCGTGGAATCTGGATCGCCTGGGGATGTCCCGATCCCTCTCCTGTAACCCGGAGTAGCTTTGGGTGTCTTTCGGGCGACGGGTATATCTCTGGAAGCCACCTTTCGGATTCCGGGGGTGGTGGCCGAAGGAGGTATGCTTTGTGGCGGATATCCGGCCGCCCTCTCTTTTGTTCACCGAGGTAGCTCGGCAGATGTGAGGTTGCTATCCCGGATTGCTGGTTTACTGGCATGAAGGGTAGGGTATGGCATGGGTTCCATGCTGCATCTGTGCTACTAGCGGTGCTGGGGTCCTCTTGGGCGCGGAGGGAGATTTCCGGCCCTTTCATTCCTCCTGGGAACTATTCCTCCCCGCTCCCCCCTTTTTTTATTCTTTTTTTTATTTTTATTTTCTTTTTTTTTTCTTAAAAACAAAAAGCAATGGAGTAACCTAACCATGGAGAACTCAATTCATGAACCCACTACCCGCGGGCCCCTTCTTGATACCGCACCCCATTCTGACCCTGCCTTGTGTTTAGACCACTCTTCGGACACTCCTGATGCCCCTGTACTTCTTGCTGGTGCTGTTTCCTCACCCGCTTCAGGTACTGGGGCTTCGACTGACTCCTTCGATTTGTCTGAACTCCGCTCTCCTTTCACTATGATTCCGGCTTCTCCCTCTACGGTACGGCAATTTTCGAATCGCCTGCCCATTTCACGCCAAACCAACTCCGGTCCTACTCCTAATGCCAACGTCAATCTCCTGATGATGCTCCTTCGTTACCTTCCCATTCTACTCGGAAAAGACCGACACGTCAAGCACTCCCTCTTCATGCTCAGTTTCGGACCACACAATGAACTAAATTCTTTACCTTAAAACCGACTTCTTCTTCTGCCTACCTTTCTGACCATAGTATTGGCAAAGCGCTCCTGCATCATGTTGGTAGAGATATTTCATTTCATGCTCTCAAGAGCGGTACGCGCATCGTCACTGTCCAATGCTACCCAAGCTCATGATCTTTCTCTCCTTTCGAATATCGATACTACTCCTATCACTATTGAAAAACATCTTTCTTTCAACTCTTGTAGTGGTACTGTCATTCTGCCCCAAACCATAGTCCAACAGAATTTCCAGTCATGTGGCAATGACATTCTTGAACAGCTGGAACTCCAGGATCTCCCAATCCTCAAAGTAGACACTTATGTCCTTCCTGCTCGTGGGCGGAGACGTTACCCTTGCAATGTGGCTCGTTTAACTTTTGACAGCCGAGAACTCCCGTCCTCTGTATATGTCGCGGGACATCGGTTACAAGTTCGAAAGGTGATACCTACACTGCAACAGCGTAGAAATTGCTGGCATTTTGGTCACCCAGCGAAATATTGCAGATCTATGGCCGAATGCCCAGTCTGTGGTGCCGACGACCATTCTAATACATCTTGCAGTCAACCTCCATCTTTCCTTAATTGTAATGAAGCTCACCCTTCGTACTCCCGTCGTTGCCAGGTCTACTTAAATGAATGTGAAATCCGTTGCCTCAAAGAGGCAGAAGGTCTCCCTTATGCTGTGGCAGTTACTCATCTCCGCCTCCAAAGGAGACTATCCCGTGTTTCTTATTCTCGTGTTTCAAAACATCCCCCCACTTCTGGGCTCCCATCTTCTGCAGCCTCCTCTGTTGTTACCCCTCCCATAGCCACTCCAGCACCTAATCCTTTTGCTGGTCCTTGGCTCTGAGTCCCGACTACAACTCAGTCTGTTCTCACATCTTCGCGTCCTTCCTCACAAGCCCCAGTATCGACAAGACCTCGTACGACACCTAATACCAATCGCCCCTCTACTTCTCAGAAGTCCAAAAAATCCACATTGCTCAAATCTTCTTTGCCCCTTCCTTCCCTTCTTCCACCTCCACACTTTACCTTTCCAGTCTCTGTACCTAGTTCTTTCCCTCTCTCTGGCTCTATTATAAGTGGAGATTCACCCTCCTCCTCGTACTATGCCTTCCACCCCCGTCCCCTCCCAAGTTTCTCCCTCTTCTGCCACCTCCTAGGTTTCTGCCTCTTCTGTCCCCCCCCCACACTTCATCTCCAGTCCCTTACACTCTTCCCTCCCCCTCTACTTTGGTACAATCCATTACTGTCCCCAATCTTTACTCACCCTCCTCCTTCTATCTCCAATATGGTCTCCCATCCATCTTTGAATACAGAAACACTTGAAGCCATTTCAGAATATATTGCAGAGACTAAACCTTCAATGGACACTGATTCACTTCGTGTTCCTTCTCTTCCCTCCCCTCCATCTTCACAACCCCATTCTTCGCAATGCTCCGTTCCTTCGCTGCTTGAACGTCTTCCAATGCCACCACACGTTGACTTTTCTAACCCCTCTAGTCCGTAGGTGCCTTTCCCTATGGATTCCTGGTATTTTCTTCATCGCCAATCTTGGCCTATTTTACAGTGCAATATCCGCGGCCTCGGGTAATCGGGGTGAGCTTCAGATGTTGCTTTCCAGGTTTTCCCCTGTTGGTGCTTGCTTACAAGAACCAAAATTACACTCGGCTGTTTTCCAACCTATCTCAGGCTATATTTTATTGTATTCTTCGGATCCTTTCTCAGATGGGACCTTTAATGAAAGTGCCCTTCTTCTACGCAATGATATTCCGTACTGTCAACTATCTGTCCATACCTCGCTGCATTACACTGCAGCCCGTATCCACTTAAATAAGTGGTTTACAATATGTTCTTTATATCTCTCTCCTTCTCGAGCATTTTCTATCCCAGACTTTGCCTTTCTTGTTTCATCCTTACCACCACCACTTCTGTTACTTGGTGTTTTTTAACGCCCAACCATTTCCTCTGGGGGGGGTCTCATTGTGACTCACGTGGCATCCAGTTGGAGGCTTTTCTCGCCTCTCACCCCCTCCATGTTTTAAATACGAGTACTCCCACCCATTTTGATCTTCGTACTCATACTCTCTCTTGCATCGATTTATCAGTCTGCTCTTCCTCCACTGCACTAGACTTCACCTGGTCTGTTCTACCGGACTTACATGACAGCGATCATTTTCCAATCATTTTACTTCTCCTTCCTATTCACCACCTTTCCGTAGCCCTCGCTGGCAATTTGATCGGGCAAATTGGGATCTTTACTCACACCTCACTGCTTTTAGTGAGGTTCCTTCTTAAATTCTCCATTGATGAGCTCCTACACCTCTTCTCGACGTCAGTTTCTACCGCAGCTTCTCATTCTATACCCCAAACCTTAGGCAGGCATTCTCAGAAGTGCGTGCCTTGGTGGTCTCCTGCTTGTGTCTCATGCAGTACGTTTGAAACGCGCTGCTTTGGGGCAGGTACCGTACAATAGAACAGCTGAGAGACTTCTTGATTTTAAGAAGCGTACGATCGCTCGCCTTGTCATCCGTGAAGCTAAACGCACTTGTTGGCGAGACTATGTTTCCACCATCACCTCTGCTTCTTCTATGAGTGCAGTCTGGAAAAAAGTGAGGAAATTGAGTGGTAAATACTCTCCTGAACCCAGCTCCTGTTCTACGGGTCGCTGGTGTTGATGTAGCAAACCCTCTCGAAGTTGCCATTGAACTTGGCACACATCTGGTCCGTATTTCCCGGGGCTCCATCTATGCCCCTCGTTTCTTTCCTCAAAGTCTGCCAGAGAGTTAGTACCCTTGGACTTTTCTTCTCTCAGAGAAGAACAGTATAATGTGCCTTTTATACTTCAAGAACTAGAGGCAACGCTCTCAGCTTGCCGATCATCGGCAGCTGGGCCTGAGGGACATTCATATTCGTATGTTACAACATTTACATCGGTCAAGCCCTTGTAGTCCTCTTACACCTCTTCAATCTTATTTGGGCACAAGGAGTTCTTCCCCAGCTGTGGAAATCTGCCATTGTTCTCCCTTTCCGTAAACCGGGTACTACAGGACATGATGCCTCCCACTATCGTCCCATCGCTCTTACTAGTGCAGTTTGCAAAGTGATGGAACGTCTCGTAATTCGACGTTTAATGTGGTATTTAGAGACACACAACAGTCTCTCCACTCGTCAGTATGGCTTTCGTAAGGGTCGCTCTACCATAGACCCCTTACTACGCTTGGATACGTATGTTCGTAATGTCTTTGCGAATAATCACTCATTTTATTGCCATATTTTTTGACCTTGAGAAGGCATATGACACAACTTGGAGGTATAATATTTTGGCCCAGGCCCCCTCCTTAGGCCTCCGAGGCAATTCTACCATCCTTCCTTAAGAACTTTTTAACTGACAGACATTTCCGTGGTTCGAGTCAATAATGTTCTTTCCCCAGACTTCGTCCAAGCTGAAGGTGTCCCTCAGGGATGTGTTCTAAGCACAACACTTTTTCTCCTTGCTATAAATGATTTGGCCTCTGTTCTTCCACCCAATATTTGGTCATCACTCTATGTTGATGACTTCGCTATTGCTTGTGCAGGCGCTGACTGTCATCTCATTGCAGTTTCTCTCCAGCATGCGGTCGACCGTGTTTCCACTTGGGCCACCACGCATGGGTTTAAATTTTCAAGTACCAAAACTCACCAAATTACTTTCACTAGACGCTCTGTCATCTCCGATCATCTTTTTATCTCTATGGCTCCCGTATCCCGAACGTGATACAGTCAGGTTTCTAGGCCTTCTCTTTGACTGTAGGTTATCCTAGAAGCCTCGCATTACCTCTCTGAAGGCAACTTGTCACAGCCGGCTAAACCTTCTTAAAACCCTTGCTCATCTTTCCTGGGGAGCTGATTGTCGAACTCTGCTTCGCCTACATTCAGCCCTCGTTTTATCGAAACTCGATTATGGTGACCAGATTTATTCTGCGGCCTCTCTTGCTACTCTCTCTAGCCTTAACTCTATCCATCACCAAGGATTACGTTTGTGCCTTGGTGCTTTTTGCTCTTCCCCTGTTGAGAGCCTCTATGCAGAAGCGAATGTTCCATCCTTGTATGATCGCCGTGATGCCCATTGCCTTCCCTACTATGTACGCTCTCACGATCTCCACAATCCTTCCATTTATAGAATGGTCACCGATATTAGTAGACATCTTTATTCGTTCGCCACCCCTGTTTGCTCTGTCCCTTTTCTCTTCACCTACATTCACTCTTGTCTTCCCTTCAGTTTCCACCTTTATATGTTCATGTAGCATCTCACTTTTCCCTACCCCCCTGGGAAGTTCCAGCTGTTCGGTCTGTTCTTTCTCACTCCCTTGTTCGAAAGCTCAACTGCCTACGGTGGCTTCCCGCTCTCTTTTTCTTGATCACTTCCACTCCCATTCTCATGCCACCACTGTGTACACAGATGACTCTAAGTCTTCAGACGGCATCGGATTCGCAGCAGTGTTTCCGGACAGCGTCGTGCGGGGTCATTTACCATCTTCGGCTAGCATTTTTAGTGCTGAATTGTATGCCATTCTTGCAGCACTTATTCGTATCGCATCTATGCCTGTGTCATCATTTGTGGTAGTCTCAGATCCCTTAGTGCTCTACAGGCTATACGAAAATTTGATACATCTCACCCCCTAGTTCTCCGTATCCAACTTTGGTTACGCTGTATCTCTACCAAACATAAAGATATTGTTTTTTGTTGGGTCCCTGGTCATGCCGACGTACAGGGCAATGAACAGGCAGACACTGCTGCGCGGTCAGCAGTACATGACTTACCAATTTCCTATCGAGGTGTTCCATTTCTGGACTATTTTGCTGCAATAGCTTCCCACCTTCGCACCCGTTGGCAACAACGTTGGTCAACCCTGCTCGGTAACAAACTTTATTCTGTTAAACCGTGCATAGGTTTTCTGGCTGTCTTCTTGTCATCAGTGCCGAGGTTGGGAGACCACTCTCTCCCACCTTCGCATTGGCCACACTCGTCTTACTCATGGGTATCTCATGGAGAGGCACCCTGTTCCTCTCTGTGAGCAGTGTCAAGTTCCAGTATCGATTAGCCACATTCTGATAGACTGCCCTCTCTATCAACGCACACGCAGAATTTACCTCCAACGTCGTCTTTGTTCTACTGCTCTCTCATTACCTTCCCTTCTTGCTGATGGACCCTCCTTTAATCCTGACTCTCTCATTGACTTCTTGACAATGACTGATTTAACTCCACAAACTCTGATGATACTTTTCGCACTCCCCTCAGCCCTTTCTAGTTCAGTCTCTTGCTGCCCTTTACCCTTTCACCATCCACTACCCTGCTGTTATCCGTAACCTATTACTCACCCATCTCCCTTTTGCCACCTGATGCCCTCGCTTCCTTCCTGCCCTGCAGCGCTGTATAGTCCTTGTGGCTTAGCGCTTCTTTTTGATTATAATAATAATAATACAGATATTGAGAATAAGTATACTGTATATTGATTATAATGCTTTACCTATGTTCATGATATTGAGCAAATGCATGTATAGTTTTTACATATGTATTTATGATGGTCTGGGATAAGTTAAAGAGATAAATGGTTCTGGAGATTTCTGGCAGAGAATTCCAGACTTTGGGCCCTTTTATATACATTGAGTTTTTGAAAAGATTTGGCTTGACATGGGAATGTCAGGAATGTCAAATTTTTTTTGCCTAGTATTTTGTCTGTGGGTCCTATTGCAACTGTTAAGAAAGCACTTCAGTCAGGATTAATATTAGAATTGATTCTTCTGTAAATGTAAGGCACACAGTAGTACGAGTGAATGTATTGCATAGTGAGTAGGTTTAGGTCTTTGAAAAGAGTGGGGGGGGGCTGTTTCTAGCAGTGGATTGTGTGATCATTTGCACTGCAGCTTTTTGTTGGGTTATTATTGGCTTTAGGTGATTTATTGTTGTGGAACCCCAATCACAAATAGCATAGTTGAGGAAGGGGTAGATCGGTGAATGGTATAAAATAGCGGTTTGTGGTACATAGTAATGTATCTTTGAGAGGATGCCAACTGTTTTACTTTTTTTGTGTGCTGGATATGGGTGTTGAATTTCAGGTTACTGTCAAGTTGTAGACCCATGAATTTTCCTTCGTTATGTTTTGCAATAAGGATGTTGTTAAGCATAATGTTTAGATGGACTTCACTTGCTCTATTCCCAAACTTAATGTAAAAGGTTTCATCTGTATTAAGTGTAAGTTTATTGACAGTCATCCAGGTTGCTATTTTTGTGAGCTCTTTGTTAACAACAGTGTTAAGTGAAGCTAGATTAGGGTGGGAGATGACAAAAGTTATGTCGTCATCAAAGAGAATAGGCATAAGTTGTTGTGATACGCTTGGAAGATCGTCGACATATAAAAGGAAAAGGAGAGGGCCAAGAAGGTTTGCCTGTGGCACACCAGTCTTGTTGAGGAGGTTGTATCCTTGATAGAGATGTATTGCTTTCTATTAGTAAGGTAAGATTTGATATATGCAAGTGCATGGCCTCTTTAACCAGGAGTAGGATGCTGTGGTCTACTGTATCAGAAACTTTCTTAAGGTCAATAAAGAGTCCAAGTGGGTATTCGTTTTTTTCAGGTACTGTGTAAAGTAGGTCTAGCACTTTTATTATTGGGTCATTTGTGCTTTTGTTTCTCCTGAAGCCAAACTGGCAGGGGTTAAGGACATTTTGTGTATGAGCTTCTCAAGGATTTTGGAAAGTAAAGGCAGGTTTGATATTGGCCTATACATGTAGTTGTTTGTCTGTTGGGTCACCACCTTTGTGTATTGGTGTAATCTTTGCTATTTTTAGTGATGCCGGGATTTGTTAAAGAGTAATGCAATGGTGGGTGAAAGCTGCTCATTTGTTCAGTAGTGGTGGTACTTGGATTATATTTCCTGATTTGTTTTTTTAGAGAGTTAATAATCATGGTAACCTCAGTGGTCTCTATCGGTGCAAGATAGAGGGATGCTGGGAAGTTTCCATCTAGATAATCATTTAGCTTGGGGATTAGTATATGGAATCCTACTGGTGAGATTTGATCCTGTAGTTGAGAAGTCATCTTGTTAGCTGTATCAGTAAGCTGGAGTTTCAGTTTGTTTAGTTTAGTTAGTACAATATTACTATTATTATTACTATCATAAAAAAGAAGCGCTAAGCCACAAGGGCTATACAGCGCTGCAGGATAGGGAAGGAAGCGAGGGTATCGGGCGGCAGAAGGGGGGAGGGATGATTAGTAGGTTACAGAAAACAGCGGGGCAGGAAATAGTGCAGGGGTAGAGGGTAGTAAGAGATTGAGGTAGAAAGGGCTGAAGATATTATCAGAGTTTGTGGAGTAAGTACCTCTTCAAGGGGGGCTCCTTGGCGTGGTGAAGAGGCTCTTGGTCTGAGGAATTAGACCTATCGGTCTTCTTCCTCAGACCGAACCTAATTACCCCCCTATCTCCCCTCCCCTATCCCATCCTCCCCTTTTTCCTTTCCTCCTCCTCCTCCCCACTCCTCCCTTTTGCCCTTCCTCTTTTTGTCCTTTGGGATTTCTCCCACAGGCGCGCTAGTTCCTAGGTAGGAGAAAGGATACCGGGGTCCATCCCATTCCGTTGAGGTTCTTAGCGGTGGCGTAGTTTGCCGTGGAATCTGGATCGCCTGGGGATGTCCCGATCCCTCTCCGGTATCCCAGAGTAGCTTTGGGTGTCTTTCGGGCGACGAGTGTATCTCTGGAAGCCACCTTTCGGATTCCGGGGGTGGTGGCCAAAGGAGGTATGCTTTGTGGCGGATATCCGGCTGCCCTCTCTTTTGTCCACCGAGGTAGCTCGGCAGATGTGAGGTTGCTATCCCGGATTGTTAGTTTACTAGCATGATGGGTAGGGTATGGCACGGGTTCCATGCTGCATCTGCACTACTTGCGGTGCTGAGGTCCTCTTGGGCACGGAGGGAGATTTCTGGCCCTTTCATTCCTCCTAGGACCTATCCCTCCCCGGTCCCCCCTTTTTTTTTTCTTTTTTTTATTTTTATTTTCTTTTCTTCTTTCTTTTTTTTTCTTAAAAACAAAAAGAAAGAAGTAACCTAACCATGGCAGCCCTAGTCCATGAACCTGGTACCCCCGGGCCCCTTCTTGATACCGCACCCCGTTCTGACCCCGCCTCGTCTTTGGACCACTCTTCAGACATTCCTCATGCCTCTGTACCTATTGCCGGTGCTGTTTCCTCACCCGCTTCAGGTACTGAGGCCTCGACTGACTCCTTCGATTTATCGGACCTTCGCTCTCCTCTGACTATGCTTCCGGCCTCTCCCTCTACGGTGCAGCAATTTTCAAATCGCCAACCTGTTCCACGTCGGACCAACTCTGGTCCCACGCCTAAATGTCAACGACAATTACCTGCTGATGATACTTCTCCACCTTCTCGTTCTTCTCAGAAACGATCGACACGTCCTTCACTACCTTTCCACGCTCAGTTTCAGACTGAACAGTGGACTAAATTCTTCACTTTACGACCAACTTCCTCTACTGCCTATCTTTCTGACCATAGTATTGGCAAGGCACTCCTACGCCATGTTGGTAAAGATATTTCTTTTCATGCTCTTAAGAGCGGTACGCGCATCATTACCGTACAGAATGCTACCCAGGCTCATGAGCTCTCTCGTCTTTCCCATATCGATACTGTTCCTGTCACTCTTGAAAAACATCATTCCCTCAATTCTTGTAGTGGTACCGTCATTCTGCCCCATACCATAGTTCAACAAAATTTCCAGACATGTGGCACCGACATTCTAGAACAGCTGGAACTCCAAGATCTCCCAATCCTCAAGGTAGACACTTACGTTCTTCCTGCCCGTGGGCGGAGACGATACCCTAGCAATGTGGCTCGTTTAACTTTTGACAGCCGAGAACTCCCATCCTCAGTTTATATAGCAGGACATCGGTTACAAGTTCGAAAGGTGATCCCTACACCACAACAGTGTAGAAATTGCTGGCGATTTGGCCATCCAGCGAAATATTGCAGATCTATCGCCGAATGCCCAGTCTGTGGTGCCGATGACCATTCTAATACGTCTTGCAATCGATCTCCCTCTTGCCTTAACTGTCATGAGGCTCACCCTTCGTACTCTCGCCGTTGTCAGGTCTACTTAAACGAGCGGGAAATCCGTTACCTCAAAGAGACAGAAGGTCTCCCTTATGCCATGGCAGTTTCTCATCTCCGCCTCCAAGGGAGACTCCCACGTGTTTCTTATTCCCGTGTTTCAAAACGTCCCCCACTTCTGGTATCCCATCTTCTACACCCACCTCTGTGGTTACCTCTCCCATAATCACTCCTGTATCTAATCCTTTTGCTGTCCTCAGCTCAGACGTCCCTACTTCAACGCCTCAGTCTAATCTCGCTTCTTCGAGTTCTCTCTTACAAGCCTCAGTGTCGACGAGACCTCGTACGACACCTCTTCCCAATCGTCCCTCTACTTCTCAAAAGTCAAAAAAAGGTCCGGTAACACCTCCTACCCCTCTTCCACCTCCTCATTTTACCCTCCCTGTCTCTGTCCCTAGTTCTTCCCCTCTCACTGGCTCAGTTACAAGTGCAGAGGTTCACCCTCCTCCTCGTAATGTACCTTCCTCCCCTGTTCCCTCCCAAGTTTCTTCCTCTTCTGCCACCTCCCAGATTCCTGTCTCTTCTGTCCCCTGCCACGCTTCTCCAGTTCCCTCCACCCTTTCGCCCCCCCCTACCTTGGTACAGTCCAATACAGTTCCAATCTTTACTCATCCTCCCCCTACCATTCCCAATATTGTCTCCCATACGACATCTCTGAATTCCGAAACACTTGAAGCAATCTCTGAATATATTGCAGAGACCAAACCATCAATGGACACTGATCCACCTTCCGCTCTTTCTCTCTCCTCTGCTCCATCTGCGCAACTCCTTTCTTCACAGCGCACCGTTCCTTCGCTGCTTGAACATTTTCCACTGCCTCCGCATGTGGACTTTTCTAACCCTTCTAGTCCGTAGGAACCCTTACCTGCGGATTTCAAGTATCTTTATCATTGCCAATCATGGCCTTTTTACAGTGGAATATACGCGGCCTCAGGGGTAATCGGGGTGAGCTTCAGATGTTACTCTCCCAGTTTGCCCCTGTTGGTGTTTGCTTACAGGAACCAAAATTACACTCTGCTGTTATTTCTCACATCTCAGGCTATAATTTATTGTATTCTTCAGATCCTTTTCCTGATGGGACCTTTAATGAAAGTGCCCTTCTTCTCCGCACTGATATTCCGTACCATCAGCTATTTGTTCATACTTCGCTGCATTACACAGCAGCCCGTATCCACTTACATAGGTGGTATACGCTCTGTTCTTTATATCTCTCTCCTTCTCGGGCATTATCTATTCCGGATTTTGCCTTCCTTGTTTCGTCATTACCGCCACCGATTCTGTTACTTGGTGATTTTAATGCCCACTATTTCCTCTGGGGGGGGGGTCTCACTGTGATTCCCGTGGAATTCAGTTAGAGGCTTTTCTTGCCACCCACCCCCTCCTTGTTTTAAATACAGGTACTCGCACCCATTTTGATCCTCGGACTCATACTCTCTCTTGCATCGATCTCTCAGTTTGCTCTTCCTCCGCCGCATTAGACTTCACTTGGTCTGTTCTCCCGGACTTACATGACAGTGATCATTTCCCAATCATTCTTACTTCCCCTTCATATTCGCCACCTCTTCGCACCCCACGCTGGCAATTTAATCGGGCAAATTGGAACCTTTACTCACACCTAACTGTTTTTAAAGAGGTTCCTTCTTTGTCCTCCATCGATGAGCTTTTACACCTCTTCTCATCCTCCGTTTTCACCACAGCTTCTCATTCTATACCCCAAACTTCGGGCAGGCATTCTCAGAAATGCGTGCCTTGGTGGTCTCCTGCTTGTGCTCGTGCAGTACGTTTGAAACGCGCTGCATGGGGCAGGTACCGGTACAATAGAACCACAGAGCGACTCCTTGATTTTAAACAGAAGCGTGCGATCGCTCGCCGTGTCATCCGTGACGCTAAACACACTTGCTGGTGAGATTATGTCTCCACCATCACCTCTGCTTCCTCTATGAGTGCAGTCTGGAAAAAAGTACGAAAACTGAGTGGTAAATATTCTCCTGACCTGACTCCTGTTCTGCGGGTTGCCGGTGTTGATATAGCAAACCCACTAGATGTTGCCAATGAAATTGGCAATCATCTGGTCCGTATTTCTCAGGGACTCCATCTATGCCCCTCATTTCTTTCCTCAAAGTCTGCCAGAGAGTTAGCACCCTTGGACTTTTCTTCTCTCAGAGAAGAACAGTATAATGTGCCTTTTACACTTCAAGAACTGGAGGCAACACTCTCAGCTTGTCGATCATCGGCAGCTGGGCCCGACGACATTCATATTCGTATGCTACAACATTTACATCAGTCAGCCCTTGCAGTCCTATTACGCCTTTACAATCTTATTTGGTCACAAGGAGTTCTTCCACAGCTGTGGAAATCCGCCATTGTTCTCCCTTTCGCAAACCAGGCACTACGGGACATGAAACCTCCACTATCGTCCCATTGCTCTTACCAGTGCAGTTTGCAAAGTAATGGAACGCCTAGTAAATAGACGTTTAGTGTGGTATTTAGAGACACACAACAGTCTCTCCACTCGTCAATATGGCTTTCGTAAGGGACGTTCTACCATAGACCCCTTACTACGCTTGGATACGTATGTTCGTAATGCCTTTGCGAATAACCACTCAGTTATTGCCATATTTTTTGACCTTGAGAAGGCATATGACACAACTTGGAGGTATAATATTTTAGCCCAAGCCCACTCCTTAGGCCTTCGAGGCAATCTACCATCCTTCCTTAAGAACTTTTTAACTGACAGGCATTTCCGTGTTCGGGTTAATAATGTGCTCTCCCCCGGACTTTATCCAAGCTGAAGGTGTCCCCAGGGATGTGTTCTGAGCACAACACTTTTTCTCCTTGCTATTAATGATTTGGCCTCTAGTCTTTCATCAAATATTTGGTCATCACTCTATGTTGATGACTTCGCTATTGCCTGTGCAGGCGCTGACTGTCACCTCCTTACAGTTTCTCTCCAACATGCAATCGACCGTGTTTCCAATTGGGCCACCACACGTGGGTTTAAATTTTCCAGCACTAAAACCCACCAAATCACTTTCACTAGACGCTCTGTCATCTCCGATCATCCTTTGTACCTCTATGGCTCCCGTATCCCTGAACGTGATACAGTCAAGTTTCTGGGCCTCCTCTTTGATCGTAGGTTATCCTGGAAACCTCACATTACCGCTCTGAAGGCAACTTGTCACAGCCGGCTGAACCTTCTTAAAACCCTCGCTCATCTTTCGTGGGAGCTGATCGTCGAACCCTCCTTCGCCTACATTCCACCCTTATTTTTATCGAAACTTGATTATGGTGACCAGATCTATTCAGCGGCATCTCCTGCTACTCTCTCTAGCCTTAACCCCATTCATCACCAAGGATTATGTTTATGCCTTGGTGCTTTCCGCTCTTCCCCTGTCGAGAGCCTCTATGCAGAAGCGAACGTTCCATCCTTATCCGATCGCCGTGATGCCCATTGCCTGCGCTACTATGTACGCTCTCATGATCTCCGCAATCCTTCCATTTATAGAATGGTCACTGATATTAGTAGACATTCTTTATTTGTTCGCCGCCCCTGTTTACTCCGTCCCTTCTCTCTTCGCCTTCATTCGCTCTTGTCTTCTCTTCAACTACCACCTTTCTATGTACATGTAGCATCTCACTTTTCCCTACCCCCCTGGGAAGTTCCAGCTGTTCGAGTCTGTTCTTTCTCCCTGCCTTGCTCGAAAGCCCAACTGTCTACGGTCGCTTCCCGCTCTCTTTTTCTTGACCACTTTCACTCTCATTCTCATGCCATTGCTGTGTACACAGATGGCTCTAAGTCTTCTGATGGCGTAGGATTCGCAGCAGTGTTTCCGGACAGCGTCGTACAAGGGCATTTACTATCTTCGGCTAGTATTTTTACTGCTGAATTATATGCCATCCTTACAGCACTTATCCATATTGCATCTATGCCTGTGTCATCATTTGTGGTTGTCTCAGACTCCCTTAGTGCTTTACAGGCTATACAAAAATTTGATACACCTCACCCTTTAGTCCTCCGTATCCAACTTTGGCTACGCCGCATCTTTACCAAGCATAAAGATATTGTTTTTTGTTGGGTCCCTGGTCATGTTGACGTTACAGGGCAATGAACAGGCAGACACTGCTGCGCGGTCAGCAGTACATGACCTACCAGTTTCTTATAGAGGTATTCCATTTACGGACTATTTTGCTGCAATATCTTCCCACCTTCACACCCGTTGGCAACAACGTTGGTCTACTATGCTCGGCAACAAACTTCAGTCTATTAAACCGAGTATAGGTTACTGGCCGTCTTCTTATCACCAGTGTCGGGTTGGGAGACTACTCTCTCCCGTCTTCGCATTGGCCATACTCGTCTTACTCATGGATATCTCATGGAGAGGCGTCTTGCTCCTCTCTGTGAGAATTGCCAAGCTCCATTATCAGTCAGCCACATTCTGTTGGACTGCCCACTTTATCAACGAGCACGCAGAATTTACCTCTGTCGTCGTCTTCGCTCCGCTGCTCTCTCTTTACCTTCCCTTCTCGCTGATGGACCCACCTTTCATCCGGACTCTCTCATTGACTTTTTGACAACGACTGACTGACTTCACAAATTCTGATACCTTCAGCCCTTTCTACTTCAATCTCTTGCTACCCTCTACCCCCGTACTATCCCCTGCCCCGCTGTTTTCTGTAACCTGCTGATCATCCCCCCTCCCTTCTGCCATCCAATTCCCTTGCTTCCTTCCCTACCCTGCAGCGCTGTATAGCCCTTGTGGCTTAGCGCTTCTTTTTTGATTATAATTAATAATGTGGAGTAAGTCAGTTGTTGTCAAAAAGTCAATGAGAGAGTCCGGATGAAAGGTGGGTTCATCAGCGAGAAGGGAAGGTAAAGAGAGAGCAGCGGAGCGAAGACGACGTTGGAGGTAAATCCTGAGTGCTCGTTGATAAAGTGGGCAGTCTAACAGAATGTGACTGACTGATAATGGAACCTGACAATTCTCACAGAGAGGAGCAGGGCGCCTCTCCATGAGATACCCATGAGTAAGACGAGTATGGCCAATGCGAAGGCGGGAGAGAGTAGTCTCCCAACCTTGACACTGGTGACAAGAAGACGGCCAGTAACCTATACTCGTTTTAATAGAATAAAGTTTGTTATTGAGCAGAGCAGACCAACGTTGTTGCCAACGGGCGTGAAGGTGGGTAGCTATTACAGCAAAATAGTCCGGAAGTGGAACACCCCTATATGAAATTGGTAGGTCATGTACTGCTGACCGCACAGCAGTGTCTGCCTGTTCATTGCCCTGTATGTCAACATGACCAGGGACCCAACAAACAACAAAATCTTTATGCTTGGTAGAGATATGGCATAGCCAAAGTTGGATATGGAGAACTAGGAGGTGAGGTGTATCAAATTTCCGTATAGCCTGTAGAGCACTAAGGGAGTCTGAGACAACCACAAATGATGACACAGGCATAGATGCGATACGAATAAAAGCTGCAAGAATGGCATACAATTCAGCACTAAAAATGCTAGCCAAAGATAGTAAATGCCCTTGGACGACGCTGTCCGGAAACACTGCTGCGAATCCAACGCTGTCAGAAGATTTAGAGCCATCTGTGTACACAGCGATGGCATGAGAATGAGAGTGGAAGTGGTCAACAAAAAGAGAGCAGGAAGCCACCGTAGGCAGTTGGGCTTTCGAGCAAGGGAGTGAGAAAGAACAGACCTGAACAGCTGGAACTTCCCAGGGAGGTAGGGAAAAGTGAGATGCTACATGAACATATAAAGGCAGTAACTGAAGGGAAGACAAGAGTGAATGTAGGCAAAGAGAGAAGGGATGGAGCAAACAGGGGCGGCAAATAAATAAAAAATGTCTACTAATATCAGTGACCATTCTATAAATGGAAGGATTGCGGAGATCGTGAGAGCGCACATAGTAGCGAAGGCAATGGGCATCACGGCGATCAGACAAGGATGGAACATTCACTTCTGCATAGAGGCTCTCAACAGGGTGAGAGTGAAAAGCACCAAGTCATAAACGTAATCCTTTGGTCATGGATGGGGTTAAGGCTAGAGAGAGTAGCAGGAGAGGCAGCTGAATAGATCTGGTCACCATAATCGAGTTTTGATGAAATGAGGGCTGAATGTAGGCGAAGGAGAGTTCGACGATCAGCTCCCCATGAAAGATGTGCAAGGGTTTTAAGAAGGTTCAGCCGGCTGTGACAAGTTGCCTTTAGAGAGGTAATGTGGGGTTTCCAGGATAACCTACGGTCAAAGAGAAGGCCTAGAAACCTGACTGTATCACGTTCAGGGATACGGGAGCCATAGAGGTACAAAGGATGATCGGAGATGACAGAGCGTCTAGTGAAAGTAATTTGGTGAGTTTTGGTACTGGAAAATTTAAACCCATGCATGGTGGCCCAATTGGAAACACGGTCGACCACATGCTGGAGAGAAACTGTAATGAGGTGACAGCACCTGCACAAGCAATAGCGAAGTCATCTACATAGAGTGATGACCAAATATTGGATGGAAGAACAGAGGCCAAATCATTTATAGCATGGAGAAAAAGTGTTGTGCTTAGAACACATCCCTGAGGGACACCTTCAGCTTGGACAAAGTCCGAGGAGAGCACATTATTGACTCGAACATGGAAATGTCTGTCAGTTAAAAAGTTCTTAAGGAGAGATGGTAGATTGCCTTGGAGGCCTAAGGAGTGGGCATGGGCCAAAATATTATACCTCCAAGTAGTGTCATATGCCTTCTCAAGGTCAAAAAATATGGCAATAACTGAGTGGTTATTCGCAAAGGCATTACGAACATAGGTATCAAAATGTAGTAAGGGGGGTATGGTAGAACGGCCCTTATGAATGCCATATTGAGGAGTGGAGAGACTGTTGTGTGTCTCTAAATATCACATTAAACGTCTATTTACCAGACGTTCCATCACTTCGCAAACTGCACTGGTAAGAGCGATGGGACGATAGTGGGAGGCTTCATGTCCTGTAGTACCCGGTTTGCGGAAAGGGAGAACAATGGCAGATTTCCACAGCTGTGGAAGAACTCCTTGTGACCAAATAACCCCTCAAGGAAGGTTCTTTGATGTTGGTGAGGGGCTCTTGATTTAGGGAATTGGATCTGTGCTCCAGTTCCCCGAATTAAGCCTGAATGCCTTCCACATCCCCCCCCAGGCGCTGTATAATCCTCCAGGTTTAGCGCTTCCCCCTTGATTATAATAATAATAATAATAATAATTGTGACCAAATAAGATTGAAAAGATGCAAGAGGACTGCAAGGGCTGACTGATGTAAATGTTGTAACATACGAATATGAATGTCGTCGGGTCCAGCTGTCGATGACCGGCAAGCTGAGAGTGATGCCTCCAGTTCCTGAAGTGTAAAAGGCACATTATACTGTTCTTCTCTGAGAGAAGTAAAGTCCAAGAGCGCTAACTCTCTGGCAGACTTTGAGGAAAGAAATGAAGGGCAGAGATGGAGCCCCAGAGAAATACGGACCAGATGATTGCCAATTTCAATGGCAACATCTAGAGGGTTTACTATATCAACACCGGCAACCCGCAGAACAGGAGCCGGGTCAGGAGAATATTTATCACTCGGTTTCTGTACTTTTTTCCAGACTGCACTCAAAGAGGAAGCAGAGGTGATGGTGGAGACATAATCTCGCCAGCAAGTGCGTTTAGCACCACGGATGACACAGCGAGCGATCACACGCTTCTGCTTAAAATCAAGAAGTCTCTCAGTGGTTCTGTTATACCGTTACCTGCCCCACGCAAAACGTTTCAAACGTACCGCACGAGCACAAGCAGGAGACCACCAAGGCACGCATTTCTGAGAATGCCTGCCCGAGGTTTGGGGTATAGAATGAGAAGCTGTGGTTAAAACTGAGGACGAGAAGAGGTGTAAAAGCTCATCAACGGAGGATGAAGAAGGAACCTCACTAAAAACAGTTAGTTGTGAGTAAAGGTCCCAATTTCCCTGATCAAATTGCCAGCGTAGGATACGAAGAGGTGGTGAATATGAAGGGGAAGTAAGAATGATTGGAAAATGATGGCTGTCATGTAAATCCGGGAGAACAGACCAGGTGAAGTCTAGTGCAGCGGAGGAAGAGCAGACTGAGAGATCGATGCAAGAGAGAGTATGAGTCCGAGGATCAAAATGGGTGTGAGTACCTGTATTTAAAACATGGAAGGGGTGGGAAGCGAGAAAAGCCTCTAGCTGAATGCCACGGGAATCACAGTGAGACCCCCCCCCCCCCCGAGAAAATGATGGGCATTAACCCTTTGACTGTTTCAGGCCCCTCTCTGAAACTGTCATTCTATGTCGCCAAATATTCAAAAAAAAAAAATTATTTTTTCTTATGAAAATGTTAAGATTATTTTTCTGAGTGTTTTAGTCCAAAAAAAAATTTTGTGCCATCGGTACTTACCGAGATATAGAGCCGTGAAGTTTGCAGAAAATGAGCCGCGTATGGCAACAGCGGCGACTGCCGCTCACCCGGTAAACTTTAGTTTACTTGTAATTGAAGGTTTTTTGTTTTTTTCACTATTTTATTTTTTCACATAACTTATGTGGCCTATGAGACCAAAGTAAGGTGCAATGTACATATATACACTCGTTGTATATAACACAATAAGCACACAAACATAATTATCAATATATTGTTTACAAAACTTGTTTACAAAAACAAACAAACAAACAATCCTCCTCCTCCTCCTCCTCCTCCTCCTCATCCTCATCCTCCTCCTCCTCCTCCTCCTCCTCCTCCTCCATTGCTTTTGGTCTCAAACTCCTCCAAATCATGAAATTGATCTTCACTGACACTTCCATCTGTGTTAGAGCATCACTTGGGAAGAGAAGAGTCCCAGATTTGCTGGGGAATCACATATTTCTTACCGCTAGACATGCTGAAAATGGACAACTGAAATGGCATTCCCACAATGCACCACTGGCTCCCCGATTTTTTTTATATGGTGCACACTGACCATGGAGACCCATTCTCTCACATGTGGGCCTACCAGCTTTCTCCTGCTTGATTTGAAGCTGCTAGAATTTATGCGTATAAATACGTCAGAAACATTGGCTCCTAAGACGTATTTATACGTCGGAAACAGTCAAAGGGTTAAAATCGCCAAGTAACAGAAGTGGAGGAAGTAATGACGAAACAAGAAAGGCAATATCCGGAATAGATAGTGCTCGAGAAGGAGAGAGGTACAAAGAACAGAGTGTATACCACCTATGCAGGTGGATACGGGCTGCTGTGTAATGCAGCGAAGTACGAACAAATAGCTGATGGTACGGAATATCAGTGCATACAAGAAGGGCACTTTTGTTAAAGGTCCCATCAGGAAAAGGATCTGAAGAATACAATAAATTATAGCCTGAGATGGGATAGATAATAGCAGAGTGTAATTTTGGTTCTTGTAAGCAAACACCAACAGGGAAAAATTGGGAGAGCAATGTCTGAAGCTCACCCCGATTACCCGAGGCCGCGTATATTCCACTGTAAATAGGCCATGATTGGCAACGATAAAGGTACTAGAAATCCGCAGGTAAGGGTACTTACGAACTAGAGGAGTTAGATAAGTCCACATGCTGTGGCAGCGGAAAACGTTCAAGCAGCGAAGGAACGGTGCACTGTGAAGAAAGGAGTTGTGCAGATGGAGAAGAGGAAAGAGAAGGAACAGAGGGTGGATCAGTGTCCATTGATGGTTTGGTCTCTGCAATATATTCAGAGATTTCTTCAAGTGTTTTGGAATTCAGAGACGTCGTATGGGAGACAATATTGAAGATGGAAGGAGGAGGAGTTTGAGTAAAGATCGGAACTGTAATGGACTGTATCAAGGTGGGGGGGGGGCAAAAGGGGGGAGGGAACTGGAGAAGTGTGGGAGAGGACAGAAGAGGCAGAAACCTGGGAGGTGGCAGAGGAGGAAGAAACTTGGGAGGGGACAGGGAAGGAAGGCACAGTACAAGGAGGAGGATAAACCTCCACACTTGTAACAGAGCCAGTGAAAGGGGAAGACCCAGGTACAGAGACCGGGAAGGTAGAGTGTGGAGGTGGATGAAGGGAATGAGGGGTTAAAGGAGATTTTTTGGACTTTGAGAAGTAGAGGGACGATTGGGAGGAAGTGTCGTACGAGGTCTTGTCGATACCGGGGTTTGTGAGGGAGAACATAAAGAAGTGAGAACAGACTGAGTTGTTGAAGTAAAGACATCTGAGCCCAGGACAGCAAAATAATTAGATACAGGAGTGACTATGGGACTGGCATCCGCAGAGGAGGCTGCAGAAGATGGGACCCCAGAAATGAGGGGACGTTTTGAAACACGAGAATAAGAAACATGAGGTAGTCTCCCTTGGAGGCGGAGATGAGAAACTGCCATAGCATAAGGGAGACCTGCTTCTCTGAGGCAACGGATTTCACACTCATTTAAGTAGACCTGGCAATGGCAAGAGTACGAAGGGTGAACCTCATGACAATTAAGGCAAGAGGGAGGTCGACTGCAAGACGTATTAGAATGGTCATCAGTGCCACAGACTGGGCATTCAGCTATAGATCTGCAATATTTTGCTGGGTGGCCAAATCGCCAGCAATTTCTACACTGTTGCGGTTTAGGGATCACCTTTCAAACTTGTAACCGATGTCCTGCTACATAAACAGAGGATGGGAGTTCACGGCTGTCAAAAGTTAAACGAGCCACATTGCAAGGGTATCGTCTCCGCCCGCGGGCAGGAAGAACATAAGTGTCTACCTTGAGAATTGGGAGATCTTGGAGTTCCAGCTGTTCGAGAATGTCATTGCCAAATGTCTGGAAATTCTGTTGGACTATGGTATGGGGCAGAATGACAGTACCACTACAAGAATTGAGGGAATGATGTTTTTTGATAGTGATAGGAATAGTATCGATATGTGAAAGATCATGAGCTTGGGTAGCATTCTGGACTGTGATGATATGCATACCACTCTTAAGAGCATGAAAGGAAATATCTCTACCAACATGGCGTAGGAGTGCTTTGCCAATACTATGATCGGAAAGATAGGAAGTAGAAGAAGTCGGTCTTAAAGTAAAGAATTTAGTACATTGTGTGGTTCAAAACTGAGTGTGGAGAGAGATTGCATAATGTGTCGGTCTTTTCCGAGTAGAATGGGAAGGTAACGAAGTAACGTCATCAGGAGATTGTCGTTGGCGTTTAGAAGTGGGACCAGAGTTGGTCTGGCATGGGACGGGCTGGCAATTCGAAAATTACGGCACAGTAGAGGGAGAGGCCGGAAGCATAGTCAAAGGAGACTGGAGGTCAGACAAATTGAAGGAGTCAGTCGAAACCCCAGCACCTGAAGCGGGTGACGAAACAGCACCAGCAAGAGGTACAGGGGCTTAGGAGTGTCCAAAGAGTGGCCACAAGATGAGGTGAGGTCAGAATGGGGTGCGATAACAAGAAGGGGCCCGGGGATAGCGGGGTCCATGGTTAGGTTGCTTCTTTCTTTTTGTTTTTAAGAAAAAAAAGAAAGAAAAAAAAAGAATAAAAAAAGGGGGGACCGGTGAGGGATAGTTCCTAGGAGGAATGAAAGGGCCAGAAATCTCCCTTCGTGCACAGATGCAGCATGGAATCCATGCCATACCCTACCCTTCATGCCGGTAAACCGGCAATCCGGGATAGCAACCTCACATCTGCTGAGCTACCTCGGTGGACAAAAGAGAGGGCGGCCGGATATCCGCCACAAAGCATACCTCCGTCAGCCACCACCCCCGGAATCCGAAAGGTGGCTTCCAGAGATACACCCGTCACCCGAAAGACACCCAAAGCCACCCTCCGGGATACTGGAGAGGGATCGGGACATCCCCAGGTGATCCAGATTCCACGGCAAACTACGCCACCGCCAAGAACCTCAAGGGAATGAGATGGACCCCGGTACCCTTTTCCCTACCTAGGAACTAGTGTGCCTGTGGGAAAAATCCCAAAGGCCAAAAAGGGAGGGGTGGGGAGGAAAAGAAAAAGGGGAGGATGGGATAGGGAAGGGGGGATTGGGGGGTAATTAGGCTCGGTCTGAGGAAGGAGACCGACAGGTCTAATTCCTCAGACCAAGAGCCTCTTCACCACGCCAAGGAGCCCCCTTTGAAGAGGACAGTATTACTAGCTTTGTTCAATTTGTGAGTGCCCAGGATCTGAGAGCATCTTCCAGGTCTCTCTCTATATCTCCTCTTGTTTCAGTGGATTATCCGGGACAATAAAACGTCTGGTGAAAGTGATTTGGTGTGTTTTAGTACCAGAAAATTTAAACACATGAGTTGTGGCCCAATTGGAAACATGGTTGAAAGCATTCTGGAGGGAAACTGCAATGAGGTGACAGTCAGTGCCTGCACGAGCTATAGTGAAGTCATCAACATGGAGTAATGACCAAATATTAGATCATTTATAGCAAGGAGAAATATTAGATCATTTATAGCAAGGAGAAATATTAGATCATTTATAGCAAGGAGAAATATTAGATCATTTATAGCAGGAGAAAATGGGTGGTACTAAGGACACATCCCTGGGGGACACCTTCAGCTTGGACAAAGTCCAGGGAAAGCATATCATTAACCCAAACACGGAAATGTCTCTCAGATAAGTTCTTAAGGAAAAAGAGCAGATTACTTCAGAGGCCTAAGGAGTGATCATTATTATAATCAAAAGAAGAGCTAAACCACAAGGGTTATACAGCACAGCAGGGCAGGGAAGGATACAGGGGTAATGGGTAGCAAGAGGGAGAGGGATAATTATTAGGTTATGGAGTGTAGTGGATAGTGCAGTGGTAGAGGGTAGCTAAAGATTAAGGTAGAAAGGACTGAGGAGAGTGCTAGAGGCATCATCATCAGAGTTTGTGTAGTAAATCAGTTACTGTCAAAAAGTCAATGAGAGTCTGGATTAAGGGAGGGTCCATCAGCAAGAAGAGAAGATAAAGAAAGGGTAGCACAGTGGAGATGACGGAGGTAAATTCTGCGTGCTCGTTGACAGAGTGGGCAGTCCAACAGAATGTGACTAACAGATATTGGAACTTGACAATTCTCACAGAGAGGAACAGGGCGCCTCTCCATGAGATACCCGTGAGTAAGACGAGTGTGGTTGATGCGAAGACAGGAGAGAGTAGTCTCCCAACCTCGACACTGATGACAAGAAGACGGCCAGAAACCTATACTCAGTTTAATAGAATGAAGTTTGTTATGGAGCAGATCAGACCAATGTTGTTGCCAATGGATGAGAAGGTGGGTAGTAATCACAGCAAAATAGTCTGTGAATGGAACACACCTATATGAAATTGGGAGGTCATGTACTGCTGATCGTGCAGCAGTGTCTGCCTGTTCATTGCCCTGTACACCAACATGACCAGGGACCCAACAAAAAACAATATCTTTGTGTTTGCTAGATACGGCATAACCAAAGCTGGATACGAAGAACTATGGGGTAGGGTGTATCAAATTTTCGTATAGCCTGTACAGCACTAAGGAAGTCTGAAATGACCACAAATGGTGACACAGGCATAGATGCAATATGGATAAGCGCTACAAGAATGGCATACAATTCAGCCATAAAAATGCTAGCCAAAGATAAATGCCCTTGCACGACACTGTCCGGAAACACTGCTGTGAATCCAGCACTGTCAGAATACTTGGAATGATTGGTGTACACTGCAATGGCATGAGAATGAGAGCAGAAGTGGTCAAGAAAAACAGCGGGAAGCTACTGTAGGCAGTTGGGCTTTCATGCATGGCAATGAGAAAGAACAGACACGAGCAACTGGAACTTCCCAAGGGGGTAGTGAAAAGTGTGATGCTACATGAACACAGAAAGGTGGTAACTGAAGGGAAGACGAGCGAATGTAGGCAAAGAGAAAAGGGACGGAGTATACAGGGGCGATGAACAAATAATATTTAATAACATCAGCGACTATTCTATATATATATTTATTTATTTATTTATTAATTTGAACATGATACAGTGAAGTACAAAAGAATACAGTTAAATGCAACATGCCAAAGCCACTTGAATGCATAGCATTATGGGCAGGCTTAAAATTAACTTAAGATTAACTAATCAATGAAGTATTCAGTGGTAAAACATTATTGTAAACAGATAACAAGCACAAATGAGTATTACATAATAGTGAAGGCAATGAGCATCACGGCGATCAGACAAGGATGGAATATTTGCTTCTGCAGAGACTTAACAGGTGAAGAGCGAAAAGCACCAAGGCATAAACGTAATCCCTGGTGATGGATGGGATTAACCCTTTCAGGGTCCGTCCCGTAGATCTACGGCTTTACGTTCAGGGTCCAAACCGTAGATCTACGCCAAAATTCTAGCGGCGTCAAATTTAGCGTGAAAAGGCTGGTAGGCCTACATCTGAGAGAATGGGTCTGGGTGGTCAGTGTGCACACCATAGAAAAAATCTGGACGCCCGCATGGCATTGTGGGAACGCCGGCAAAGTAGCTTTGTTTATTGTGCCTGGCGGCAAGGCAGCTCTCACTCCCCACTCACTCTCCGGGTGAATTCTGACTCTCCTCTTCACAACTTACAGTTCTAAGACTGATGGAAGTGGAGATGAAGACGAATTCTATGGTTTTGAACCATATGGTACCAGTGTGCCATATGGTACCATTGTATCATATGGTACCATTGTATCATATGGTACCATTGTATCATGTGCCATTGTACCATATGGTACCATTGTATCATATGGTGTCATTGTACCATATGGTACCATTGCACCCTATAACACCATTGTGCCATATGGTACCATTGTATTTAACACAATAACTGCACTAATATTTTCATCATTTTGTTTACAATAAACTTGTAAACAAGTTTTGTAAGCAATATAATGATAAACAAATTAGTGCAGTTATTGTGTTGAATACAATGAGTGTACACTTATACAATATACATTATACTGGTCTCACAGGCCACAAATCTTATTAGAAAAAGAAAAAAATTAGAAAAGAAAAGAAAAAAGTATAAAAAACGTAAAATAAAAAAATGGGATTTTGCGGAAGTCACTGATGTTGCCGCCACCCGGTCAACTTCCCGCCGCTGTATCTCGGTAAGTGCTGATCAGAATTTTTTTTTTTTTGTCTTATTACCTTCACAAAAATATACTCTTTAATTCTGTAAGTTTTTTTTTTTTTTTTTTTTCAAAATTTCTTGGACACTGGAGCACCACTTCAGATTTTGGCCTTGGACCCTGAAGGGGTTAAGGCTAGAGAGAGTAGCAGAAGAGGCCGCTGAATAGATCTGGTCACCATAATTGAGTTTCGATAAAATTAGGGCTGAATGTAGGTGAGAGTTCTACGATCAGCTCCCCATGAAAGATGAGCGAGGGTTTTAAAAAGGTTCAGCCGGCTGTGACAAGTTGCCTTCAGAGAGGTAATGTGAGGTTTCCAGGATAACCTACATTCAAACAGAAGGCCTAGAAACATGACCGTATCGCATTCTGGGATACGTGAGCCATAGAGGTACAATGGATGATCAGAGATGACAGAATGCCTAGTGAAAGTAATTTGGCGAGTTTTAGTACTGGAAAATTTAAACCCACGCATGGTGGCCCAATCGGAAACACGGTTGACCGCATGCTGGAGAGAAACTGCAATGAGGTGACAGCCAGCGCCTGCACAAGCTATAGCAAAGTCATCAACATAGAGTGATGACCAAATATTGGATGGAATAAGAAAGGCCAAATCATTTATAGCAAGGAGAAAAAGTGTTGTGCTCAGAACACATCCCTGGGGGACACCTTCAGCTTAGACAAAGTCCGGGGAGAGCATACTATTAAGCCGAACACAGAAATGTCTGTCAGTTAAGAAGCTCTTAACCCTTAAACTGTCCAAGCAGATTTACGTTCATATGCGTAGTGCTCCAAAAGTAGATCTATTAGTAGGTTGGTAGACAGCAACCACCCAGGGAAGTACTACCGTCCTGCCAGATGACTGTGAAACAAAAACCTGTAACTGTTTTGCATGATGGTAGGATTGCTGGTTTCTTTTTCTGTCTCATAAACACGCTAAGATAACAGGGATATCTTGCTACTCCTACTTACACTTTGGTCACACTTCACAGACACGCACATGCATATATATATATACATACATCTAGGTTTTTCTCCTTTTTCTAAATAGCTCTTGTTCATTTTATTTTCTTCTATTGTCCATGGGGAAGTGGAAAAGAAATCTTCCTCCGTAAGCCATGCGTGTCGTATGAGGCGACTAAAATGCCGTGAGCAATGGCTAGTAACCCGTCTCCTGTATACATTTACTAAAAAAGAGAAGAAGAAAAACTTATAAAACTGGGTTGCTTAAATGTGCGTGGATGTAGTGCGGATGACAAGAAACAGATTATTGCTTGAATGTTATAATGAAAAGAGTTGGATGTCCTGGCCCTAAGGCGAAACAAAGCTGAAGGGGGAAGGAGAGTTTCAGTGGGGGGAAATAAATGGGATTAAATCTGGAGTAACTGAGAGAGTTAGAGCAAGGAAGGGGTAGTACAGTAATGTTAAATGATCAGTTATGGAAGGAGAAAAGAGAATATGAATGTGTAAATTTCAAGAATTTTGTGATTAAAGTAAAGGTTGGATGCGAGAAGTGGGTCATAATAAGCGGTATGCACCTGGAGAAAAGAGGAATGCAGAGGAGAAGAGAGAGTTTGTGGAGATGTATAGTGAAAGTATAGAGCCTTTGAACCAAGTGAGAGAGTAATTGTGGTAGGGACTTGAATGCTAAAGTAGGAGAAACTTTAGAGAGGGTTGGTAGGTAAGTTTGGGGTGCCCAGGTGTAAATGATAATGGGAGCCCTTTGATTGAACTTTGTATGAAAGGGGTTAGTTATAGGTAATACAGTATTTTAGAAAAGAGGATAAATTAAGGTATACAACCGATATGATGTAGGGCAAATGACATAGTTTTGGTTGGATTATGTATTGGTAGATAAAAGACTGTTGATAGACTTCAGGAGTACATGTTTAATAGAGGGGCCACAGATATATCAGATCACTTAATAGTTGTAGCTACACTGAGCGTAAAAGGTAGATGGGATCCAAGGAGAATAGAAGCCATCAGGAAGAAGAGAGGAAGGTTTATAAACCTAAAAGAGGAGGCAGTTAGGGTAAGATATAACAGCTATTGGAGGATAGATGGGCTAATGAGAGCATAGGCATGGGTCGAAGAGGTAATGGGGTAGTTAAAAATTAGTGTTAGAGTGTTCAGCAGAAGTTTGTGGTTACAGAAGTGGGTGCAAGGAGGGAAGAGGAGCGATTGGTGGAATGATGATGTAAAAGAGAGTATAAGGGAGAAAAAGGTTAGCATATGAGAATTTTTAAAAAGTAGAAGTGATGCAAGAGGGAAGAGTATATGGAGAAAAAGAGGGGGGGGGGGGGGGGGGTGGGGAGAAGTTAAGAAGTGGTGAAGCAATGTAAAAAGAAGCAAATGAGGAGTGGGGAGATGTATCAACACAAATTTTGGTTGAAAATAAGAAATAAGTTTTTTGGAGTGAGATTAACAAGTAAGAAGCCTAGAGAACAAAATGGGATTTGTCAGTTAAAAATAGGAGGAGGATAGTTTTATAAATGGAAGGTAGAGTATTGGGAAGATGGAAGAATATTGTTGAGGAATTGTTAAATTTTGATGAAGATAGGGAAGCCTGTGATTTCGTGTATAGGGCAAAGGAGGAATAACATCTTGTTAGGATGAGGGAAGAGCCAGTTGTGAGTGGGGGGAAGTTCGAGAGGCAGTAGGAAAAATGAAAGGGGGTAAGGCAGCCGGATTGATGGGATAAAGATAAAATGTTAAAAGCAGGTGGGGATATAGTTTTGGGTGGTTGGTGCAATTAATTAATAAATGTATGGAAGAGGGTAGGTACCTAGGATTGGCAGAGACATGCATAGTTCCTTTGATAAAGGCAAAAGGGGATAAAAGAGAGTGCAAAAATTATAGGGGGATAAGTCTGTTGATGTAACGGTAAAGTGTATGGTAGAGTTATAATTGAAAGAATTAAGAATAGACGGAGAATAGGATAGCAGATGAACCAAGGAGGCTTTAGGGAAAGTAGGGGTGTGTGGACCAGTGTTTACAGGAACCATATAAGTGAACAGTATATAGATAAGGCTAAAGAGGTCTTTGTGGCATTTAAGGATTTGGGGAAAGGGTATGACAGGGTGGATAGGGGCAATGTGGCAGATGTTGCAAGTGTATGGTGTAGGAGGTAGGTTACTGAAAGCAGTGAAGAGTTTTTACGAGGATAGTGAGGCTCAAGTTAGAGTATGTAGGAAAGAGGGAAATTTTTCCCATAAAAGTAGGCCTTAGACAAGGATGTGTGATGTCACCGTGGTTTGTTTAATATATTTATAGATGGGGTTGTAAGAGAAGTAAATGCGAGGGTCTTGGCAAGAGGCGTGGAGTTAAAAGATAAAGAATCACACACAAAGTGGGAGTTGTCACAGCTGCTCTTTGCCGATGACACTGTGCTCTTGGGAGATTCTGAAGAGAAGTTGCAGAGATTGGTGGATGAATTTGGTAGGGTGTGCAAAAGAAGAAAATTAAAGGTGAATACAGAAAGAGTAAGGTTATGAGGATAACAAAAAGATTAGGTGATGAAAGATTGAATATCAGATTGGAGGGAGAGAGTATGGAGGAGGTGAACGTATTCAGATATTTGGGAGTGGACGTGTCAGCGGATGGGTCTATGAAAGATGAGGTGAATCATAGAATTGATGAGGGAAAAAGAGTGAGTGGTGCACTTAGGAGTCTGTGGAACAAAGAACTTTGTCCTTGGAGGCAAAGAGGGTAATTATGAGAGTATAGTTTTAACCAACGCTCTTATATGGGTGTGAAGCGTGGGTGATGAATGTTGCAGCGAGGAGAAGGCTGGAGGCAGTGGAGATGTCATGTCTGAGGGCAATGTGTGGTGTGAATATAATGCAGAGAATTCGTAGTTTGGAAGTTAGGAGGAGGTGCGGGATTACCAAAACTGTTGTCCAAGGGCTGGGAAGGGTTGTTGAGGTGTTCGGACATGTAGAGAGAATGGAGCGAAACAAAAAATGACTTCAAGAGTGTATCAGTCTGTAGTGAAGGGAAGGGGGGGTAGGGGTCGGCCTAGGAAGGGTTGGAGGGAGGGGGAAAAGGGAAAGGTTTTGTGCGAGGGCTTGGACTTCCAGCAGGCATGCGTGAGCGTTTTTTGATAGGAGTGAATGGAGACAAATGGTTTTTAATACTTGACGTGCTGTTTGGAGTGTGAGCAAGTAACATTTATGAAGGGATTCAGGGAAACCGGCAGGCCGGACTTGAGTCCTGGAGATGGGAAGTACAGTGCCTGCACTCTGAAGGAGGGGTGTTAATGTTGCAGTTTAAAAACTGTAGTGTAAAGCACCCTTCTGGCAAGACAGTGATGGAGTGAATGATGGTGAAAGTTTTTCTTTTTCGGGCCACCCTGCCTTGGTGGGAATCGGCCGGTGTGATAATAAAAAAAATAAAATAAATAATATTTTCAAATATAACAAAAAAAAGTAGATCAAAATTTTTTTACACGTTTTCAAATGTAAAACAAAAAAAGAAGATCTACTTTTTTTGCATGCTTTCAAATGTTGAAAAAACGTAGATCTACATTTGGACAGTTTAAGGGTTAAGGAAGGATGGTAGACTGCCTCGGAGGCCTAAGGAGTGGGCTTGGGCCAAAATATTATACCTCCAAGTTGTGTCATATGCCTTCTCAGGGTCAAAAAATATGGCAATAACTGAGTGGTTATTCGCAAAGGCATTACAAACATGCATATCCAAGTGTAGTAAGGGGTCTATGGTAGAACGTCCCCTACGAAAGCCATACTGACTATTGGAGAGACTGTTGTGTGTCTCTAAACACATTAAATGTTGATTTACCAGATGTTTCATCACCTTGCAAACTGCACTGGTAAGAGCAATGGAACGATAGTGGGAGGCATCATGTCCCATAGTACTCGGTTTGTGGAAAGGGAGAACAATGGCAGATTTCCACAGCTGGGGAAGAACTCCTTGTGACCAAATAAGACTAAAGAGTCATAAGAGGACTGCAAGGGCTGACTGATGTAAATGTTGTAACATCCGAATATGAAGGCCGTCAGGTCCAGCTGCCAATGATTGGCAAGCTGAGAGTGTTGCCTCCTGTTCCAGAAGTGTAAAAGGCACATTATAAGATTCTTCTTTGAGAGAAGAAAAGTCTAAGGGCGCTAACTCTCTGGCAGATTTTGAGGAAAGAAATAAGGGGCATAGATGGAGCCCCTGAGAAATACGGACCAGATGATTACCAATTTCAATGACAACGTCGAGAGGGTTTGCTGTATCAACACCGGCAATTTGCAGAACAAGAGCCAGGTCAGGAGAGTATTTACCACTCAGTTTCTGTACTTTTTTCCAGACTGCACTCATAGAGGAAGCAGAGGTGATGGTGGAAACATAATCTTGCCAGCAAGTGCATTTTGTGTCACGGATGACACGGCAAGCGACAGCTCGCTTCTGCTTAAAATCGAGTCTCTTTGTGGTTCTATTGTACTGGTACCTGCTCCACGCAGCCCATTTCAAACATACTGCCCAGCAGGAGACCAAGGCACGCACTTCTGAGAATGCCTTCCCAAGGTTTGGGGTATAGAATGAGAAGCTGCAGTTAAAACTGAGGTCGAGAAGAGGTGTAAAAGCTCATCAATGGAGGACAAAGAAGGAACTTCACTAAAAGCAGTTAGTTGCGAGTAAAGGTCCCAATTTACTCAATCAAATTGCCAGTGTGGGCTATGAAGAGGTGGTGAATACGAAGGCGAAGTAAGAATGATTGGAAAATAATCGCTGTCATGTAAGTCCGGGAGGACAGACCAGGTGAAGTCTAGTGCAGTGGAGGAAGAGCAGACCCAACAGATTGATGCAAGAGAGAGAGTATGAGTATGAGGATCAAAATGGGTGGGATTACCTGTTTTTGAAACATGAAGGGGGTGAGAAGTAAGAAAAGCCTCTTAACTGAATGCCATGGGAGTCGCAGTGAGATCCCCAGAAGAAATGGTGGGCATTAAAATCGCCAAGTATCAGAAGTGGTGGCGGTAAGGACAAAACAAGAAAGGCAACATCTGGGATAGATAATGCCTGAGAAGGAGAGAGAGACAAAGAACAGATTGTATACCACTTATTCAAGTGGATACAGGCTGCAGTGTAATGCAGCGAAGTATGAACAAATAGCTGACAGTACGGAATATCAGTGCGTACAAGAAGGGCACTTTCACTAAAGGTTCCATCAGAAAAATGGATCTGAAGAATACAATAAATCATAGCCTGAGATGGGATGGATAACAGCAGAGTGTAATTTTGGCTCCTGTAAGCAAGCACCAACAGGGGAAAACCAGGAGAGCAACATCTGAAGCTCACCCCAATTACCTCTGAGGCTGCAGATATTCCACTGTAAATAGGCCATGACTGGTAACGAGAAAGATACAAGAAATCTGCAGGTAAAGGTATCTACGGAGTAGAGGGGTTAGAAAAATCCACATGTGGCGGCAGCGGAAAACATTCAAGCAGCGAAGGAATGGGATGCTGCGAAGATAGGAGTTGTGCAGATGGAGGAGAAGGAAGAGAAGGAACATGAGGTGGATCAGTGTCCATTGATGTTTTAGTCTCTTCAGTATATTCTGAGATAACTTCAAGTGTTTTGGAAGACAAAGCTGTTGTATGGGAGACAGCATTGGAGAGAGGAGGAGGGTAAGTAAAGATAGGGACAGGAATGGACTGTACCAAAGTAGAGGGGGACGAAGGGCACAGGGAACTGGAGAAGTGAAGGAGGGGACAAAAGAGTTAGAAACCTGGGAGGGGGCAGAAGAAAAAGAAACTTGGGAGGGTACAGGGGAGGAAGGTACAGTAAGTGGAGAAGGGTTAACCTCCACACTCGTAACAGAGCCAGTGAGAGGTGAAGAACCAGGTACAAAGACTGGAAAGGTAAAATGTGGAGGTAGAAGAAGGGTAGGAGGAGTTAACCCTTTCAGGGTCCTGGAGTTTACCTGGAGAGAGTTTCGGGGGTCAACGCCCCCGCGGCCCGGTCTGTGACCAGGCCTCCTGGTGGATCAGCGCCTGATCAACCAGGCTGTTGCTGCTGGCTGCACGCAAACCAACGTACGAGCCACAGCCCGGCTGATCAGGAACTGACTTTAGGTGCTTGTCCAGTGCCAGCTTGAAGACTGCCAGGGGTCTGTTGGTAATCCCCCTTATGTGTGCTGGGAGGCAGTTGAACAGTCTCGGGCCCCTGACACTTACTGTATGGTCTCTTAACGTGCTAGTGACACCCCTGCTTTTCATTGGGGGGATGGTGCATCGTCTGCCAAGTCTTTTGCTTTCGTAGTGAGTGATTTTCGTGTGCAAGTTCGGTACTAGTCCCTCTAGGATTTTCCAGGTGTATATAATCATGTATCTCTCCCTCCTGCGTTCCAGGGAATACAGGTTTAGAAACCTCAAGCGCTCCCAGTAATTGAGGTGTTTTATCTCCGTTATGCGCGCCGTGAAAGTTCTCTGTACATTTTCTAGGTCGGCAATTTCACCTGCCTTGAAAGGTGCTGTTAGAGTGCAGCAATATTCCAGGCCAAAATCTGAAGGGGTGCCCCAGTGTCCAAGAAATTTTGAAAAAAAAAAAAAAAAAAAACTTACAGAATTAACCCTATCAGGGTCGACAGGCCCTCTCAGAGACTTGCTCTCAGGGTCGGCCAAATTTCAAAAAAAAAAAAAAATTATTTTTTCTTATGAAAAGATAGAGAATCTTTTCCCAATCAAAATGACACCAAAAGTATGAAATTTAATGGAAAACGTATGGAATTATGCTCTCGCGAAGTTAGCGATCTCAACGATGTTGCCCACTTTGAGCCCTATTTTCGGCTAATTCCAGTTTACTTGTCGACAAAAATCATAACAATTTCGCTAGAACTTCATTTTTTCTATCGAATGAGTACAAGAAACCACCATTTTACCGATTTCAACTATCCAGTACAGTGGTCAGAAATTAGCAATTTTGCCAATTTCCCACAAATTTCAAAAGATGCCAATTTCCGAATAGGGTCCAGAATAAACAAGAAAGACATTCCTGGCACTGAAATAACATTTCCTCTGTTCATTACTCACATCCCCAGGCTCCTCTTACATTCTTTTGCTTTCCACTTTGAATTTTTATTCTCACAAAAAAATAGAAGATTTACTGTTATGCAGACTACTGCATTAGTGTAGAAATGGCATAAATAATATCAGCTCACTTGTGAAAGAATATTAGACTCACCAGTTGACGTGTATTGGATGCATAGCATGATTTGTTTACTTTTGAATTTTGGTAAAAATCGAACATTTCTGCTACTTTGAGCTCAATTTCAAGGTGCTTTTCTTTGTAAAACCAGTCAAAATCATCTCAATTTCTGTAACATGTCTTCCATTCTATAAAATGAGACCAAGAAAACTAGAATACAACAATAAATACCATACGAAAATACAGTGCAAAGTCGCTGTTTTAATTCAAAAACACGGTCAGTTTTTTTTTTTTCTCATTACGCACTGTGTGCTGCAGGATTTTTTTTTATACCGCGCACACAGACCACATAGACCCATTCTTTCATATGTAGGCCTACCAGCTTTCTCTCGCTAGATTTGAGGGTGCTAGAATTTAGGCATACTAGTACGTCAAAAACCCTGGTGCGTAAGCTGTACTAGTACGGCCGAAACCCTGAAAGGGTTAAACATAATATTTTTCTGAAGTTAATAAAACAAATAAAAAAAAAAATTCTGATCAGTACTTACCGAGATACAGTGGCAGGAAGTTGACCCAAAATGACCGGGAGGTGACAACATCAGTGACGGCCATTAAATCGCATTTTTTTATTTTAAGCTTTTTATACTTTTTTCTTTTCTTTTCTAATTTTTTCTTTTTCTAGTAACATTTGTGGCCTGTAAGACCAATATAATGTATATTGAATAAGTGTACACTCATTGTATTCAACACAATAACTGCACTAATTTATCATTATATTGCTTACAAAACTTGTTTACAAATTTATTGTAAACAAAATGATGAAAATATTAGTGTGGTTGTTGTGTTGAATACAATGGTACCATATAGTACCATATGGTACAATGGTGCCATAGGGTGCAATGGTACCATATAGTACCATATGGTACAATGGTATCATATGGTACAATGGCACATGATACAATGGTACCATATGATACAATGGTAGAATATGGTATAATGGCACCATATGGTGCAATGGTACCTTATGGTACATTGTACCATACAGTACAATGATACTATATGGTTCATTGTACCATATGGTACTGTTGTATTCAACACAATAAACACACTTATATTTTCATCATTATATTGTTTACAATAATTGTTTACAAAAAAAATATGCAAAAATGTTGTATATTAGTAATGTTCTATTATATATTTACAAATGTACAGCCACTCGACATACTCCTTGAGGTGGATGACAGAGCGCTTTGTCTTGGAAACTGCTGAGTCAGTAGCTAGCTTGCGTTGCCACTCAGTCTTGGCTGGTGTCTCCTGGCACCAACACCTCTTATTGACCATATGGTACATGGTATATGTTACAGGGTACCATATGGTACATTGTACTATATGGTATAGGGTACCATGCAGTACAGGATAACATATGGTGTAGGGTACCATATGGTACAGGGTACCATATGGCACAGGGTACCATATGGTACAGGGTACCATACAGTACAGGAGACCATATGGTGCAGATACAGGAATCCCTATGGAAATAAGTCACCCTGACTTTTTTGGGTTATCCTAGGATTTTATACATATGCTGCTATGTATGATAATCCATGTAATTGTATTTGTGTACACCTGAATAAACTTACTCAAGTGCATGTGGCATTGTAAGTAAGTTTATTTAAGTATATACACAAATAAAGTTACATAAATATCATACTTAGCAGCATATGTTTGGATAACCCAAAAAAGTCAGGAAGACTTATTTCTATTAGGGTCCCTGTACCCTGTACTATATGGTACAATGTACCATATGGTATAATGTACCATATGATACCATTGTATGACATGGCACCAATGTACCATATGGTGCAATGGTACCATATGATTCAAAACCATAGAATTCCTCTTCAACTCCACTTCCATCAGTCTTAGAACTGTAAGTTGTGAAGAGGAGAATCAGAATTCGCCCGGAGAGTGAGAGCTTCCTTGCCACCAGGCACGATGAATAAAGCTGCTTTGGCAGCATTCCCACAATGCCATGCGAGCGTCCAGATTTTTTTCTATAGTGTGCACATTGACCACCCAGACCCATTCTCTCAGATGTAGACCTACCAGCCTTCTCGTACTAAATTTGACGCCGCTAGAATTTTGGCGTAGATCTACGGTTTGGACCCTCAACGTAAAGGTGTAGATCTATGGCATGGACCCTGAAAGGGTTAAAGGAGATTTGAGCAATGGGGATTTTTTCAACTTCTGAGAAGTAGAGGGGCGATTGGGAGGTGTTGTATGGGGTCTTGTCGACAGCGAAACTTGTGAGGGAGAATATGAAGAAATGAGAACAGACTTAGGTGTTGAGGTAGGGACTTCTGAGTCCAGAACAGCAAAAGAATTAGAGACAGAAGTGACTATGGAAGGGGTAACAGAAGAGGCTGCAGATGATGGGACCCCAGAGGTGGGGGGACGTTTAGAAACACAAGAATAAGAAATATGGGGTAGCCTCCCTTGGAGGCGTAGATGAGAAACTGCCATAGCATAGGGGAAACCTTCTGCCTCTTTGAGGCAACGTATTTCTCGCTCATTTAAGTGAACTTGGCAACGGCAAGAACAAGATGGGTGAGCCTCATGACAATTAAGGCAAGAGGGAGGTAGGCTACAAGACGTATTGGATTGGTCATATGCACCACAGACTGGGCAATCGGCTATAGGCCTGCAATATTTTGCTGGATGACCAAAACGCCAGCAGTTTCTACACTATTGCAGTGTAGGGATCACCTTTTGATCTTCTAAATGATGTCCCGCTTTATAAACAGAGGATGGGAGTTCACAGCAGTTGAAAGTTAATCGAGCTACATTGCAAGGGTATCGTCTCCTCCTGCAAGCAGGAAGGATATAAGTGTCTACTTTGAGGATTGGGAGGTCTTAAAGTTCCAGCAGTTCTAGGATGTCATCGCCACATGTCTGGAAATTCTGTTGGACAATGGTATGGGGCAGAATGACAGTGCCACTACAAGAATTGAGGGAATGATGTTTTTCGATAGTGACAGAAATAGTATCGATATTTGAAAGAAGAGAAAGGTCATGAGCTTGGTTAGCATTCTGGACAGTGATAATTCATGTACTGCTCTTGAGTGTGAAAGAATATATCTCTACCAGCATGGCATAGGAGCGCCTTGACAATACTATGGTCGGAAAGATAGGCAGTAGAAGTAGGTCATAAAGAATTTAGTCCATTGTGCTTTCCGAAACTGAGTGCGGAAAGGGAGTGTGTGACGTGTCAGTCTTTTCTGAGTAGAATGAGAAGGAAGCGAAGAAGTATCATCAGGCAAATGTCGTGGGTGTTTAGGAGTGGAGCCAGAGTTGGTCCGACGTGGGACGGGCTGGCGATTCGAAAATTGCCACACCATAGAGGGAGAGGCCGGAAGCATAGTCAAAGAAGAGTGGAGGTCAGACGTATTGAAGGAGTCAGTCGAAACGCCGGTACTTGAAGCGGGTTATGAAACAGCACCAGCAAGAGGTACAGGGGAATTAGAAGTGTCCGAAGAGTGGTCAAAAAATGAGGCAGGGTCAGAACAGGGTGCAATATCAAGAAAGGGCCCAGGGGAAGCAGGATCATGGATTGGGGACTGCATGGGTAGATCACTCCTTTCTGTTTGTTTTTTTAGAAAAGAAAGAAGGAAAAAAAAAGGGGGGGGAACATGGAGTAATAGCGCCTAGGAGGTGTAAAAGGGCCGTAAATCCCCCTCCGCATCCAAGAGGACCTCAGCACCGCAAGTAGTGCAGATGCGGCATGAAACCTGTGCCATACCCTACTCTTCATGCCAGTAAACCAGCAATCCATGATAGCAACCTCACATCCACCGAGCCACTTCGGTGGACAAAAGAGAGGGCGGCTGGATACCCACCACAAAGCATACCTCCTTTAGCCACCACCCCCTGGAATCTGACAGGCAGCCTCCAGAGATACACTCGTCACCCAAAAGACACTCAAAGCCACCCCCAGGGAGACCGTAGAGGAATCAGGACATCCCCAGGTGATCCAGATTCCACGGCAAACTACACCACTGCCAAGGACCTCAATGGAATGGGATGAACCCCGGTACCCTTCCCCCTACCTAGGAACAAGATTGCCTGTGGGAAGAATCCCCAAGGCCGAAAAGAGGAAGGGAATAGGGAAGGGATGGGGAGGAGGAGGAAAGGGCAAAAGGGAGGATGGGGGGTAATTAAGTTCAGTCTGAGGAAGGAGATCGAAAGGTCCAATTCCCCAGACCAAAAGTCTTTCACCATGCCAAGGAACCCCCCTTGAAGAGGTTCACCTCAAGATGATGGCAAACCTGACAGCCCTTCACCTCAAGACATGTATATGCGTTTGGTTGTAAATTTCAGCCATTCACTTTGGAAGCGGCAGTGATGAACTTTCTTGTTTAACCCTTCATCGCGCAAGGGGTCCGAAAATTTGAAATTCGAACTGAACTCCCTATGGTGGATAGAGTAACTCAATACAAGGTCACTGATCCCATATAAATTGATTTCTGATGGTTAGTTTTCGAGCAATTGCCAATCTCCGAAGACCGAAAATATTAGGCCGCCCCCGACAAAGTGATTAAAAAATTCTATGTTGCAAACTTGCAATTGTTAATAAAACACACCAAAACAATTTTTTAAATTTAATATACAAACAGACAATATAAAAAACATAAATGGAACTTGTACAAAACATTTCTTAATTTTAAAAAAAAAAAAAAAGGGAAGCAAATATAAACAATCCAAAATTTGCAAAGTGATGCAAGTTCAACCCCTATATTCCTGAGTTTTCATTTGAAGCCCAAATGATTCTATATTGCAAATTTTGGCAAGATGAAAGTCTGTGAAACAATTTCTATCAGTCTTTAGCCAGATTTACTTTGCATACACTACAGACGAATGACATGTTACCGTTTTTTTCAGGTGCTGCAAACTTCAAGTAAACGGCCTTTGCCCTGCCTTTGGGGGAATGCATTAATAATTCTTTCCTAACCCCCGTCATCGGGCTTTTCTGACTTCCCCTCCCAGGTTTCACTAGCCAACCCCAATGGAAGAATGGTGAATTAGTTGGTAAAGGGTCTTGGAGTTGTTTTTTAAGGCGCCCCCTCTAAGGTTTTGTCCTTTAGACCTTTGAAATTTTCAGAGATAAATTCCTGAAATATTTTCAGTTGCATGCACTTTTGCTTTATTGCTCGAGAATCACGGCAAAAAACACCCCATCACAAACAAACAATAATATGGCAAATAGCCGCAGTACCAAATTTTTGTTTTCATTGGTGTTTTGTACAGATGCCCCAAAAATTTGTTTTTTAAATACCCCATTTGGGGCATTAATTTTCTTGATGACTGCAGGGAAACGATATTTTTCTTTCCTCTTTGTACCCTTGTTATATCCTCAAAAGACCAGGCTCGCCCCCCAATATCATTGTCATAAAGTCACAATTTTGGGGTGTCCTTCCATCGACAACAAGGACACCATCATTGTTGTTGAAGAAAAAATTGCCCGACCACACTTTTTTTTCCATTTTTTGATACCCCCACCAATGTGGCTCCCACATCTTTTGTCACGTACGTTCCCAGTGTATCTGCAGTTATATTTATCTCTTGTAGTTTTGCCCAAAGGGCATACTTGGGAAAAAAAATTTGTCACATAGATTGCTGATTTTTTCTTGTTCATAGTTTGTGCAAGTACCCAAAAAAATTTTGTACTTATTTAAGTTTAATCTTCCTTGGCAGCTGTATGGGGTGGTGTCAAAGTTGTTGTGCCCTTTATCATGGTAATCATGTATGGTCCCTTGACTTGCAAAGACAAAAAAGTTTGAAACCCCCCTTTTCTGGTTTTGTTTTGATTCCCTTAGGTTTCCAGCAGTTTTTCCCTTGAAAACCCAAACCATGACTTCACAAAAAGATTTGGGGTGTAGCTGGGAATTTTTTAAGCAAGCTTAGTTAGTTCAGTTAAAACCTTTCTTTTTAGAATCTGTCATTTTCCTTTTTTGTGTTGTCATTGAAAAAAACTTCTAAATACCTAAACCCTTTGCGCCATGCATCTGCAACCTGTTTGGGTCCTAAAAGCAATTTCCAATAGTCTTTGAGGGATGGTATGAATTAATACCCCTGAACAACAAAATACCCATGAAAACCCCAGATCTCTTCAGAATCTGTTGAAAAAGTACTATTACTTTTTTTTGCCTTTTATAAAATTTTTTTGATATTATTTACACATGGGTGAGTAACGAACATCGAAATACTCATATGGAGACCTAAGCAAAAGGCTTTTTTGTTCATAGCCGGGAAAGGATCTTTTCAATTCATCTACGTCCCTCAGATAAACCTGAAAAACAATATTTTCAATTCTTTCCCCACCGGGGATCCTTTCCAAACCTAAAAGTTTTCTTTTTCCTCATTACTTTCTGCTTTTTTTGGGTGGCCTTTCTTCCCTTTTTTTCCTCCTCACATCAGTTGACATCTCTCTCCTTGCATCCGGGGGCAAGTATTCACACCACATCCAGCAATTCGGTTTTGTCTACCTCGGTTCCGATCAAATGCTTCAGAAACGCAAATACCCCGACCTCGGTCGACTGCTCCCCATAAAACACCCCCTATGGAACTGGAAGGAAATAGAAACCTCCTGTAAAATCCAGACCCCTACAAGTTCAATATGCAATTGAAAAATTTTTTTTAAAAATTTATTTGACAAAATTGACATTCCCCCAAACTCGCGCAATCCGAAATAATTCGGACAAAAAACTTTCACTTTTTTCAACTGCAGCTACACTCATATTATGCTTCACATGGGCTTTAGGTATAACAAAATATCCAAACTTTTTCATGTAAGCACTAAAAACACAATCATACTTTCCGACATTGTAGAATGTAAATCCAAGATAGATTTCAAGGGGGGAGGAAAAATGTGCGGTTTCGAAGCCCAACCGCAGTGTTTATATTTTTATCTCCAACCAATGGGGAAGGCGCAGAAGCAACTTACTTAGCAAGAGACTCAGGGGAAAGGGTTTTGATTGGGTTTGGGAAATAAAGAACGGGGGCTGGCCGCGCGGGGGGCGAAGTATGACACCGCCAAAAACACTAATCAATACCCAATTTTTTCGCCCAACCGAAAAGGGTTTAATCAAGCATTAACTTTATTAAGGTATTCTAAAAAACCATCTTAATCTGGCAAAATCACTAACCGGCCCCTACAGGTCCCAAAGAGGGAGACCCGTACGTATAAATTTTTTTTGTACATCCAAAAAAAATGGGGTTGCAAGAATTACAGTACATATGGGGATATTATTATTATAATCAAGGGAGTGCTAAACCCATAGGACTATGTAGCACATATGGGGGTAACATCAGTATTTTACATTCTAGCACTGCAGGAGACATAGCAGTACAGTACAGTGGAACCTGTACAGATCTGTTTGTGACTTGAAAAAGCCCACTGTGTGGGCAAAACGTTGTCATTATACTGCATATGTGTTTATATTTCCATTGTGTCGGTATTTTATACCATTTATGCATTTCCACATTCAAGGAGTATTTTGTCCTGTCTCCAGACAAACTCTCGTCGGCTGCCGCAGCCACCACATATATGATATATTTTATTCATTCTGGATTATATATCAGGTTTCTATGTTATTTATATTGTTTGTTATGTCATATTAGATGAACTGTGATAGATAAATAAGCCGTATAGATATTAGCGAAATTATTCATGAAGTATTTTGTCCGGTCTCCAGACACACTCGTCCACTGCCGATGCTGCCCATACCATTACATGAATTACATATTTTATTAATTTTAGAGCATATATCAGGTTTCTATGATATTTATATTGTTTATTATGTCATATTAGATGAAGTGAGATAGATAAATAAGCCGTAGAGTTGATATTAGTGAAATTATTGAAGTACAGAATTCCACTGGAAAGGATTAATTGCATTTCAGTTAATTTAATTGAGGAAAATTGACTCTGCAAATGAGAAAATCCAGTTGTGAGGAAGATCATGGAATGGCTTAAACTCGCAAGTATTTTTATTATAATCAAAAACAAGCGCTAAACCACAAGGGCTATACAGCTCTGAAGGGCAGGAAGGAAGCGAGAGTATCAGGTGGCAAAAGGGAGATGGATGAGTAATAGGTTACGGAGAACAGTGGGGCAGTGGATGGTGAAAGGGTAGAGGGCAGCAAGAGATTGAGGTAGAAAGGGCTGAAGGGAGTGCGAAAGGTATCATCATCAGAGTTTGTGGAGTAAATCAGTCGTTGCCAAGAAGTCAATGAGAGAGTCAGGATTAAAGGAGGGTCCATCAGCAAGAAGGGAAGGTAAAGAGAGAGTAGTAGAGCGGAGACGACGTTGGAGGTAAATTCTGTGTGCTCGTTGATAGAGGGGGCAGTCTAACAGAAGGTGGCTACTCGATACTGCTCACAGAGAGGAACAGGGTGCCTCTCCATGAGATACCCATGAGTAAGACGAGTGTGGCCAATGCGAAGGCAGGAGAGAGTAATCTCACAACCTCAGCACTGATTCAAATTCAAATTCAAAATTTATTCTCTATAAGGATTACAATGCTGAGTTTACAGAATTTGGTTATTGTGTGGTTTACATGTAGTAAAATAATAATTACAGTGTACCACTAGAACACCTAGCATGGCTAGGCATTTCGGGCAGACTTAAATTAAATCTTAAGTTTAAAATATTACAAAATTATGAGGTTAGTTGGTATTATGGCTAAGTGACTAAATACTAGTTTGTGAGTTTAACAATGTGAATGCCTTTGTTTTGGCACTATACTACATAGTTTCAGTATTGGAGTATCACAGGCCAACTTATGACTAGTTAAGATTCATTATTTTGAGATTGAGATTGATATTTCTGTTTATGGTCAAATGGGTGAGTGAGTGTAAGTGTTCACCACCAGGTGGTATTCGTGTAATTAGTTGACAGGGTGTATCAGGGAGATAAGATGTTTTCTGATGGTAGTTTTGAAGGTGATGAATGTGTCTGCAGTTTTAGAATTTTCAGATAGGGTGTTCCAGATTTTAGGGCCTTTGACATACATTGAATTTTTGTAAAGGTTTAGTCGGACACGGGGAATGTCATAGAGATGTTTGTGTCTGGTGTTGTGCCTGTGGGTTCTGTCGCAACTATCAAGAAAGCGTTTTAGGTCAAGGTTAATATTGGAATTTAAGGTCCTGTATTATTATTATTATAATCAAAAAGAAATGCTAAGCCACAAGGGCTATACAGCTTAAGGTCCTGTAGATGTAGATTGCACAGTAGTAAGTGTGGATGTACTGAACAGGGAGTAAGTTTAGATCTATGAAGAGTGGGGGGGGTGTGTTGCCAAGGATGGGATTTAGTGATTATTCTTACTGCGGCTTTTTGTTGGGTTATTATTGGCTTTAGGTGTGTTGCTGCAGTTGAACCCCAAGCACAGATAGCATAGGTGAGGTATGGATATTTAAGTGAATGGTATAGTGTGAGAAGGGCAGTTTGCGGCACGTAGTATCGTATCTTGGAGATGACAAGAAAACGGCCAGTAACCTATGCTCGGTTTAATAGAGTGAAGTTCGTTACCGAGTAGAGTTGACCAACCTTGTTGCCAACGGGTGTGAAGGTGGGTAGCTATTACAGCAAAATAGTCTGGAAATGGAACACCTATTTATAAAATTGGTAGGTCATGTACTGCTGACCTCGCAGCAGTGTCTGTGTGAGGGAAAAGTTCAATAGATAGGAGTAGAGATATAGTAACGATAGTTTCATTACCGGCTACTAGTTAAGGTAGGGTAAGTCACGCTCCCGTTTTTCCCTCCTTTTCTCCCCCACCCCTAAAGTGATAGTTTGATTGCCAGCTGCTTGTTAACGTAGGGTCAGTCTAGCTCCCGCTATCCCTTCCCCTCCCTCTCCCCCCCCCCCCCCGAAAGGTGACGTGTGGGGCTCTGGTCATACAGTAAATCACTCGACTCACAGCTCCCAACTCTACTGTAAGTACATGCCTGCCTTGTATTCTAGTGGATTTATTGGTTGAAAGCTTCACTTTTGATCAATAATAAACTTAGTCTTTTCAGTCTTACTCTAGGTTGACTGTTGTAATAATCACCACGTCTTTTGAGTAATGTACACTGCCATGGAGAGTGATTATTTAAGCAGTGGGTAACCTGTCTATCTTTTCAACTTGGATGACAGTGAGGGTCACCTGTCAATCAACGAGCAGAACAGGAGAAGGACTAATGTCCAGAGACTTCTCCATTTTGGATTTAAGTACCTGTGCACCTGTATGAAATTGCAGGACGTAACTCCACAGCATTGCAGCGGTAAAGAACCTGCTTTCCTGTCATCGGGAGAGATTACTCACTGGTATACTGTGAAGAACTAGCCAGTGGATGGTCACCAACACCTGCGACCCCCCCCCCCTTATCATCAGCAATGGCTATGATTTCAACAACAGTGTCACCAACACCAGACACCCTTGTAGATATTAGCGTTGAGTTCAAATGTTATTTTATTCATTTCATTTTTCATTCAAATAGGATATACCTTTCATGTTTTATTGTTTTATGTTTGATTTAATGAATAGTGTTTATCTTTGTGGATTATTATTTCTTTTTCTATTCATTAATTTTCCTGAGGAGCCAGCCAGCCTGAGTAATACTGTCTGAAGTTGTTACAGGACTGAGTAAGCCTTCACAGTCTTCCTGTTCATTGCCCTGTACGTCAACATGACCAGGGACCCAACAAAAAACAATATCTTTATGCTTGGTAGAGATACAGTGTAGCCAAAGTTGGATACAGAGTACCAGGGGGTGAGGTGTATCAAATTTCTGTATAGCCTGTAGAGCACTAAGGGAGTCTGAGACAACCACAAATGATGACACAGGCATAGATGCGATACGAATAAGTGCTGCAAGAATGGCATACAATTCAGCAGGAAAAATGCTAGCCGAAGATAGTAAATGCCCTCGCACGACGCTGTCCGGAAACACTGCTGTGAATCCGACGCCGTCAGAAGACTTAGAGCCATCTGTGTACACTGCGATGGCATGAGAATGAGAGTGGAAGTGGTCAACAAAAAGAGAGCAGGAAGCCACCGTAGGCAGTTGGGCTTTCGAGCAAGGGAGTGAGAAAGAACAGACCCAAACAGCTGGAACTTCCCAGGGGGGTAGGGGAAAGTGAGATGCTACATGAACATATAAAGGTGGTAACTGAAGGGAAGACAATTATTATTATTATTATAATCAAAAAGAAGCGCTAAGCCACAAGGGCTATACAGCGAAGGGAAGACAAGAGCGAATGTTGGCAAAGAGAGAAGGGACGGAGCAAACGGGCGGTGAACAAATTAAGAATGTCTACTAATATCGGTGACCATTCTATAAATGGAAGGATTTCGCAGATTGTGAGAGCGTACATAGTAGCGAAGGCAATGGGCATCACGGCGATCAGACATGGATGGAACATTCGCTTCTGCATAGAGGCTCTCAACAGGGGAAGAGCAAAAAGCACCAAGGCATAAACGTAATCCTTGGTGATGGATGGGGTTAAGGCTAGAGAGAGTAGCAGGAGAGGCCGCTGAATAGATCTGGTCACCATAATCGAGTTTCGATAAAATGAGGGCTGAATGTAAGCGAAGGAGAGTTCGACGATCAGCTCCCCATGAAAGATGAGCAAGGGTTTTAAGAAGGTTCGGCCGGCTGTGACAAGTTGCCTTCAGAGAGGTAATGTGAGGTTTCCAGGATAACCTACAGTCAAAGAGAAGGCCTAGAAAACCTGACTGTATCACGTTCAGGGATACGGGAGCCATAGAGGTACAAAGGATGATCGGAGATGACAGAGCGTCTAGTGAAAGTAATTTGGTGAGTTTTGGCACTGGAAAATTTAAACCCATGCATGGTGGCCCAATTGGAAACACGGTCACAATGAGACCCCTGCAGAGGAAATGGCGGGCATTAAAATCGCCAAGTAACAGAAGTGGTGCTGGTAAGGATGAAACAAGAACGGCAAAATCTGGGATAGAAAGTGCCTGAGAAGGAGATATGAAGAACATATTGTAAACCACTTATTCAAGTGGATATGGGCTGCAGTGTAATGCAGCGAGGTATGGACAAATAGTTGACCGTACTGAATATCATTGCGTAGAAGAAGGGCACTTTCATTAAAGGTCCCATCTGAGAAAGGATCTGAAGAATACAATAAATTATAGCCTAAGATAGGTTGGAAAACAGCCGAGTGTAATTTTGGTTCTTGTAAGCATACACCAACAGGGGAAAACCTGGAAAGCAACATCTGAAGCTCACCCCAATTACCCGAGACCACGGATATTCCACTGTAAATAGGCCATGATTGGCAATGAGGAAAATACCAGGAATCCATAAGGAAGGGCACCTACAGACTAGAGGAGTTAGAAAAGTCTACGTGCGGTGGCATCGGAAGACGTTCAAGCAGCGAAGGAATGGAGCGTTGTGAAGAATGGAGTTGTGGAGATGGAGAGGGAAGAGAAGGAACAGGAGGTGGATCATTGTCCATTGAAGGTTTAGTCTCTGCAATATATTCTGAAATAGCGTCAAGTGTTTCTGAACTCAAAGGCATTGTATGGGAGACAATATTGGAGATAGAAGGAGGAGGGTGAGTAAAGATTGGGACAGTAATGGACTGTACCAAAGTAGGGGGGGGACGAAAGCGTGTTGGGAACTGGAGAAGCGTGGTAGGGGACAGAAGAAGCAGAAACCTGGGAGGCTGCAGAAGAGGGAGAGACTTGGGAGGGGACAGGGGAGGGAGGCACAGAACGAGGAGGGGGGTGAACCTCCACACTTGTAACAGAGCCAGTGAGAGGGGAAGAACCAGGTACAGAGACTGGAAAGGTAAAATGTGGGGGTGGAAGAAGGGAAGGAGGGGGCAAGGAAGATTTGAGCAAAGGGGATTTTTTGGACTTCTGAGAATTAGAGGGATGATTGGTAGAAGGTGTCGTACGAGATCTTGTAGATACTGGGGCTTGTGAGTGAGAACTCAAAGATGTCAGAACAGACTGAGGTGTTGAAGTAGGGACGACTGAGCCCAGGACAGCAAAAGAATTAGATACAGGAGTGACTATGGGAGGGGTAACAACAGAGGAGGCTGCAGAAGATGGGACCCCAGAAGTGGGGGGACGTTTTGAAACACGAGAATAAGAAACACAGGGTAGTCTCCCTTGGAGGCAGAGATGAGAAACTGCCATATTATTATTATTATTATAATCAAGGGGAAGCGCTAAACCAGAAACTGCCATAGCATAAGGGAGACCTTCTGCTTCTCTGAGGCAACGGATTTCACACTCATTTAAGTAGACCTTTCAACGGCGAGAGTACGAAGGGTGAGCCTCATGACAAGGCAAGAGGGAGGTCGACTGCAAGACGTATTAGAATGGTCGTCGGCACCACAGACTGGGTATTCGGCTATAAATCTGCAATATTTCGCTGGGTGACTAAATCGCCAGCAATTTCTACACTGTTGCGGTGTAGGGATCACCTTTCGAACTTGTAACCGATGTCCTGCAACATAAACAGAGGACGGGAGTTCACGGCTGTCGAAAGTTAATCGAGCCACAGTGCAAGGGTATCATCTCCGCCCGCGGACAGGAAGGACATAAGTGTCTACTTTGAGGATTGGGAGATCCTGGAGTTCCAGCTGTTCAGGAATGTCATTGCCACATGTCTGGAAATTCTGTTGGACTATGGTATGGGGCAGATTATTATTATTATTATAATCAAAAAGAAGCGCTAAGCCACAAGGACTATACAGCGCTGCAGGGCAGGAAGGAAGTGAGGGCATCAGGTGGCAAAAGGGAGATGGATGAGCAACAGGTTACGGATAACAGCGGGGCAGTGGATGGTGAAAGGGTAAAGGGCAGCAAGAGACTGAACCAGAAAGGGCTGAGGGGAGTGCGAAACGTATCATCAGAGTTTTGTGTGAGTAAATCAGTTCGTTGTCAAGAAAGACAATGAGAGAGTCCAGGATAAAGAAGGTCCATCAGAAAGAAGGGAAGGTAAAGAGAGAGTAGTAGAACGAGACGACGTAGAGGTAAATTCTGCGTGCTCCGTTATATAGAGGGCAGTCAAACAGAAGTGTGGCTAATCGATACGGAACATGACACGGCTCACAGAGAGAACAGGCTGGCCTCTCCATGAGAATACCCATGAGTAAGACAGTGTGGCCAATTGCCGAAGAGCGGGAATATAGTGGAGTCTCCCAACTTCGGCACGATGACAAGAAGACGGCCTTAACCTAAGCTTCTGTTTAATAGAATGAAGTTTTGTTACCGAGCCAGAGTTGACCAACTTGTTGCCAACGGGTGCGAAGGTGGGTGTAGCTATAGCACAGCAAAAAAGTCAGAAAGGAACACCTCATAGGAAATTGGTAGGTACATAACCTGCTGACCCGCTCAGCAGTGTCTGCCTGTTCATTGCCTAGAACGTCGACATGACGCAGGGTGACCCAACAAAAACAATATCTTTATGTTTGTTAGAGATACGGCGTAGCCAAATTGGATACGGAGAACTATGGGATGAGATGTAAACAAATATTCGTATAGCCTTAGAGCACTAAGTTGAGTCCTGAAGAACTACGTCAAATGATGACACAAGGCATAGATCGAATACGAATAAGTGCTGCATAGAAGGCATACAGTTCAGCAGTAAAAATGCTAGCTGAAGATAGTAAATGCCCTCGTACGACGCTGTCCGGGAAACACTGCTTGCGAATCCGACGCCTCAGAAACTTAAGAGCCATCTGTGTACACAGCGTGGCATGAAGAATGGGAGTGGAATTGATCCAAGAAATAAAACAGAGAGCGGGAAGCCCACCGAAGGCAAGTTGAGCTTTCGAGCAGGGAGTTGAGAAAGAACAGACCCGAACAGCTGGACATCCCAGGGGGGCAGGGAAAAGGTTGAGATGCTACATGAACATATAAAGTAGGTCACTGAAGGGAAGACAAGAGTGAAATGTAGGCGCAGAGAAAAGGACGGAGCAAACAGGGCAGCGAACGAATAAATGAAGTCTACTAATATCGTGACGCATTCTATACATGGAAGGAATTGTGTAGAATCGTGAGAGCGTACATAGTAACGAAGGCAATGGGCATCACGGCGATATGACAAGGATGGAACATTGCCTTCTGTATAGGCCTACTCAAACAGGGAAGAGCGAAAAGCACCAAGGCACAAACGTAAGCCTTGTGAATTGGATAGAGTTAAGGCTAGAGAGATAGCATGAAGGCCCGCGGAAATAAATCTGGTCACCTTAAAACGGAGTTTCGATAAAACGAGGGCTGAATGTAGGCGAAGCAGAGTTCGACGATCACTCCCCAGGAAAGATGAGCAAGGCGGTTTTAAGAAGGTTTAGCCGGCTGTGACAAGTTGCCTTCAGAAGAGGTAATGTGAGGTTTCCAGTTAACCGACGGTCAAAGAGAAGGCCTAGAAACCTGAAACTATCACTTTCGGGATACCTGGAGCCATAGAGATACAAAGGATTGATCGTAGATAAAGAGCGTTCTAGTGAAAGTAATTTGGAGAGTTTTGGTACTTGAAAATTTAAACCCATGTGTGGTGGCCCAGTGAGAAACACGGTCGACCGCATGCTGGAAGAAACTGCAATAAGGTGACAGTCAGCGCCTGCACAGGCAATAGCGAAAGTCCATCAACATAGAGGGATGACCAAATATTGGTTGGAAAGAACAGAGGCCAAATCAATTTATAGCAAAGGAGCAAAAAGTGTTGTGCTTAGAACACATCCCTGAGGGAACACCTTCAGCTGTGGAGACGAAGTCCGGGGAAGAACATTATTGACTCGAACACGGGAAAAAAAAAAAATCTGTCAGTTAAAAAGTTCTTAAGGAAGGATGGTAGATTGCCTCAGAGGGCCTAAGGAAGGGAGGCCTTGGGCAAAATATTATACCTCCAAGTTGTTCATATGCTTCTCAAGTCAAAAAATATGGCAATAACAGGATGATTTTCGCTCAAGGCATTAACGAACCATACGTATCCAAGCGGAGTAAGGGTCTATGGTAGAACGACCCTTACGAAAGCCTTATTGACTAGCGGAGAGACTGTGTTGCGTCCTCTAAATACCACATTAAACGTCGATTTTACGAGGCGTTTCCAACACTTTGGCAAACTGCACTTGTAAGAGCGATGGGCGATAGTGGTAGGCACCACATGTCCAGTAGATACCCGGTTTGTGGAAAGGGAGAACAATGGCAGTATTTCCACAGCTGGGGAAGAACTCCTTGTCCAAATAATTATTGAAGAGTGTGAAGAGGACTACAAGTGCATGACCGATGTAAAATGTTGTACATACGAACATTAATGTCATCAGGCCCAGCTTCCGATGATCCGGCAAGCTTGAGAGCGTTGCCTCCAGTTCTTGAAGTGTAAAAGGCACATTATACTGTTTCTTCTCCGAGAGAAGAAAAGTCCAGGGGGAAAGTCTAACTCTCTGGCAGACCTTTGAGGAAAGAAACGAGGGGCCTAGATGGAGCCCTCGGGAAATACGGACCAGATGATGTGCGCAAGTTCAATGGCCACGTCGAGAGGGTTTGGGGCTATATCAACACCAGTGACCCGTAAACAGGAGCCGGGTCAGGAGAGTATATTAACCACTCAATTTCCTCAATTTTTTCCAACACAGCACTCCATAGAAGAAGCAAGAGGTTGATGGTGGAAACATAGTCCCTCGCCAACAAGGTGCGTTTAGCTTCACGGATGACACGGCGAGCGGATCGCACGCATCTGCTTAAAACCACAATTCTCACAGCGGTTCTATTGTACCGGTACCTCCCCATGCAGCACGTTTTTCAACGTACTGCACGAGCACAAGCAGGAGAACTCACCAAGCATCTGCACTTCTGAAATGCTGCCTGAGGGTTTGGGGTATAGAAATGATAAGCTGCGGTATAAACTGATGACGAGAAGATTGTAGAGAGCTCATCAATGGAGGATGAAGAAGAACTCACTAAAAAGCAGTGGAGCGGAGTGTGAGTAAAGATCCCAATTTTGCCCGATCAACTGCCAGCGAGGCTACGGAAGGTGGAAGTGAATAGTGAAGGAGAGTAAAATGATCGGCATATGATCGCTGTCAAGTAAGTCCTGGAAGAAACAGACAGTGAAGTCAGTGCAGTGGAGGAAGACGCAACAGATAGATCGATGCAAGAGAGAGTAATGAGTACGTGAGGATCAAAATGGAGGTGGGAGTACCCGTATTTAAACATGAGGTGAGGTGAGAGGCAATAAAAGCCTCCAACTGAATTCCACGTGAGTCACAAATGAACCCCCCCCAGAGGAAATGGTGGGCGATGAAAATCACACAAGTAACAGAAGTTGTGGTGGGTAAGGATGAAACAAGAAAGCAAAGTCTGGGATAGAAAATGCGCGAGAAGGAGAGCGATCTAAAGAACATAATGTGAAACCACTTATTCAAGTGTATACGGGCAGCAGTGTAATGCATGCGATGTAATGGACAAAGTAGTTGACAGTCGGAATATCAATTGCGTATAAGAAGGGCACTTTCATTAAAGGTCCATCTAAGAAAGTATCGAAGAATACAATAAATTATAGCCGCGATAGGATGGAAAACATCCGGATTGTAATTTTGGTTCTTGGTAAGCAAGCACCAACAGGGAAACCTGGGAAATCAACATCTGAGCTACCCCGATTACCCTGAAGGCCGCGATATTCCACGTAAATAGCCATGAATTGAGCGCTAAGAAAATATCAGGAATCGGTAGGTCAAGGCACCTACGGACTAGAGTGGGTTAGAAAAGTCACGTGTGTGGATTGGAAGGATGTTCAAGTACGAAGGAACGGAGCGTTGCGAAGAATGGTTGTGAAGAGTGGAGGAAGAGGAAGAGAGGAACAGGAAGTGAATCAGTCGTCCAGTGAAGGTATATCTCTTGCAATATAATCTGGAAATGTGTGCGCTTCCAAGTGTTTCTGAAATCAAAGATGTATGGGAGACCATATTGAGATAAGGAGAGGAGGGAGAGTAAAGATGGATAAAGTAAAATGGACTGTACCAAAGAAGGAGGGAGGGAAAAAGTGTAAGGACTGGAGATGAAGTGTGGGGGGGGACAGAGAGGCAGAAACCTGGGGTAGTGACAGAAGAGGGAGAAACTTAGAGGGAGGACGGGGTGGAAGGCATAGTACGAGGAGAGGGTGACTCTCCACACTGTAATAGAGCCAGAGAGAGGGAAGAACTAGTATCAGAGACTGTAAAAGGTAAAGTGTGGAGGTCTGAAGAAGGAAGGAAGGGGCCAAAGAAGATTAAGAGCAATGTGGAATCTGGTTTTGGACTCTGAGTAGAGGGCGATTGGTATTAGGTGTCGTACGAGGTCCTTGTCGATACATGGGGCTTGTGAGGAAGGACGCGAAGATGTGAGAACAGACTAGAGATGTAGACGTGGACGTCAAGAGCCAAGGCCAGCAAAAAGTAAATATGCCCGTAGTGGCTATGGGAGGGGTAACAACAGAGATGCTGCAGAAAGATGGGACCCCAGAAGTGGGGGACGTTTTGGAAACACTAGAAAAAGAACACGGGGTAGTCCATCCTTGGAGGCGGAGATGAGTAACGCCATAGCATACGGGAGACCTTCAGCCTCTTTGAGGCAACGATTTCAACGTTCCAGTTAAGTAGACCTGGCAACGGCGGGAGTACAGAAGGGTGAGCCCCTCCCTTCCCCCTTTTCCGCCTTTGCCGCGCGCCGCCCTTCATTACAATTAAGGCAAATGGAGGTTGACTGGCAAGATGTATTAGAATGGTCGTCCGTTTACCTACCAACTGGCATTCGGCCATAGATCTGCATATTTCGCTGGGTGACCAAAACCGTCCAGCCATTCTACCTTGTTGCGGTGTAGGTATCCACCTTTCGAACTTGTAACCGATTCCGCGACATATACAGAGGACGGGAGTTCTCGCTGTCAAAAGTTAAACGAGCCACATTGCAAGGGTAACGTCACCGCCCCCGGCAGGAAGGACATAAGTGTCTACTTTGAGTGATTGGGAGATCCTGGAGTTCAGCTGTTCAAAATGTCATTGCCAATGACTGAAATTCTGTTGGACTATGGTATGGGCAGAATGACAGTACCACTACAAGTAATGGAGAAAGATGTTTTTTCAATATAAGTGATAGAGTAGTATCGATATTCGAAAGGAGAGTAAATCATGAGCATGGGTAGCATCTGGAACAGATACGATGCCGTGTACCCTCATGAGAGCGTGAAATAAATATCTCTGCCAACATGACGCAGGAGCGCTTTGGCAATACTATGGTCAGAAAGGTAGGTGGAAGAAGAAGTTGTGTCTTAAAGTAAAGAATTTAGTCCATTGTGTGGTCCGAAACTGTGCGTGAGGAGTAGTGCTTGACGTGGTCGGTCGTTGCCGAGTAGAAAGGGAAGGTAACGACGGAGGCATCATCAGGAGATTGACGTTCCGTTTATGAGTAGTACCGGAGTTGTCCAGCATGAAATGGTGGGCAATTCGAAAATTGCCGACCGTAGAGGGAGAAGCCGGAAGCATAGTCAAAGGAAGAGCGGAGATTCAGACCAATCGAAGGAGTCAGTCTGAAGCCCCGGTACCTGAAGCGGTGAGGAACCGCACCAGCAAGAGGTAGACAGGGGCATCCAGTATGTCCGAAGAGTGAGCTCTAAAAAAACAAAAAAAACACAAGGCAGGGTCAGAATGGGTGGCGTATCAAGAAGGGGCCCGGGGTAGTGGTTTCATGACTAGGGCTGCCATGGGTTAGGTTACTCCTTTTATCTTTGATTGTTTAAGAAAAAAAAGAAAGTAGAAAAGAAAATACAAACAAAAAAAAGAATAAAAAAAAGGGGGGAGCGGGGCGGAATAGTTATTTCCACAGTGAGGAAAGAAAGGGCCCGAAAACTCCCTCCGCGCCCCAAGAGGACTCGACACAGCTAGTAGCGCAGATGCATCATGAACCCGTGCCCATACCCTACCCTTCGAAGCCAGTAAACAGCAATCCCGGGATAGCAACCTCACATCTGCCGAGGCTACCCGGATTGAAAAAGAGAGGTCGGCGGATATCCCGCCAGAAATATAAGGGGGGGGGGGGGGGGGGGGGGGGGGGGGGGGGAAAAAAAAGGAGGGGGGGGGAGTAATATAATATAAAACAAAAAAAAAATATATTATATATATTTTTGTTTTATATATTTATTTGTTTTTTTTTGGGGGGGGGGGGGGGGGGGGGGGGGGGGGGGGGGGGGGGGGGGGGGGGGGGGGGTTTTTTTTTTTGGGGGGGGGGGGGGGGGGGGGGGGGGGGGGGGGGGGTTGGGGGGGGGGGGTATTTTGGGGGGGGGGGGGGGGGGGGGGGGGGTGGGGGTTTTTTTGGGGGGTGGGGGGGGGGGGGTGGGGTGTGTTGTTGGGGTGTTTGGGGGGGGTGGGGGGGGGGGGGGGGGGGGGGGTGTGTGTTGTGGGTTTGGGTGGGGGTTTTTTGGGGGGGGGGGGGTAGGGGGGGTGTTTTGTGGGGAGGGGTGGGGTGTTTTTTTTGGTTTTTGGGTGGGGGGGGGGGGGGGGGGGGGGGGTTTGGGGGGGGGGGGGGGGGGGGGGGGGGGGGGGGGGGTGGGGGGGGGGGGGGGGGGGGGGGGGGGGGTAAGGGAGAGGTTGGGTGGGGGGGGGGGGGGGTTTTGTTTTTTTTTTTTGGGGGGGGTGGGGGGGGGGTGGTTTTTTTGTTGTTTTTTGGGGTGGGGTGGGGGGTTGTTTGGGTTGTGGGGTTGGGGGTTTTTTTTTTTTTTTTATGTAAGAAGGATGAATAATAAAAAATAAGTTTGTGAGGAATATGTAAAAAAGAAATTTTTATAAATTTGATTATAATGTAATTGATAATCCAAGCAATCCAAGTCACGCAAAATTCCCCCACTAAAAACCCACGGAATGGAACCCGTTCCTTTACCACCTAAACGACGCCCTGTGGGAGAAATCACGAAGATAAATAGAGAAGCAAATAGAGGTGAAGAAGAGGAGAAGAAAAAAGGGAGGGGGGGGATGGGAGGATGGGACTAGGGAGGGGAGAATGGGGGTACTTAGTCGTCCTGAGGAAGAAACCGACAGCTAAATCCTCAACCAAGAGCCTCATCACCACGCCAAAGGACCCCCACTTAAGAGGGTTAAGGGGCCGAATGACCAGTGCCACTACCAGAATTTAATCTGAATATATTTTCAATAGATCGGAATAGATTGATATTGAAAGGAGAGAAAGATCATGAGCTTGCGGTAGCATTCTGGACAGTGCGAAGCAATACCACTCTTGAAGAGCATGAGATTGACATATCTCTACCAACATGGCATTAGGAGCGCTTTGCCAATACTATGGTTGAAAGATAGGCAAATTTTTAGAAGAAGCGGTCGTAAAGTAATAGAATTTAGAGTCATTGTGAAAGGGCCGAAATACCCTCCACGCCCCAGAGGACCTCAACATCGCAAGTAGTGCAGAATCCATGGAACTTGTGCCATACCCTACCCTCATGCTAGTAAATAAGCAATCCAGGATAGCCAACCTCACATATTGACTACCCTCGTGGACAAAATAGAGGGTGGGCCAGATATCCGCCACAAAGCATACCTCCTTTGGCCACCACCTCCGGAATCTGAAAGGCAGCCTCCAGAGATACCCATCGCCCGAAAGACACACAAAGCCACCCCCAGAAGACCGGAGAGGGAACGGGATATCCCCAGGCGATCCAGATTCCACGGCAAACTACACCACCGCCAAGAACCTCAACGGAATGGGATTGACCCCGGTACCCTTCCCCCTACCTAGGAACCAGTAGGCCTGTGGGAAGAATCCCAAAGGCCAAAAAGAGGAAGGGAATAAGGGAGGGACTGGGGGGGAGGAGGAAGAAAGGAAAAAGGGAGGATGGGATAGGGAAGGGATTGGGGGGTAATTAGATTTGGTCTGAGGAGGGAGACCAACAGGTCTAATTCCTCAGACCAAGAGCCTCTTCACCATGCCAAGGAGCCCCCCTTGAAGAGGAACTCGCAAGTAGAGGTTCCACTGTACTGTATACGGGTTTATCTTCACATTCTTTTTTTTTTAAGGGTGTTGTATGAAGTTGAGTTTGAAATTAAAGTGTTTTGGGGGCATATTTAGGGTTAAAAATAGGCATTATTTTAACCGCATCCAGAATTCATGGGTGGTCTTGGAACATAACCCCTGCGAATTTGGGGGGGACTACTGTATTCCATTCTTTGACTATTTTGCTGTAATCTCTGCTCACCATCTGCTGTTGGTAACAAAACTGGTCTGATATGACTCGTAACAAATTACATTCTATCAAACCAAATTTGGGTTTCTGGACTTCTTGTCAGCGATACCAAAGTTGGGAGACAACACTCGTCTTCGCATAGGACACACTCGACTAATTTGTGGGTATCTCATGGAGAGGTGTGCTGTTCCACTTTGTGAGAATTGTCTAGTTCCTGTTTCAATTTCCCATATTCTATTGGACTGAACTGTATCAATGAACACGCGAAATTTTCTCCAATGTCACTGCTCTAACACTCTTACTTTATCTTCCCTCCTTGCTGATGTCTCCACCTTCAACACAGACTCCCTCTTTGACTTTTTGACAACTGATTTATTACAGAAACTTTGATAATCCCTCCTTTAGTACTCTTCACAGCCCTTCCTAACTTCACTTTTGTCCTCTCCACCCTTCTTTATCCTTAATACCGAGCATCACTTCCTATCCGCTGCCAGCACAGTAAAGACGCTAGTAGGTTTAGCGCCTCCTTTTGAATATAATAATAACAATATTATTATAATAAAAAAGAAGCGCTAAGCCACAAGGGCTATACAGTGCTGAATAATAATAATAATGCACACAATGCCATCCATGGCTGCCCAAAGTCTGGCAGTTGAGGGGATTTCAAGAAGGTGTCTGACCATCAGTTTTTGAAAAATTAGTGGTGTCCTTGTACAGCAGGGCCCCGCTTTAGGACGTTTTACTTTATGAGTATTCCGTTGATAAGGAAATATTCAAATATGACTAAAACACACTAAACTGCACCCCCACCTGTTTTTCTCGATATGGTCCACCGCGTCCTACCCATTTGTAATACATTCTCCGTGTGCCATCGTCTCTATTAAGTGTTTATAATGTTAATGTATATTATATCATGTAACTCTGATATTAACTTGTGTACCTGTACCTAAATATACTTACACACTGTGCTGGCATACATGTACACGTTAAAATCACTAAGAGTCTCTCTACACAAGAAGATTGCAGTAATAATTAATAATAATAATAATAATCTATATAGACCTTTTCCATTAATTAAACAATGATATTAATCTCAAATTACATAATCACATTTACATAACACAACCAACGATACACCCACCCAAGCAGCTGTAAGGGGTGATGGAAAATACGTTTTATCTCTATTCAAACACCACTACTGGGGGAAAAACTGCAGAAAAATATTCCTTTTGTATGCCTTCACTCTATAGCTATTCACGACCCTTGTGGGTTTAGCACTTTTTTATATCATCATCATTCACTCAAAATGGTGTATTACATGAGAATGGGAGTGTCACTGTTTATTTATTATGTACTAACCTGTACACACTATTATTATTATTATAATCAAAAAGAAGCACTAAGCCACAAGGGCTATACAGCGCTGCAGGGCAGGAAGGAAGCGAGGGCATCAGGTGGCAAAAGGGAGATGGATGAGTAATAGGTTACGGATAACAGCGGGGTAGTGGATGGTGAAAGGGTAAAGGGCAGCAAGAGACTGAACTAGAAAGGGCTGAGGGGAGTGCGAAAAGTATCTAGAGTTTGAGGAGTAAATCAGTTGTTGTCATAAGTACAATGAAGAGTCGAGGATTAAAGAGGGATCCATAAGCACGAAGTGAAGGTAAAGATAGATTATTATTATAATCAAAAAGAAGCGCTAACCACAGAGACTATACAGCGCTGCGCCGGGCAGGAAAAGTGAGGGCATTAGGTGGCAAAAGGAGATGGATGAGGTGAATAGTTACGGATAACAGCGGGGCAAGTGGATGGTGAAAGGGTAAACGCGAGAAGAACGCTGAACTAGAAAAGGGCTGAGGGGAGTGCGAAAAGTATCACAGAGTTGGGAGTAGTCAGACGTTGTCAATAAGTCTAATGAAGAGTCAGGATTAAAGGAGGGTCCATCAGCAGAAGGAAGGTAAAGAGAGAGTAGGTAGAACGCAGACGAGCGTTGGGAGTAATTCTGCATGCTCGTTGAAAGAGAGGGCAGTCTACAGAATTTGCTAATCGTACAGGAACTTGACACTGCTCACAGAGAGGTAAATGTAGCCTATCCATGAGAGTACCCCAGAGTATAGACGTGGTGTGGGCCAGTGCGAAGGCAGGAGAGAGTGGTCTCCTCAACCTCGGCACTGATGACAAGAAGACGGCCTATAACCTATGCTCCGGTTTAATAGAATGAAGTTTGTTAGCCGAGCAGAGTATGACCAACTTGTTGCCACGTGCGAAGGTGGGATAGCTATTGCAGCAAAATAGTCCAGAAAAGGAACACCTCGGATAGGAAATTGTAGGTCAATGGTGTACTGCTGACTGCGCAGCAGTGTCTGCCCTGTTCATGGCCCTGTCGTTTGAACATGACCAGGGACCAACAAAAACAATATCTTTATGAAGTTGAAGGTAGAGATACGGCGAGCCAAAGTATAGATATGACGAAGAACGAGGGGATGAGATGTAAACAATAATCGTATAGCCTGTAGAGCACTAAGGGAGTCTGAGACTACTACAAATGATACACACGCATGATGCGATAAGAATAAGTGCGCAAGAATGGCATACAGTTCAGCAGTAAAAATGCTAGCTGAAGATAGTAATGCCCCCGCACGACGCTGTCCGGAAACATTTGCTGCGAATCCGACGCCGTCTGAAGACTTGAGCCATCTGTGTACACAGCGGGGGCATGAGAATGGGAGGGAAGTGATAAAGAAAAAGAGAGCGGGAAGCCACCGTAGGCAGTTGAGCTTTCGAGCAAGGGAGTTGAGAAAGAACAGACCCGAACAGCTGGAACTTCCCAGGGGGTAGGGAAAAGTGAGATGCTACATGAACATATAAAGGTGGTAACTGAAGGGAAGACAAGAGTATGTAGGCAAAGAGAAAAGGGACGGAGCAAACAGGGCCGGCGAATGGAATAAAGAATGTTCTACTAATGTCGGTGACCATTCTATAAATGAGGATTTGTAGATCGTATGCTTGCATAGTGCGAAGGCAATGGCATCACGCGACCCAAAAGGATGGAACTTCCTTCTGTAAGAGGCTCTCAACGGGGAAGAGCGAAAATGCACCAAGGCCAAACCTTAACCTGGGGATGGATAGAGTTAAGGCTAGAGAGAAATAGCAGGAGAGGCCCTGGAATAAATCTGGTCACCAAAAATCGAGTTTCGATAAAACGAGGGCTGAATGTTTGGCGAAGCAGAGTTCGGCGATCAGCCTCCCAGGAAAGATGAGCAAGGGTTGTAAAAAGGTTTAGCCGGCTGTGACAAGTTGCCTTCAGAGAGGTAATGTGAGGTTTCCAGGATAACCAACGGTCAAAGAGAAGGCCTAGAAACCTGACTGTATCACATTCAGGGATACGGGAGCCATAGAGATACAAAGGACGATCGGAGATAACAGAGCGTCTAGCGAAAGTAATTTGCTGAGTTTTGGTACTTGAAAATTTAAACCCATGCGTGGTGGCCCAAGTGGAAACACGGTCGACCACAAGCTGGAGAGAAACTGCAATAAGATGACAGTCAGCGCCTGCACAAGCAATAGCGAAGTCATCAACATAGAGTGATGACCAAATATTGGGTGGAAGAACAGAGGCCAAATCATTTATAGCAAGGAGAAAAAGTGTTGTGCTTAGAACACATCCCTGAGGGACACCTTCGCTTGGACGAAGTCCGGGGAAAGAACTTTAATTGACTCGAACACGGAAATGTCTGTCAGTTAAAAAGTTTCTTAAGGAAGGATGGTAGATTGCCCCGGAGGCCTAAGGAATGGGCCTGGGCCAAAATATTATACCTCCCAAAATTTTGTCATATCCCTTTTCAAGGTCAAAAAAAATGGCAATAACTGAGTGATTATTCGCAAAGGCTTACGAACATACGTATCCAGCGTAGTAAGGGGTCTATGGTAGAACGACCCTTACGAAAGCCATATTGACTAGGGAGGAAAAGGGCTGTTGTATGTCTCTAAATACCACATTAAACGTCGATTTTCGAGACGTTCCATCACTTTGCAAACTGCACTAGTAAGAGCGATGGGGCGATAGTGGGAGGGAAACATGTCCTGTAGTACCCGGTTTGCGGAAAGGGGAACAATGGGAGATTTCCACAGCTGGGGAAGAACTCCTTGTGCCCAAATAAGATTGAAAAGATGTAAGAGGACTACAAGGGTTGACCGATGTAAATGTTGTAACATACGAATATGAATGTCGTCAGGCCCAGCTGCCGATGATCGACAAGCTGAGAGCATAGCCTCCAGTTCTTGAAGTGTAAAAGGCACATTATACTAGTTCATCTCTTGAGAGAAGAAAAGTCCAAGGTACTAACTCTCTGGCAGACTTTGAGGAAAGAAACGAGGGGCATAGATGGAGCCCTCGGGAAATCGGACCAGATTGTGCCAAGGCAATGGCAACGGTCGAGAGGGTTTGCTACATCAACACCAGCGCCCTAGAACAGGAGCCGGGTCAGGAAGTATTTATACCACTCCACTCAATTTCCTTCACTTTTTTCCAGACTGCACTCCATAGAAGAAGCAGAGGTGATGTGGAAACATCGTCTCGCCAACAAGTGCGTTTAGCTTCACAACGGATACACGCGAGCGATTGCACGTCTTCTGCTTAAATCAAGAAGTCTCTCAGCGGTTCTATTGTACCGGTACCTGCCCCATGCAGCACGTTTCAAACGTACTGCACGAGCACAAGCAGGAGACCACCAAGGCACGCACTTCTGAGAATGTCTGCCTGAGGTTTGGGGTATAGAATGAGAAGCTGCGGTATAAACCGACGTCGAGAAGATGTGTAGGAGCTCATCAATGGAGGATGAAGAAGGAACCTCACTAAAAGCAGTGAGGTGTGAGTAAAGATCCAAATTTGCCCGATCAAATTGCCAGCGAGGGCTATGGAAAGGTGGTGAATAGGAAGGAGAAGTAAGAATGATCGGAAAATGATCGCTGTCATGTAAGTCTGGTAGAACAGACCAGGTGAAGTCTAGTGCAGTGGAGGAAGAGCAGACTGATAGATCGATGCAAGAGAGAGTATGAGTACGAGGATCAAAATGGGTGGGAGTACCCGTATTTAAAACACCGCTAGTAGCGCAGATGCAGCATGGAACCCGTGCCATACCCTACCCTTCATGCCAGTAAACCAGCAATCCGGGATAGCAACCTCACATCTGCCGAGCTACCTCGGTGGACAAAAGAGAGGGCGGCTGGATATCCGCCACAAAGCATACCTCCTTCGGCCACCACCCCCGGAATCCGAAAGGTGGCTTCTAGAGATACACCCGTCGCCCAAAAGACACCCAAAGCTACTCCGGGATACCGGAGAGGGATCGGGACATCCCTAGGCAATCCAGATTCCACGGCAAACTACGCCACCGCCAAGAACCTCAACGGAATGGGATGGACCCCGGTGTCCTTTCCCCTACCTAGGAACTAGCGCGCCTGTGGGAGAAATCCCGAAGGCCAAAAAGAGGAAGGGCAAAAGGGAGGGGTGAGGAGGAGGAATGGAAAAAGGGGAGGATGGGATAGGGGAGGGGAGAATGGGGGGTAATTAGGCTCGGTCTGAGGAAGAAGACCGACAGGGCTAATTCCTCAGACCAAGAGCCTCTTCACCACGCCAAGGAGCCCCCCTTGAAGAGGTCCATAAATGGAATACCTGAGGGTAGCAAGAGATTGAGGTAGAAAGGACTGAGGGGAGTGCTAAAGGTATCATCATCATCAGAGTTTGTGGAGTAAATCAGTTGCTGTCAAAACTTTCTTGGAAATTTGCTGTGTCTAAAATTTGAGACTGCAGTCAAGGTGGAGACCTAGAAATTTGCCCTCTGCCTGTTTTGAAATAGGGAACCATTTATCAATATGTTTAGCTGTAGATTTGAAGCTCCGTTTCCAAAAAGAATGAAGTAGGTTTTGTCTATATTGACAGTAAGTTTGTTGGTAATCATTCAGCATTTACTATGTCTGTTAATATGGTTGGGTTTGGGTAAGAAAAGACACAAGTTGTGTCATCTGCAAATAAAATGGGTTGAAGGAGATTAGTTGCATTTAGTAAGTCATTGATGTAAATGAGAGAAGTGGGCCAAGAATGCTCAACTGTGGGACTCCAACAAGAACAGGTTGTGTCATGGAGCTGGCTCCATTTGTGTATACATACTGAGTTCTACTGTTAAGATAAGATTTTAGGTAATCAAGAGTGTGTCCTCTGACCCTGTAATGTTCAAGTTTTTGGTGCAAAAGGTCATGGTCAGCTGTATCAAAAGCTTTTCGTAAGTCTATGAAAAGTCCCAGGGAAAATAATTTTTCTCGAGTGCAGATTATTATTATTATTATTATAATCAAAAAAGAAGCGCTAAGACACAAGGACTATACAGCGCTGCAGGGCAGGAAGGAAGCGAGGGCATCAGGTGGCAAAAGGGAGATGGATGAGTAATAGGTTACGGATAACAGCGGGGTAGTGGATGGTGAAAGGGTAAAGGGCAGCAAGAGTCTGAACTAGAAAGGGCTGAGGGGAGTGCGAAAAGTATCATCAGAGTTTGTGGAGTAAATCAGTCGTTGTCAAGAAGTCAATGAGAGAGTCAGGATTAAAGAAGGGTCCATCAGCAAGAAGGGAAGGTAGAGAGAGAGTAGTAGAACGAAGACGACGTTGGAGGTAAATTCTGCGTGCTCGTTGATAGAGAGGGCAGTCTAACAGAATGTGGCTAATCGATACTGGAACTTCACACTGCTCAGAGAGGAACAGGGTGCCTCTCCATGAGATACCCATGAGTAAGACGAGTGTGGCCAATGTGAAGGCGGGAGAGAGTGGTCTCCCAACCTCGGCACTGATGACAAGAAGACGGCCAGTAACCTATGCTCGGTTTAATAGAATGAAGCTTGTTACCGAGCAGAGTTGACCAACGTTGTTGCCAACGGGTGCGAAGGTGGGTAGCTATTGCAGCAAAATAGTCCAGAAATGGAACACCTCGATAGGAAATTGGTAGGTCATGTACTGCTGACCGCGCAGCAGTGTCTGCCTGTTCATTGCCCTGTACGTCGACATGACCAGGGACCCAACAAAAAACAATATCTTTATGTTTGGTAGAGATACGGCGTAGCCAAAGTTGGATACGGAGAACTAGGGGATGAGATGTATCAAATTTTCGTATAGCCTGTAGAGCACTAAGGGAGTCTGAGACTACTACAAATGATGACATAGCGATACGAATAAGTGCTGCAAGAATGGCATACAGTTCAGCACTAAAAATGCTAGCCGAAGATGGTAAATGCCCCCGCACGACGCTGTCCGGAAACACTGCTGCGAATCCGACGCAGTCTGAAGACTTAGAGCCATCTGTGTACACAGTGGTGGCATGAGAATGGGAGTGGAAGTGATCAAGAAAAAGAGAGCGGGAAGCCACCGTAGGCAGTCGAGCTTTCGAGCAAGGGAGTGAAAGAACAGACCCGAACAGCTGGAACTTCCCAGGGGGGTAGGGAAAAGTGAGATGCTACATGAATATATAAAGGTGGTAACTGAAGGGAAGACAAACGGAAGAGAATGGGGGGTAATTAGGTTCGGTCTGAGGAAGAAGACCGACAGGGCTAATTCCTCAGACCATTAGCCTCTTCACCACGCCAAGGAGCCCCCCTTGAAGAGGTTTTCGGTCTGAACCCAAACTGACAAGGGATGAGTATGTTGTGGGATACAAAGTAGGAGTAGACTTGTTTGTGAATTAATTTTTCAAAGATTTTCGATAGTAAGAGCAGGTTTAATATAGACCTGTAATTGTTCAATTCAGTTGGATCACCTCCTCTGAGGATTGGGGTGACTCTTGCTGTCTTGAGTATGGATGGGAAGGTGGAAGATTCAATGGATTTGTTAAAAAGAGTTGCAATAATTGGTGGCAACATGAGCTGCTTTCTTTTTATACATGAGTGGTGGTAAGTTATTTAGGTCTCCTGTCTTGTTCTTTAGCGTTTTGATAATAAGCGAGATTTTAGCATTATTATTATTATAATCAAAAAAGAAGCGCTAAGCCACAAGGGCTATACAGCGCCGCAGGGTAGGGAAGGAAGCAAGGGAATTGGATGGCAGAAGGGAGGGGGGATGATCAGCAGGTTACAGAAAACAGCGGGGCAGGGGATAGTACAGGGGTAGAGGGTAGCAAGAGATTGAAGTAGAAAGGGCTGAAGGTATCAGAATTTGTGAAGTAAGTCAGTCGTTGTCAAAAAGTCAATGAGAGAGTCCGGACGAAAGGTGGGTCCATCAGCGAGAAGGGAAGGTAAAGAGAGAGCAGCGGAGCGAAGACGACGACAGAGGTAAATTCTGCGTGCTCGTTGATAAAGTGGGCAGTCCAACAGAATGTGGCTGACTGATAATGGAGCTTGGCAATTCTCACAGAGAGGAGCAAGACGCCTCTCCATGAGATATCCATGAGTAAGACGAGTATGGCCAATGCGAAGACGGGAGAGAGTAGTCTCCCAACCTCGACACTGGTGATAAGAAGATGGCCAGTAACCTATACTCGGTTTAATAGACTGAAGTTTGTGGCTGAGCATAGTAGACCAACGTTGTTGCCAATGAGTGTGAAGGTGGGAAGATATTACAGCAAAATAGTCCGTAAATGGAATACCTCTATAAGAAACTGGTAGGTCATGTACTGCTGACCGCGCAGCAGTGTCTGCCTGTTCATTGCCCTGTACGTCAACATGACCAGGGACCCAACAAAAAACAATATCTTTATGCTTGGTAAAGATGCGGCGTAGCCAAAGTTGGATACGGAGGACTAAGGGGTGAGGTGTATCAAATTTTTGTATAGCCTGTAAAGCACTAAGGGAGTCTGAGACAACCACAAATGATGACACAGGCATAGATGCAATACGGATAAGTGCTGTAAGGATGGCATATAATTCAGCAGTAAAAATACTAGCAGAAGATAGTAAATGCCCTTGTACGACGCTGTCCGGAAACACTGCTGCGAATCCTACGCCGTCAGAAGACTTAGAGCCATCTGTGTACACAGCAATGGCATGAGAATGAGAGTGAAAGTGGTCAAGAAAAAGAGAGCGGGAAGCGACCGTAGACAGTTGGACTTTCGAGCAAGGAAGGGAGAAAGAACAGACTCGAACAGCTGGAACTTCCCAGGGGGGTAGGGAAAAGTGAGATGCTACATGTACATAGAAAGGTGGTAGTTGAAGAGAAGACAAGAGCGAATGAAGGCGAAGAGAGAAGGGACGGAGTAAACAGGGGCGGCGAACAAATAAAGAATGTCTACTAATATCAGTGACCATTCTATAAATGGAAGGATTGCGGAGATCATGAGAGCGTACATAGTAGCGCAGGCAATGGGCATCACGGCGATCGGATAAGGATGGAACGTTCTCTTCTGCATAGAGGCTCTCGACAGGGGAAGAGCGAAAAGCACCAAGGCATAAACGTAATCCTTGGTGATGAATGGGGTTAAGGCTAGAGAGAGTAGCAGGAGATGCCGCTGAATAGATCTGGTCACCATAATCAAGTTTCGATAAAATAAGGGTGGAATGTAGGCGAAGGAGGGTTCGACGATCAGCTCCCCACGAAAGATGAGCAAGGGTTTTAAGAAGGTTCAGCCGGCTGTGACAAGTTGCCTTCAGAGAGGTAGTGTGAGGTTTCCAGGATAACCTACGATCAAAGAGGAGGCCCAGAAACTTGACTGTATCACGTTCAGGGATACGGGAGCCATAGAGGTACAAAGGATGATCGGAGATGACAGAGCGTCTAGTGAAAGTGATTTGGTGGGTTTTAGTGCCGGAAAATTTAAACCCACGTGTGGTGGCCCAATTGGAAACACGGTCGACTACATGTTGGAGAGAAACTGTAAGGAGGTGACAGTCAGCGCCTGCACAGGCAATAGCGAAGTCATCAACATAGAGTGATGACCAAATATTTGATGGAAAACTAGAGGCCAAATCATTAATAGCAAGGAGAAAAAGTGTTGTGCTCAGAACACATCCCTGGGGGACACTTTCAGCTTGGATAAAGTCCGGGGAGAGCACATTATTAACCCGAACACGGAAATGCCTGTCAGTTAAAAAGTTCTTAAGGAAGGATGGTAGATTGCCTCGAAGGCCTAAGGAGTGGGCTTGGGCTAAAATATTATACCTCCAAGTTGTGTCATATGCCTTCTCAAGGTCAAAAAATATGGCAATAACTGAGTGGTTATTCGCAAAGGCATTACGAACATACGTATCCAAGCGCAGTAAGGGGTCTATGGTAGAACGTCCCTTACGAAAGCCATATTGACGAGTGGAGAGACTGTTGTGTGTCTCTAAATACCACACTAAACGTCTATTTACTAGACGTTCCATTACTTTGCAAACTGCACTGGTAAGAGCAATGGGACGATAGTGGGAGGTTTCATGTCCCGTAGTGCCTGGTTTGCGGAAAGGGAGAACAATGGCGGATTTCCACAGCTGTGGAAGAACTCCTTGTGACCAAATAAGATTGTAAAGGCGTAATAGGACTGCAAGGGCTGACTGATGTAAATGTTGTAGCATACGAATATGAATGTCATTGGGCCCAGCTGCCGATGATCGACAAGCTGAGAGTGTTGCCTCCAGTTCTTGAAGTGTAAAAGGCACATTATACTGTTCTTCTCTGAGAGAAGAAAAGTCCAAGGGTGCTAACTCTCTGCAGACTTTGAGGAAAGAAATGAGGGGCATAGATGGAGTCCCTGAGAAATACGGACCAGATGATTGCCAATTTCATTGGCAACATCTAGTGGGTTTGCTATATCAACACCGGCAACCCGCAGAACAGGAGCCGGGTCAGGAGAATATTTACCACTCAGTTTTCGTACTTTTTTCCAGACTGCACTCATAGAGGAAGCAGAGGTGATGGTGGAGACATAATCTCGCCAGCAAGTGCGTTTAGCGTCACGGATGACACGGCGAGCGATCGCACGCTTCTGTTTAAAATCAAGGAGTCGCTCTGTGGTTCTATTGTACCGGTACCTGCCCCATGCAGCGCGTTTCAAACGTACTGCACGAGCACAAGCAGGAGACCACCAAGGCACGCATTTCTGAGAATGCCTGCCCGAAGTTTGGGGTATAGAATGAGAAGCTGCGGTGAAAACGGAGGACGAGAAGAGGTGTAAAAGCTCATCGATGGAGGACGAAGAAGGAACCTCTTTAAAAACAGTCAGGTGTGAGTAAAGGTTCCAATTTGCCCGATTAAATTGCCAGCGTGGGGTGCGAAGAGGTGGCGAATATGAAGGGGAAGTAAGAATGATTGGGAAATGATCACTGTCATGTAAGTCCGGGAGAACAGACCAAGTGAAGTCTAATGCGGCGGAGGAAGAGCAAACTGAGAGATCGATGCAAGAGAGAGTATGAGTCCGAGGATCAAAATGGGTGTGAGTACCTGTATTTAAAACATGGAGGGGGTGGGTGGCAAGAAAAGCCTCTAACTGAATTCCACGGGAATCACAGTGAGACCCCCCCCAGAGGAAATGGTGGGCATTAAAATCACCAAGTAACAGAATCGGTGGCGGTAATGACGAAACAAGGAAGGCAAAATCCGGAATAGATAATGCCCGAGAAGGAGAGAGATATAAAGAACAGAGCGTATACCACCTATGTAAGTGGATACGGGCTGCTGTGTAATGCAGCGAAGTATGAACAAATAGCTGATGGTACGGAATATCAGTGCGGAGAAGAAGGGCACTTTCATTAAAGGTCCCATCAGGAAAAGGATCTGAAGAATACAATAAATTATAGCCTGAGATGTGAGAAATAACAGCAGAGTGTAATTTTGGTTCCTGTAAGCAAACACCAACGGGGGCAAACTGGGAGAGTAACATCTGAAGCTCACCCCGATTACCCCTGAGGCCGCGTATATTCCACTGTAAAAAGGCCATGATTGGCAATGATAAAGATACTTGAAATCCGCAGGTAAGGGTTCCTACGGACTAGAAGGGTTAGAAAAGTCCACATGCGGAGGCAGTGGAAAATGTTCAAGCAGCGAAGGAACGGTGCGCTGTGAAGAAAGGAGTTGCGCAGATGGAGCAGAGGAGAGAGAAAGAGCGGAAGGTGGATCAGTGTCCATTGATGGTTTGGTCTCTGCAATATATTCAGAGATTGCTTCAAGTGTTTCGGAATTCAGAGATGTCGTATGGGAGACAATATTGGGAAGGGTAGGGGGAGGATGAGTAAAGATTGGAACTGTATTGGACTGTACCAAGGTAGGGGGGGGCGAAAGGGTGGAGGGAACTGGAGAAGCGTGGCAGGGGACAGAAGAGACAGGAACCTGGGAGGTGGCAGAAGAGGAAGAAACTTGGGAGGGAACAGGGGAGGAAGGTACATTACGAGGAGGAGGGTGAACCTCTGCACTTGTAACTGAGCCAGTGAGAGGGGAAGAACTAGGGACAGAGACAGGGAGGGTAAAATGAGGAGGTGGAAGATGGGTAGGAGGTGTTACCGGACCTTTTTTTGACTTTTGAGAAGTAGAGGGACGATTGGGAAGAGGTGTCGTACGAGGTCTCGTCGACACTGAGGCTTGTAAGAGAGAACTCGAAGAAGCGAGATTAGACTGAGGCGTTGAAGTAGGGACGTCTGAGCCGAGGACAGCAAAAGGATTAGATACAGGAGTGATTATGGGAGAGGTAACCACAGAGGTGGGTGTAGAAGATGGGATACCAGAAGTGGGGGGACGTTTTGAAACACGGGAATAAGAAACACGTGGGAGTCTCCCTTGGAGGCGGAGATGAGAAACTGCCATGGCATAAGGGAGACCTTCTGTCTCTTTGAGGTAACGGATTTCCCGCTCGTTTAAATAGACCTGACAACGGCGAGAGTACGAAGGGTGAGCCTCATGACAGTTAAGGCAAGAGGGAGATCGATTGCAAAAACGTATTAGAATGGTCATCGGCACCACAGACTGGGCATTCGGCGATAGATCTGCAATATTTCGCTGGATGGCCAAATCGCCAGCAATTTCTACACTGTTGTGGTGTAGGGATCACCTTTCGAACTTGTAACCGATGTCCTGCTATAAAAACTGAGGAATGGGGGTTCTCGGCTGTCAAAAGTTAAACGAGCCCACATTGCTAGGGTATCGTCTCCGCCCACGGGCAGGAAGAACGTAAGTGTCTACCTTGAGGATTGGGAGATCTTGGAGTTCCAGCTGTTCTAGAATGTCGGTGCCACATGTCTGGAAATTTTGTTGAACTATGGTATTGGGCAGAATGACGGTACCACTAAAAAGAATTGAGGAATGATGTTTTTCAAGGTGACAGGAACAGTATCTATATGGGAAAGACGAGAGAGCTCACGAGCCTGGGTAGCATTCTGTATGGTAATGATGCGCGTACCGCTCTTAAGAGCATGAAAAGAAATATCTTTACCAACATGGCGTAGAAGTGCCTTGCCAATACTATGGTCAGAAAGATAGGCAGTAGAGGAAGTTGGTCGTAAAGTGAAGAATTTAGTCCACTGTTCAGTCTGAAACTGAGCGTGGAAAGGTAGTGAAGGACGTGTCGATCGTTTCTGAGAAGAACGAGAAGGTGAAGGTGGAGAAGTATCATCAGCAGGTAATTGTCGTTGACGTTTAGGCGTGGGACCAGAGTTGGTCCGACGTGGAACGGGTCGGCGATTTGAAAATTGCCGCACCGTAGAGGGAGAGGCCGGAAGCATAGTCAGAGGAGAGCGAAGGTCTGATAAATCGAAGGAGTCAGTCGAGGCCTCAGTACCTGAAGCGGGTGAGGAAACAGCACCGGCAATAGGTACAGAGGCATGAGGAATGTCTGAAGAGTGGTCCAAAGACGAGGCGGGGTCAGAAGGGGGTGCGGTATCAAGAAGGGGCCCGGGGGTACCAGGTTCATGGACTAGGGCTGCCATGGTTAGGTTACTTCTTTCTTTTTGTTTTTAAGAAAAAAAAAGAAAGAAAAGAAAATAAAAATAAAAAAAAGAAAAAAAAAAAAGGGGGGACCGGGGAGGGATAGTTCCTAGGAGGAATGAAAGGGCCAGAAATCTCCCTCCGCGCCCAAGAGGACCTCAGCACCACAAGTAGCGCAGATGCAGCATGGAACCCGTGCCATACCCTACCCATCATGCTAGTAAACTAACAATCCGGGATAGCAACCTCACATCTGCCGAGCTACCTCGGTGGACAAAAGAGAGGGCGGCCGGATATCCGCCACAAAGCATACCTCCTTCGGCCACCACCCCCGGAATCCGAAAGGTGGCTTCCAGAGATACACTCGTCGCCCGAAAGACACCCAAAGCTACTCCGGGATACCGGAGAGGGATCGGGACATCCCCAGGCGATCCAGATTCCACGGCAAACTACGCCACCGCTAAGAACCTCAACGGAATGGGATGGACCCCGGTATCCTTTCTCCTACCCAGGAACTAGCGCGCCTGTGGAAGAAATCCCAAAGGACAAAAAGAGGAAGGGCAAAAGGGAGGAGTGGGGAGGAGGAGGAGGAAAGGAAAAAGGGGAGGATGGGATAGGGGAGGGGAGATTGGGGGGTAATTAGGTTCGGTCTGAGGAAGAAGACCGCTAGGTCTAATTCCTCAGACCAAGAGCCTCTTCACCACGCCAAGGAGCCCCCCTTGAAGAGGTTTTCGGTCTGAACCCAAACTGACAAGGGATGAGTATGTTGTGGGATACAAAGTAGGAGTAGACTTGTTTGTGAATTAATTTTTCAAAGATTTTCGATAGTAAGAGCAGGTTTAATATAGGCCTGTAATTGTTCAATTCAGTTGGATCACCTCCTCTGAGGATCGGGGTGACTCTTGCTGTCTTGAGTATGGATGGGAAGGTGGAAGATTCAATGGATTTGTTAAAAAGAGTTGCAATAATTGGTGGCAACATGAGCTGCTTTCTTTTTATACATGAGTGGTGGTAAGTTATTTAGGTCTCCTGTCTTGTTCTTTAGCGTTTTGATAATAAGCGAGATTTTAGTAGGGTTTGTTGGGGCTAAAAACAGTGTTTGGGTAGTTACCAGTGAGGTAGTCTTTTGGTTGAATGTTTGTGCTTCGGATTTTACTTGCTAGTTTTGTTCTTATGGTAGAGAAAGGCATTAAGTTTGTTGGCAGTATAGGTTGGCTGATGAAGAGGTTCATCTGGTTTAGTTAAGGTGATAATTCTGTTTTGTGACAACTTTTTTGATCCTAGAATTTCAGATAAGGCTGTCCAGGTCTTTTTGATATCACCTTTCATGTCATGAAATCTCTTTTCATAATAGTTTTTTGGACCTCCTTATTAGATTGGTTAGTACGTACTGACGAGTAACATTTTTTGAGATCCTTTGTTATTAGACCCATTCTGTACCGTTTTTCGTATAGATGTTTTCTATCAATAGATTTGAGGATGCTGTTTGTAAGCCAGGGGCTGTTTAGTCTCTTTGCTGGGATCTGCTTAGTTTTTATTGGGCAATGCATGTTATAGAGGTTTTGGGTTTTTTGTAAAAAAAATATTAACAATATCCAAGTTGTCTGCTAGCTCGTTTTGCCAGTCAATGTCACTAAATGCTGAAATAAAGTTATTAACAGATGACTTGTCATGTAGTCAGAATGTGATCTTAGATGTGTCCTGAGGCACTTCACACAAGTTGGTTATGAGAAAGATGGGATAGTGGTCAGTGGTGTTATCTGTGATTATGCCTGCTGTTCATAGTGTTTGTGAATTCAGTCACTTGTGGGTCATGGTCATGGATGAGATTTATGTTGACGTCCCCCTGTAAGTATAAGGTGGTGTTTATTCATTTCAGTGCTAGTTATTATATTTCTTGGTTTTTCACTAAAAGAGTAAATATTGGAGTGAGGAACTCTATACGTATATTGCTCTGACTGTTAAGAGGTTTAGTAAGGTCTTTTGATTTAAATTGAGCAAAGGTATATTCACCATGCTTGTCCCTTGTGCAAGTAGAATTTATACACTCTAGTTCACCAGAGTAGTATATAGTTGCTCCACCTCCTAACTGATTTGACCTACAATTGTGTATGGCTGTGTAGCCAGATATGGAATAGATGTTTGTAACATCATGTTTTAGCCATGTTTCAGTGAGATAATCACTGAGATAATATGATAATTTATGTAACTGTATTTATGTATACCTGAATAAACTTACTAAAAAGGTATGTTGCTGGCTGAGACAGCCATCAAATACAGTTACATATAACAGCACATGTGTAGAGAACGTAGAATAACCCAAAAAAGTCAAAATGACTTATTGCCATTCACCTCTCACGCATTCATATTGATATTTTAGGGTAAGTAACAAGTGTACTTTGTGTGTATTTTACTTTTTTTTTTTTTTTTAACCCTTAAACTGTCCAAATGTAGATCTACATTCACTCGCATAGAACTCCTAATATTTTTGAAAAAAAAAAAAAAAAAAAAAAAAAACGCATTTTTCTACATGTTATAGGATAAAAAAAAAAAATTTAGGGTCAGTACTTAACGAGATAAGCCCGTGAAGTTGGCACTGGATGCTCACCTGATGGCAACATTGACTCCTGCCACTTGCAGAAGTGTTGCCAATATACCTTTTTTTATAGTTTCTATTTTAATTTATATACTTTTTATGTTCTGATAATTACAATTTATAATACGTAGTTCTTGTGATTTCATATCCAATCTTTGCTCTGACACTAATATTAGGTACTGAAATAGCACTCAAATAGTCACAATTACACTGACAGGTGAACATTTTCACCTGCCTGGGTCATTTATTATTGTCTAGAAATATATACAAAGTATTTATAGGTCCCAGCAATGCTTTAGACATGCTGGAGTATACCTTGAAGCATGGTGCTATGACAAGTGTCAGTAAACTGCTGACACTTGATGAATGTGCACTCAGGGAACCCTTGCTTTGTTTTCACTGTTACACACAAACATGTCTGTCTGTCTAGCTCTGCTTATGTCTTTCTGTCTGCCTGGAGTATATATGAAACTTCTTGAAGAATGGTGTTTGACAAGTGTCAGTAAACTGTTGACAGCCCAGTGACACTTGATGAATGTGCACTGCTCCAGGGAACCCTCACTTTATTTGTTTTCACTGTTACACACAAACATGTCTGTCTAGCTCTGGTCTGCCTGTGTGTGTCTTTCCATTTGCTTGTCTCTGTCTCGGGGAGCAGCTTGTAAAACTGTTGATTTATTAGCCGCTCCCTGATTCCTGAGCAAGTGAAAATGCATATTGCATCATGGTTATTTATGTCTTATATCTACAAGCACAGTATAGAACTTTGCCTTAAATTTTTGGGTTATCCCAGGTAATTTACACTATGAGAGAGTGGGTGAGATGTTATCAACAAATTTTGTTGAAAATAAGAAAAAGTTTTGGAGTGAGATTAACAAGTTAAGGAGGCCTAGAGAACAAATGATTTTTTTTTTTTTTTTTTGCCCCAACAAGTTGGCCGTTTCCCACCGAGGCAGGGTGACCCAAAAAAGAAAGAAAATCCCCAAAAAGAAAATGCTTTCATCATCATTCAACACTTTCACCACACTCACACATAATCACTGTTTTTGCAGAGGTGCTCAGAATACAACAGTTTAGAAGCATATACGTATAAAGATACACAACATATCCCTCCACACTGCCAATATCCCAAACCCCTCCTTTAAAGTGCAGGACTCAAGTCCGACTATATGAAAATAACCGGTTTCCCTGAATCCCTTCACTAAATATTACCCTGCTCACACTCCAACAGATCGTCAGGTCCCAAGTACCATTCGTCTCCATTCACTCCTATCTAACATGCTCACGCACGCTTGCTGGAGGTCCAAGCCCCTTGCCCACAAAACCTCCTTTACCCCCTCTCTCCAACCCTTTCGAGGATGACCCCTACCTCGCCTTCCTGCCCCTATAGATTTATATGCTTTCCATGTCATTCTACTTTGATCCATTCTCTCTAAATGACCAAACCACCTCAACAACCCCTCTTCTTCCTAATTTCCACACTCCGAATTTTCTGCATAATATTTACACCACACATTGCCCTTAGACAGGACATCTCCACTGCCTCCAACCGTCTCCTCGCTGCTGCATTTACCACCCAAGCTTCACACCCATATAAGAGTGTTGGTAATACTATACTTTCATACATTCCCTTCTTTGCCTCCATAGATAACGTTTTTTGACTCCACAAATACCTCAATGCACCACTCACCTTTTTTCCCCTCATCAATTCTATGATTAACCTCATTCTTCATAAATCCATCTGCTGACACGTCAACTCCCAAGTATCTGAAAACATTTACGTACTTCTTCCATACTCCTCCTCCCCAATTTGATATCCAATTTTTCTTTATCTAACTCATTTGATACCCTCATCACCTTACTCTTTTCTATGTTCACTTTCAACTTTCTACCTTTACACACATTCCCAAACTCATCCACTAACCTTTGCAATTTTTCATTAGAATCTCCCATAAGCACAGTATCATCAGCAAAAAGTAACTGTGTTAATTCCCAATTTGAATTTGATTCCCCATAATTTAATCCCACCCCTCTCCCGAACACCCTAGCATTTACTTCTTTTACAACCCCATCTATAAATATATTAAACAACCATGGTGACATTACACATCCCTGTCTAAGACCTACTTTTACCGGGAAGTAGTCTCCCTCTCTTCTACACACCCTAACCTGAGCCTCACTATCCTCATAAAAACTCTTTACAGCATTTAATAACTTACCACCTATTCCATATACAGTGGACCCCCGATTAACGATCTTTTTTCATTCCAGAAGTATGTTCAGGTACCAGTACTGACTGAATTTGTTCCCATAAGGAATATTGTGAAGTAGATTAGTCCATTTCAGACCCTCAAACTTACACGTACAAATGCACTTACATAAATACACTTACGTAATTGGTCGCATTTGGAGGTGATCGTTAAGCGGGGGTCCACTGTACTTGCAACATCTGCCACATTGCTCCTCTATCCACTCTATCATATGCCTTTTCTAAATCCATAAATGCAATAAAAACTTCCCTACCTTTATCTAAATACTGTTCACATATATGCTTCAATGTAAACACTTGATCTACACATCCCCTACCCACTCTGAAACCTCCTTGCTCATCCACAATCCTACATTCTGTCTTACCTCTAATTCTTTCAATTATAACCCTACCATACACTTTTCCTGGTATACTCAATAAACTTATTCCTCTATAATTTTTACAATCTCTTTTGTCCCCTTTCCCTTTATATAAAGGGACTATACATGCTCTCTGCCAATCCCTAGGTACCTTCCCCTCTTTCATACATTTATTAAACAAAAGTACCAACCACTCCAACACTATATCCCCCCCTGCTTTTAACATTTCTGTCATGATCCCATCAGTTCCAGCTGCTTTGTCCCCTTTCATTCTACGTAATGCCTCACGTACCTCTCCTACACTTACATTCTGCTCTTCTTCACTCCTAAAAGATGGTATACCTCCCTGACCAGTGCATGAAATTACCACCTCCCTTTCTTCCTCATACATTTAAAAGTTCCTCAAAATATTCTCGCCATCTGCCTAATAGGAGAGGAGAGTTATTAAATGGAGAGTGAGTTAGAGGTATTGGGAAGATGGAGGGAATATTTTGAGGAATTGTTGAATGTTGATGAAGATAGGGAAGCTGTGATTTCGTGTATAGGGCAAGGAGGAATAACATCTTGTAGGAGTGAGGAAGAGCCAGTTGTGAGTGTGGGGGAAGTTCGTGAGGCAGTAGGTAGAATGAAAGGGGGTAAGGCAGTTGGGATTGATGGGATAAAGATAGAAATGTTAAAAGCAGGTGGGGATATAGTTTTGGAGTGGTTGGTGCTATTATTTAATAAATGTATGGAAGAAGGTGAGGTACCTAGGGATTGGCAGAGAGCATGCATAGTTCCTTTGTATAAAGGCAAAGGGGACAAAAGAGAGTGCAAAAATTATAGGGGGATAAGTCTGTTGAGTATACCTGGTAAAGTGTATGCTAGAGTTGGTAGAGCTTCATTCAACCGAGAGAGAGCAACATTCACTTCAACGAGGGAGTTTTCAAGAAGACATTGCCTGATTGGTTGATTTCTGGACATTCTTCATCTTGGCTCCAGGATTCTGTGCATCGATGGCTGCCTGCCCCTGGGCAGACCATTGGCCTCTGCACTCCTGCAGCTGGGTGAAGTCTTCCCACCTCATCCTGTTATCATATCACCTCTACCATCTCCATGATGTCACATCGTGTGAAAATTAAGCCTAAGTCTGCTGTCGTCGATGATGCCACGAAGCTTGAGCTTGCAGCTTCTCTCAACACTTGTCTTCACACAAAGTTCTCCAAGATTACGTCACTGAAAGGAGCTTTCATCGTCGCTTTTCTTGATGATGCTGAAGCTGACAAAGTGCTTACACCTTCTGCCATGAAGACCCTAGAAGACCGCGGCTTTACCATCTCCACGTCACCATACATGCTTGCAAAACGTTCAGTGTTTATGAAACGTCTTGACAGGCTGATCACGAACATGTCCATCCAGGAAATTAAGTCATCACTTGAAGACCTCAACACCTGGGCCAAGATTGACTCTGTTGTGAAGATCCCCAACGCTTCCTCAATGCTCAAGGTCACATTCCTGGATGTTACCATGGCGACCAGAGCACTGTCTGATGGCCTGGCCATCTCTTACTACTACATCAACCCTCGACAGATTGAACCTGAACGCTTCACGTACGTAACACCCTGCCGGACATGTTACTCGTACAGTCACTCTACTGCCACGTGAAGAATAAGAAGATATGTTCCACCTGTGGGTCTGCAGGACACGATTTTTGTTCTTGCACTTCCACTGCTGCTCCCACTTGCATCAACTGTAAGAGTGATCACCATACTCTTGCAGCCAAATGTCCAGTGTGTATGGATATCCTCTTTAAGAAACTGAAGGAAGAAACAAAGAAGTCATCTGGAACCTCTCCTACATACGCTGCAATTGCCAAGATTCAATCTACAAGCCACTCAACAGTCGTCTCCACCTCTCACTACCCAACCTCCACCTGATATCTCTACCAAATTCTATTACTGCATGATGTTTGCTCACATGCAAAATGCTGCAAAACCCGTCTCTTTCAACACGACTATTGATGAACTTCTTGCACTTAACAACATGCCATCATTTAACTTCCCTGCAAGTCCACCATCAGCTGAGATTTTGAAAATAATCCCGAAGATTGTTAGTTTTGAAGCGCCAGATGACTTGAAGGAATTAATAATTGATAACAACAACGCATCCCCTTTTGAATCCTCCAATCAACATTCACCTGATAACGTCCAAGACAGCACCACGCCTCCTATTCGTCAATTGGCTCATCGTGGTGGCACAAATATCATTCCTTTGCCTCCACTCACCACTACACAAATGGACCAATCAGAAGCCACGATTCCACCACAGTCTTCTATACACTCTGTAGCGGAGACACCAACATTGAACCTTCAATGCTGCAACCACCAACAAAAACCTCACCAGTCATCACTCGACGTATTAATACAGAAGACCAACACTGAGATCAATACCTGCACTGGAAAGATATAACTTTTTATACGACTCCTGACCAAGAACCCACCATGAATGTCGACACTTTGTACGAGAAATTACACGACAGAACAGTCAAGTTTACAAATCGTGAAGGAACCCATTGCTCCTTCACAGCACTCAAGATGATCTTTGACCAGTTACAAGCCGACCCAGCATTTCGACCCAAGATTACAAGACTACTCATCGTTTCCTCCCAACAACTGCTCAACATAAGGAATGCCTCCAACACTGAAGAAATGATATAACTCCTGACTCACACTTTAACAACACCTGACCAATCAAGAAGCTAGCCTCCCTTGACCACGCCTCCAGCTTCTGCCAGCCGCCAATCAACATCAAGAATGCAAGATGCAGATAGCTTGCCAGCCGGACGACTGAGTGTTCTCCTGTTTTTTGTGTTGCTGTTTCCGTCTGCTTCCAAGGCTTAGCTGTTGGGTCTAGTCCTGACTCTTCTCTCTTCGACTCAAGACATTCCTCTCACCGACTATTCTTCGAGCTGTCCCCACTTGCCCCTCGCCCCTAGTGGGCCCTTACCTGTGAGTTCTCTGTTCTGTCTGTAGGGTTGTTATTGAAAGAATTAACCCTTTCAGGGTCCAAGGCCCAAATCTGGAGTCACGCACCAGTGTCCAAGAATTTTAAAAAAAAAAATTTGTTATTTTTCTTATGAAATCGTAGAGAATCTTTTTGTGAAGGTAATAAAACAAAAAGTACGAAATTTGGTGGAAAATTGACGAAATTATGCTCTCGCGAATTTTGATGTGTCAGCGATATTTACGAATTGGCGATTTTGCTGACTTTGACTCCCATTTTAGGCCAATTACATTATTCCAATCAACCAAATTCTTAGCTATTTCACTAGTATTACTTCTATTCTATCGATTGAGCACAAGAAATCACCAAGTCAACTGTTTCAACTACAAAATAAAGTGATCGGAAATTGTTAATTTGGCCAATTTAACACAAAGTTCAAAATATTCCAATTTCAAAATAGGGTCCAGAATAAACAATGTAGGCATTCCTGGCACTAAACTAACATTTCCTCTGTTCATTAGTTATGTTTTGAGGCTTTACAAATAAATTCCATTTTTATTTTTTATTCACATAATGAATTTTTATTCACACCAAAAAAATAGAAGATTTACTGTTATGCAATACTGTAATAATTGTATAAATATCATCACCATATTTGTGAATGTATATTAGACCCACCAGCTGACGTGTATTAGACGTATGAGGTCGTTTGTTTACTCTTGAATATCGGCAAAAATTTAACATTTCCGCTACTTTGAGCTCAGTTTCAAGCCATTTCCAGTGCTAAAACCAATCAAAATCATCTCTATTTCTGTAATATGTCTTCCATTCTATCAAATGAGACCAAGAAATCTCAAATACAACTATAAAAAACATACGAAAAAACACTGCAAAGTTGCTGTTTTAATCGAAAAATCATGATTTCAGTTTTTTTCTCTCATTATACACAGCGTGCTGCAGGATCTGTTTTATGTGGTGCACACATACCACATAGATGTATTCTCTCATATCTAGGCCCAAATGTACCACTCACAGTTTATCAGAGTGAGCTGAGCTCATGGCGTAGGTCTACGGTTTGGACACTCACCGTAAAGCCATAGATCTACGGGACGGACCCTGAAAGGGTTAAGAGTAAGACGGAGAATAAGATAGCAGATGAACAAGGAGGCTTTAGGAAAGGCAGGGGGTGTGTGGACCAGATGTTTACAGTGAAACATACAATAAGTGAACAGTATTTAGATAAGGCTAAAGAGGTTTTTGTGGCATTTATGGATTTGGAAAAGGCGTATGACAGGGTAGATAGGGGGGCAATGTGGCAGATGTTGCAGATGGTATAGGAGGTAGGTTACTGAAAGCAGTGAAGAGTTTTTACGAGGATAGCGAGGCTCAAGTTAGAGTGTGTAGGAAAGAGGGAGATTATTTCCCAGTAAAAGTAGGCCTTAGACAAGGATGGGTGATGTCACCGTGGTTGTTCAATATATTTATAGATGGGGTTGTAAGAGAAGTAAATGCGAGGATCTTGGCAAGAGGTGTGGAGTTAAAAGATAAAGAATCACACAAAGTGGGAGTTGTCACAGTTGCTTTTTGCTGATGACACTGTGCTCTTGGGTGATTCTGAAGAGAAGTTGCAGAGGTTGGTGGATGAATTTGGTAGGGTGTGTAAAAGAAGAAAATAGAAAGTGAATACAGGAAAGAGTAAGGTTATGAGGATAACAAAAAGATTAGGTGATGAAAGATTGGATATCAGATTGGAGGGAGAGAGTATGGAGGAGGTGAATGTATTCAGATATTTGGGAGTGGATGTGTCAGCAGATGGGTCTATGAAAGATGAGGTGAATCATAGAATTGATGAGGGGAAAAGGGTGAGCGGTGCACTTAGGAGTCTGTGGAGACAAAGAACTTTGTCCTTGGAAGCAAAGAGGGGAATGTATGAGAGTATAGTTTTACCAACACTCCTGTATGGGTGTGAAGCATGGGTGATGAATGTTGCAGCAAGGAGAAGGCTGGAGGCAGTGGAGATGTCATGTCTGAGGGCAATGTGTGGTGTGAATATAATGCAGAAAATTCGTAGTTTGGAAGTTAGGAGGAGGTGCGGGATTACCAAAACTGTTGCCCAGAGGGCTGAGGAAGGGTTGTTGAGGTGGTTCGGACATGTAGAGAGAGTGGAGCGAAACAGAATGACTTCAAGAGTGTATCAGTCTGTAGTGGAAGGAAGGCGGGGTAGGGGTCGGCCTAGGGAGGGGGTAAAGGAGGTTTTGTGTGCAAGGGGCTTGGACTTCCAGCTGGCATGCGTGAGCGTGTTTGATAGGAGTGAATGGAGACAAATGGTTTTTAATACTTGACGTGCTGTTGGAGTGTTAGCAAAGTAACATTTATGAAGGGATTCAGGGAAACCGGCAGGCTGAACTTGAGTCCTGGAGATGGGTGCCTGCACTCTGAAGGAGGGGTGTTAATGATGCAGTTTAAAATTATTATTATAATCAAAAAGAAGCACTAAGCCACAAGGGCTATACAGCTGCAGTTTAAAAACTGTAGTGTAAAGCACCCTTCTGGCAAGACAGTGATGGAGTGAATGATGTTGAAAGTTTTTCTTTTTCGGGCCACCCTGCCTTGGCAGGAATCGGCCAGTGTGTTAATAAAAAATAATAATAACTGTACTTATCCTAGGTAGTAGGTTGGTAAACAGCAACCGCCCAGGGAGGTACTACCGTCCTGCCAAGTGAGTGTACAACGAAAACCTGTAATTGTTTTACACGATGGTAGGATTGCTGGTGTCTTTTGTCTGTCTCATAAACATGCAAGATTTCAGGTATGTCTTGTTACTTCTACTTGCACTTAGGTCACACTACACATACATGTACAAGCATATACATACACACCCCTCTAGGTATTCTTCTATTTTCTTTCTAGTTCTTGTTCTTGTTTATTTCCTCTTATCTCCATGGGGAAGTGGAACAGAATTCTTCCTCCATAAGCCATGCGTGTTGTAAGAGGCGACTAAAATGCCGGGAGCAAGGGACTAGAAACCCCTTCTCCCGTATAAATTACTAAATTTAAGAGAAACTTTCGTTTTTCTTTTTGGGCCACCCTGCCTTGGTGGGATACGGCTGGTGTGTTGAAAGAAAGAACTGTACTAATGTGTACATGTGAGAGAGAGAGATAGACAGAGAGACAGCCAAAGGCAGCCACCTGGCCAGCCTGCCGAATACATAAAAACAAAAGATAGAAGGAACACTGCAGCAGGCCTACTGGCCCATGCAAGGCAGGTCCATGTCACCCCCCAGCTTAGACCAATGACCCACCGAGTCAGGTCACATCCACTGAAGGAAGGAACAGCATCAGACCTAATAGTACAAAAAGCTAGTCAGGTCCAACTCGCACCGACTCATGTATTTATCTAAGCTATTTTTACTTTCCTCTTAAAAGGGGAGTGTTAACACAACTTGACATCAGTGAATCCCTGGTGTATGCCATGCTATTTACTCTAGCTGGCGCTCAATTGAACTGGTGCTCCCACACGGTACTAAGTGGTCCCAGATTTTTTTAACAATACTGCACACACTGAGTGTTAAGACCCATTTTCTTGTGTCTGGGCGACTCAGGCCTATCGCCCCAATTTTGAAGGAATGAAAAAAATAAAATGCTGATCTACATTCGGAGCGCTACAGGACCAGAAGTATATCTATGTTTGGACAGTTTAAGGGTTAATGCCTAGTTCCATTGCTAACTTAATATATGTTAGTGTAAACCTCTTATCTAGCATTTATATGTATTTATAAGTGGAAAAAAGGGTGTTCCACTTTACAGTGATTTCTGCTTTATGGTGGTAGCCTGGAACCTAACCTATCATATAAGTAGGGCCCTACTGTATATACAGTGGACCCCCGCATAGCGAACTTAATCCGTGCAAGAGGGCTGGTCGTTATGCGAAATGTTCGCTATGCGAATTAATTTTCCCCATAAGAAATAATGGAAATAAAATTAATCCGTGCAAGACACCCAAAAGTATGAAAAAAAAATTTTTTTACCACAAAAAAATGTTAATTTTAGTACACACAAACTGAAAAAGGCATGCACAATTACATGACACTTACTTTTATTGAAGATCTGGTGATGATTGATGGGATGGGAGGAGGGGAGAGAGAGTGTTAGTGTTTAGAAGGGGAATCCCCTTCCATTAACACTTGAGGAGGCAAGTCCTTTTCCGGGGTTACTTCCCTTCTTCTTTTAATGCCACTAGGACCAGCTTCAGAGTCACTGGACTTCTTTCTGTCCATAGAGCTCTGTACCTCCCGTTCCTTTACGATTTGTCTAAAATGGGCCATAACATTGTCATTGAAATAGTCACCAGCACGCCTTGCAACAGCTGTGTCAGGGTGATTTTCATCCATAAAGGTTTGCAGTTCAACCCACTGTGCACACATTTCCTTAATTTTTGAAGTAGGCACAATGGATTCCACAACTGGCATAGGCTTCTCAGGGTTAGCCCCAAACCCTTCAAAATCTTTCTTAATTTCCATACTAATCTCACCCTTTTTACCACAGGGTTGGCACTAGAAGCTTTCTTGGGGCCCATGGTCACTTATTTTCAACAAACAGAACCGAAAACACTGTAATAATACGAAATATTCCGAGTGTATGCTTGAATGTTACCGCGGAGGCTAGCTGGTAAACAATGGGACAGGCGGCACATGTGAGGCTGGCTGAGGCCGCACATTGGACGCGTCTCGGACGAAGTTCGCTGAGCGGGTTTTTGTCTACTATGCGGGGCAAAATTTTAGCGATCAAAGCGTTCGCTATGCGGAATGTTCGCTATGCAAGGCGTTCGCTATGCGGGGGTCCACTGTATTGGAGCTGCAACTCTCCTCTGGCCCAGTATATGAGTCTCCATCTTCATGCATCAAACTCTGTACAGGATTGAAAAAGTCACTGGTTGGTGACACATCTTCATAAAGATACCCAGGTGTTGCCCATGTATCTTATTAGCTTGTTGGCAGGGCACCAGGTCGTTGTCAGGGCTGCTGGTTATACTACATATAGATTTAGCAGGGTAGCTGGTGTCACATGTGATGTTGGCAGGGTAGCTGGTGTAAGATGTGGTGTTGGCAGGGTAGCTGGTGTCACATGTGTTGGCAGTGTAGCTGGTGTCACATGTGGTGTTGGCAGGGTAGCTGGTGTCACATGTGGTGTTGGCAGGGTAGCTGGTGGTGTTACATGTGGTGTTGGCAGGGTAGCTGGTGTCACATGTGATGTTGGCAAGGTAGCTGGTGGTGTCACAGGTGATGCTGACAGGGTAGCTAGTGGTGTCACGTTATGTTGGCAGGGTAGCTGGTGGTGCCACATGTGGTGTTGGCAGGGTAGCTGGTGGTGTCACGTTATGTTGGCAGGGTAGCTGGTGGTGCCACATGTGGTGTTGGCAGGGTAGCTGGTGGTGTCACGTTATGTTGGCAGGGTAGCTGGTAGTGTCACGTTATGTTGGCAGGGTAGCTGGTGGTGTCACGTTATGTTGGCAGGGTAGCTGGTGGTGTCACGTTATGTTGGCAGGGTAGCTGGTGGTGTCACATGTGATGTTGGCAGGGTAGCTGGTGTCACATGTGGTGTTGGCAGGGTAGCTGGTGTCACATGTGGTGTTGGCAGGGTAGCTGGTGGTGTCACGTTATGTTGGCAGGGTAGCTGGTGGTGTCACATGTGATGTTGGCAGGGTAGCTGGTGTCACATGTGGTGTTGGCAGGGTAGCTGGTGTCACATGTGGTGTTGGCAGGGTAGCTGGTGTCACATGTGGTGTTGGCAAGGTAGCTGGTGTCACATGTGTTGGCAGAGTAGCTGGTGGTGTCACAGGTGATGTTGGCAGAGTAGCTGGTGGTGTCACGTTATGTTGGCAGGGTAGCTTGTGGTGTCACATGTGGAGTTGGCAGGGTAACAGATGGTGTAAGATGTGGTGTTGGCAAGGAAGCTAGTAGTGTAAGATGTGTTGGTAGGGTATCTGGTGGTGTCACATGTGGTGTTGGCAGGGTAGCTGGTGCTGTAAGATGTGTTGGCAGGGTAATCAACAACTTTAGTCATACTATTATACTATAACCAGTTCAAAATTGTACCATAATAAGAGTTAACACTGTCTAATACTATAATCAGTGAAATATGAAATTCTCAAAATTGTACCATACCAAGAGTGAACTAAAAATCTGTCTTTTATAATTACTTGTTACAATCCATTAGCTAGTAAGATTAATTAGTTTAGTTGTTCTTAAGTCAAGATAGAGAATCACACTCAATCTTATGATTACAAGCATAGATCCTGATATCAACGTCTTATTAAATGACCTACACAAATCTAACAGCAATTGTAATTATTACACAGTAGAGCAAGCAAAGACACTACTCAGAGCCAACAATAACATAACTATCTTTAATTACAAGTCAGATCTTTAAGCAAACATTACGATGACCTCACATCATTACTAAATTTCCTGCATGCAAGTATGCCTATTGTTACTCTCACCAAAACCTGGCTAAAGCCCTGTACTACAGGTATCTATGCCATTCCTGGTTATACAGCCATACACAACTGTAGGCCAGACCAGCAAAGGGGAGGAACAGCTATATACTCAGATCAACTTGAATGTATCAACAACATATGCACAAGGGATGAACATGGAGAATATATTATAGCTAAATTTAAATCCAAAGACCTACAGAGTACCACAGTCAAACATTTACCAATTTAGTGTTAAATTAGGAAGCATGATATCTGATGCACACACATGAACACAGACCACTTGCTGCTTGCAGGCAACTTCAATATAAATCTCCTGCATGACCAGGACCCACAAGTAACTGAATTCACAAGCACTATGAGCAACTGCTTGCTGCTACTAACAGTAACAAAACCTACAAGAATCTTGGAGGCAAGTATCTCCTTATTAGACCACATCTAGGCAAACACTGTATCCCCTTTAAAATTCAAATTCAAATTCAAAGTTTATTCTCTATAAAGATTACAATGTTGAATTTACAGAATTTGGTTGTTGTGTGGTTTACATGTAGTTAAATAATGATTACAGAGTGTACCACTAGAACGCCTAGCATGGCTAGGCATTTCGGGCAGACTTAGTTTAATTCTTTATTTTAAAATATTACAAATTATGAGGTAAGTTGGTATTATGGCTAAGTGACTAAATACGTACTAGTTTGTGAGTTTAGCAATGTGAATGCTTTTGTTTTGGCACAGTACATAGTTTCAGTATTGGAGTATCATAGGATTCATTATTTTAAGATTGAGATTAATATTTCTGTTTATGGTCAAATGGGTGAGTGAGTGTAAGTGTGAACCACCAGGTGGTAATTCGTGTAGTTAGTTGATGGGGGTTATCAGGGAGATAAGATGTTTTCCTAATGGTAGTTTTGAAGTGATGAATGTGTCTGCAGTTCTAGAGTTCTCAGTAGGGTGTTCCAGATTTTAGGGCCTTTGACATACATTGAATTTTTGTAAAGGTTTAGTTGGACATGGGGAATGTCGTAGAGATGTTTGTGTCTGGTGTTATGCCTGTGGGTTCTGTCACAACTATCAAGAAAGCGTTTTAGGTCAAGGTTGATATGGAGTTTAAGGTCCTGTAGATGTAGATTGCACAGTAGTAAGTGTGGATGTACTGAACAGGGAGTAAGTTTAGATCTATGAAGAGTGGGGGGATGTGTTGCCAGGGATGGGATTTAGTGATTATTCTTACTGCAGCTTTTTGTTGGGTTATAATTGGCTTTAGGTGTGTTGCTGCAGTTGATCCCCAAGCACAAATAGCATAGGTGAGGTATGGATAAATAAGTGAGTGGTATAGTGTGAGAAGGGCATTTTGCGGCACGTAGTATCGTATCTTGGAGAGGATCCCAAGATAGGAATTTGCCCTCATTATGTCTGGTAATTAGAGTGTTGTCGATCTTAATGTTAATTTGTGCATCTCCTGCTCTGCTACCAAACATAATATAGTAGGTTTTGTCAGTGTTAAGCTTAAGTTTATTGGCTGTCATCCAAGTCGATATTTTGATCAGCTCCTCGTTAACAATGGTGTTGAGGGCGGCAAGATTAGGGTGAGAGATGACATAAGTCGTGTCGTCAGCAAAGAGATTGGGTTTCAGGTGTTGGGATACGTTTGGAAGATCATTGATGTACAGTGGACCCCCGCATAGTGACTTTAATCTGTGCAAGAGGGCTGATTGTTATGCGAAATGTTCGGTATGCGAATGAATTTTCCCCATAAGAAATAATGAAAATCAAATTAATCCGTGCAAGACACCCAAAAGTATGAAAAAAAAATTTTTACCACATGAAATATACATTTTCCTACACACAAAGAGAAGGATACATGCACAATAGTAGAGTAGTACATGCACAATATATATTGTGCATGTACTACTCTACTAAATGAAGAATAAATGACACTTACCTTTATTGAAGATGCAGCAATGACTGATGAGAAAACTGTGTCCTGGGAGTGCCTTTTCCTCCTGAGTACTGTAGGTCCTGTTTGGCATTTTCTTCCAGAACAGGCCTTATCACACTGTGTATGCCACTACGATTCTTCAATCTCTCAAACCAACCTTTGCTGGCTTTAAATTCACCAATATGAGCACTAGTTCCAGGCATTTTTCCCTTTCACCTGGGTGTTAGTCGACTGGTGGGGTTGAAATCCTGGGAGACAAGATTAAGGACCCCAATGGAAATAAGTTAGACAGTCTTCGATGACACTGACTTTTTTGGGTTATCCTGGGTGGTAAATCCTCTGGGATTAATTGTTTCTTGGTATTCTCAATAAGTCACACCAACAACGGTGCTACAGCAGCAGCAGCAGCAGCTAACGGTGGTACAGCAGCAACAGACGATGCTACAGCAGCAACAGACGATGCTAAAGCAGCAGCAGACGATGCTACAGCAGCAACAGACGATGCTACAGCAGCAGCAGACGATGCTACAGCAGCAGCAGACGATGCTACAGCAGCAGCAGACGGTACTACAGCAGCAGCAGCAGCTGACGGTGGTACAACAGCAGCAGCAGCTGACAGTGCAGCAGCAGCTGACAGTGCAGCAGCAGCTGTACCACCAATAGTATTATTATTATAATCAAAAAGAAGCGCTAAGCCACAAGGGCTATACAGCACCACCAATAGTAGTGATGGTTGATTGGGGTTTATTATACAACCTGGCCAGCTCGGAGACACGCACTCCACTTTCATACTTATCAATGATCTTTTTCTTCATCTCTATAGTAATTCTCACCCCTTATTGCTGTAGGGTTGGCACTAGAAGCTTTCTTGGGGCCCATGGTCACTTATTTTCCAGAAAAAATCACCAAAAACACTGTAATAATACGAAATGTTCCGATTGTATGCTTGGATGTTACCTAGGAGGCTGGCTGGTAAACAATGCCACCGGCGGAACATGTGAGCGTGGCTCACGCCGCACATTGGACGCGTCTCGGACGAAGAGCGGTGAGCGGGTTTTTGGGCGGTAAGCGAGGCAAAATTTTTGCAAAAAAAGTGAGCGGTATGCGGATTGTACGGTATGCGATGCATGCGGTATGCGGGGGTCCACTGTATATGAGGAAGAGTAGGGGACCAAGGACACTTCTCTGTGGAACTCCAGTATCAAGTGGCCGTGTTGCTGATGCTGTGTCTTTAATGGTAACATACTGATACCTATTAGTAAGGCAAGATTTGAAATAAGCAAGCGCATGGCCTCTTATACCGTAATGGTCAAGTTTGTGGAGTAGGATGTCGTGGTCTACTGTGTCAAAAGCTTTTCTTAGGTCAATAAAAATTCCTAGTGGATATTCCTTATTTTCCAATGCTGTGTAAAGCAGATCTAGCATTTTTATGATTGCATCATTAGTGCTTTTATTTTTCCTAAATCCAAATTGGCAGGGGTTGAGTATGTTTTGTGCTGTTATAAATGAATATAGTCTCCTGTGCACGAGTTTCTCAAAGATTTTGGATAGCAATGGTAAGTTTGATATTGGCCAATAGTTGTTTAAGTCTGTAGGGTCACCACCTTTATGTATTGGTGTAACCCTTGCCATCTTGAGTAGTTTCGTGAAGGTGCTTGTTTCTAGTGACTTGTTAAAAAGTAATGAAATGGCATGCGAAAGGACATGGGCCGCTCGCTTGTACAGTAATGGTGGGACATTAGACAGATTCCCCGAGTTGTTTTTAAGTGACTTTATAATCTCGGTGACTTCCGAGGGCTCAGTTGGTGCAAGATAGAAGGAATTTGGGAAATTCCCATCTAGGTAGTCCCCAGCATGGGCATTAGTATGTGGGATTTTATTGGCGAGATTAGATCCTATGGTTGAGAAGAAGTCGTTTATCTTGTTAGCTGTGTCAGTGGGATGTAGTGGTGTTTCATTAGGTTTACTTAGGACAATATTCTTGGTTTTTTTCAGTTTGTGGGTCCCTAGAATCTGAGAGTGTGTTTTCCAGGTCTTTTTATATCTCCTCTAGTGTCTGTGAATCTACTGGAGTAGTATAGTTGTTTGGCTTTCTTTATTACTTTGGTGAGAACTGATGAATAGTGTTTAAGAATATCTTTGTGTATTAAGCCCTGTCTATATTGCTTTTCATATTGGTGTTTCTTGTCAATGGATTTCAGAATGGTGCTGGTTAGCCATGGCAACCAAGCCGTTTGTTTGTGATCTGTTTCGTTTTTATAGGACAATGTTTGTTGCATAGTCTAAGTAATTTGTTAAGAAAAATGTCTGTCCAGTCATCAATACCATTGGCCTTGGAGAATTCTGTAGGCCAGTCAACAATCTCTAGGTCAGTTGTGAACTTCCTTATTGAGGCCTCGTCATGGAGTCTAAATGAGACTTTGTTGTATTCAAGTGGTGGTTTATTAATGTTTGTCAGAGAAGGTAGGGTAATGGTCTGTAGTGCTATCTGTGATTATTCCTGATTTAAGGGGGGCTAGTATATTGGTCCATATGTGGTCTATTATGGTTGCACTTGTCTCAGTGAGCCTGGTTGGTTTAGTTATTGTTGGTATGAGAAGTGTGTTGTTCATATTGTTGATGAAATCAGTTACAGGGTGATCATCTAGTAAGCCAAGGTTGATGTTGAAGTCTCCAGCTAAGAGAAGGTGGTGCTTATTCATTTGTCTGTTTGTTATTAGTGACTAATTTCTCACTGAAATTTGGGATGTTTGTGTGAGGTATCCGGTAAATGGCACCGATTGTTATAGGTGTCCCTTTAAAGGTTTTTTACAGTAAAATTAGCAAAAATGTATTCCCCATATTCATCACTAAAGCAAGTGGTGCTAATACAAGATAATTGTTAGAGTAATAGATTGCAATACCACCCCCAACTTGGTTTGGTCTGCAGTTGTGAATTGCTGTGTATCCTGGTAGAGGGTAGATATATATTGTGTCCTGCTTAAGCCAGGTCTCAGTAAGAATAATCCAGGAGAAGGGTGTCTTTAGTGATTCAAGGAGTGCCAGGAGGTCATCATAGTGTTTGCTTAAGGACCTGATGTTGTAGTTAAGTACTAATAGGCTTTTAGCATTGTTTAGGATAGTGCTGGCTTGTGATGCTGTGTAATAAAGGCAGTTACTTTCCAACAGGTTTTGATTGGGTGTCAGATTATGGAGGTTTAGATCAGGGTCAACGTGATCAATCATCTTCTAGGTTTAAATTATGGTTATTTATATCCTGAGTTATGTGTTGAGTTCTAGTACTGATATCTGTAGTGGTGGGAAGCTTGGATAAGTATATAGCTAGAGTATTTTGGTCATATAGAGTATAGTCACTACTACACATAATGAAGTTGATGTTGTCTATGTGTTGTGCTGGAATGAACTGAAGTACAACTAGGTATAAACTAGTAATATAAAAATACAAATTTAAAATAGAAGAAGACTCTCACTTGTAATTGCAATATGGTCTAATATAATGAATTTGGTATCGACTATAGTACAACTGAGTTTAATCTAATAATATAAAAAAGGCACAAGACTCTCAATTGTAATTGCACTAACGTGTTATATAAGTTGTTTACAAGAATTAGAGTATAACTAGATTTAAATTGACAAGATAAAATATACAAGGTAAGGTAGCAAAAGAATAAAAAAAGTAGAAAAAAAAAAAAAGATATACGAGGTAGTTGGTACTAGTTAGCAAAAGATAGTTAAGGGCCTTGAACAATAATATAATTGAAATATACACTAATTGCACACACAATATAGTCACTAAGATATGAAAACAATCCTAGAGTAGGAATTATAATATAAACTTATAATATAAAAATACAAATTGAAATGGTACTTGCAATTGCACTAGAGTCTGGTATAGGTTGTTGACAAGATCAAGAGTATAACTAGATTTAAATTGACAAAATAAAATTCACAATTAAAGTACAAAAATCAAGCATAATCACAGATAACACCACAGACCACTACCCTACCTTTCTCTCAACCAACCTAGGTAAATTGCCCCAAGACACTACTAAAGTTACCTTCAGACTACATAATGAGACAGCTATTAATAGCTTTATAACAGCAATGACGAACATAGACTGGCACAACAAGCAAGAAATCTAGCTACTGATGAATGTATTATTAATTTTCTAAAAAAAAGACCCAATATCTCTATAACATGCATTGCCTTAAAAAACAAAACAGATCACAGCTAAGAGACTGAACAGTCCCTGGCTAACACCCAGCATCCTGAAATCCATAAATATAAAGCACCTATATGAAAAACAGTACAGAATGGGGCAAATAACCAGAGACCAAACTAAACGTTACTCGTCAATCCTAACCAGCCTAATAAGATCAAAAAAATTGTAGTATGAGAACAGATTACATAACTTAAGAGGTGATATAAAAAAGACTTGGAAAACATTATCTGAAATTCTAGGAACCAAAAAGATATCCAAAAACAGAACAAACTAACAAAACCTGATAAGCCCCTACTCTCACCGACTGAAACGGCAAACAGACTCAATGTTTTCTTCTCCACCATAGAAAAAAAACCTAGCTAGCATAATCCCAACCTCAAACACCCCTCCACAAGACTATCAGACTGGCTTCTACCCGAATACACTATTCCAAGCTCTAACCAACCCAATAGAAATCACACTAAAAAGCAAAGCAGGAGATTTAAATACTTTACCAGTTCTCAAGTACTGTCACCAATTACTGCAACACTATCAATCAAATCCTCCACCTTCCCAGCACTTCTCAAAATAGCAAAGGTCACCCTGATCCACAAAGGAGGAGATCAAGCAGACCTGAATAACTACAGACCTATATCTAACTTACCCCTTCTCTCTAAAATCTTTGAAAAATTAATTCATAGGCAGATCTATTCCTACCTCACCTTCCACAACATACTCAACCCCTGCCAGTTTGGATTCAAGCCCAATATTATTATTATAATAAAAAAGAAGCGCTAAGCCACAAGGGGCCAGGCCCAATAAAAACATGAATTATGCTATTATACACATGCTAGAACTAATATACACGGCTCTTGACAAAAAAGAAGTCCCATTGGGAATCTTCATTGATTTATGTAAAGCTTTTGATACAGTTGACCAGGGTTTGTTGCACATAAAATTAACCCTTTGGCTGTTTTGGTCGTATATATACGTCTTACGAGCCAGTGTTTCGGATGTATATATACTTGATAATTCTAGCGGCTTCAAATCAAGCAGGAGAAAGCTGGTAGGCCCACATGAGAGAGAATGGGCCTGTGTGGTCAGTGTGCACCATATAAAAAAAAGTCCTGCAGCACGCACTGCATAATGAGAAAAAAAATTACGACCATTTTTTTGTAATAAAACGCTGACTTTGAGGTGTTTTTTCTTATAGTATTTATCATTGTATCCTCGTTTTCATGGTCTCATGTGATAAAATGGAAAGCATATTACAGAAATACAGATGATTTTGATTAGTTTCACAATGTAAATGACCTTGAAATTTAGCTCAAATTACCTTGATGTTGGTGAGGGGCTCTTGATTTAGGGAATTGGATCTGTGCTCCAGTTCCCCGAATTAAGCCTGAATGCCTTCCACATCCCCCCCCAGGTGCTGTATAATCCTCCGGGTTTAGCGCTTCCCCCTTGATTATAATAATAATAATAGCTCAAATTAGCAGATATGTTCGATTTTTACCAATGTTCAAGAGTAAGCAAATCACACCACACGTCCAATATACGTCAACTGGGGAGTCTAATATCTTTCAGTAGTGCACTGATGTTATTTATACCTGTTTTACAATACTGGAGTAGTCTGCATAACAGTAAATCTTCTATTTTTTATATGAATAAAAAATCAAAATAGAAAGCAATAGTAATATAAGAGGGGCCTAGAGACGTGACTAATGAACAGAGGATATATTATTTTAGTGCCAAGAATGTCTACATTGTTTATTCTGGACCCTATTTTGAAATTGGCATCTTTTTTAATTTGCATGAAATTGGCCATATTGCCAATTTCTGACCACTTTATTGGGTAGTTCAAATCAGTAAATGGGTGGTTTCTTGTACTCAATTGATAGAAAAAATGGAGTTCTAAAGAAATAGCTATGAGTTTGGTCAACTGGAACAATGGAATTGACCAAAAATAGGGCTGATGCGTATATGTCGCCGAGACTGCTAACTCCGCGGGACTGTAATTCCGTGAGTTTTCAACCAAATTTCGTACTTTTTGTTTCATTACCATCGGGAAAAGATTATCATTTCATAAGAAAAAATATTTTTTTTTTTTTCCAAAAATTTTGTGACAGAGAATGAGTTTCAGAAAGGGGCTTGCAACAATCAAAGGGTTAACACACTATGGTATAAGAGGGCACTCCTTCAACTACCTAAAATCATACCTTCGCAACAGACGCCAATATGTGTACACAAATGGAGCTAACTCTTCCATACAACCAATTACAGTTAACCCTTTCAGGATTAACTGTAATTGGTTTCGGACGTACTAATATGGCTTACGCACCAGGGTTTTTGACGTACTAGTATGCCTAAATTCTAGCGCCCTCAAATCTAGTGAGAGAAAGCTGGTAGGCCTACATATGAAAGAATGGGTCTATGTGGTCAGTGTGCGCAGTATAAACAAAACCCTGCAGCACACACTGCGTAATGAGAAAAAAAAACTGACCGTGTTTTTGGATTAAAACAGCAACATTGCACTGTATTTTTGTATGGTATTTATTGTTGTAGTCTAGTTTTCCTGGTCTCATTTTATAGAATGGAAGACATGTTACAGAAATTGGGATGATTTTGACTGGTTTTACAATGAAAAGCACCTTGAAATTGAGCTCAAAGTAGCAGAAATGTTCGATTTTTACCAAAGTTCAAAAGTAAATAAATACACGTCAACTGGCGAGTCTAATATTATTTCACAAGTGCACCGATATTACTTATACCATTTCTACACTAATGCAGTAGTCTGCATAACAGTAAATCTTCTATTTTTTGTGAGAATAAAAATTCAAAGTGGAAATTAAAAGAATATAAGAGGGGCGTGGGGACGTGACTAATGAACAGAGGAAATGTTATTTTAGTGCCAGGAATGTCTTTCTTGTTTATTCTAGACCCTATTTGGAAATTGGCATCTTTTGAAATTTGTGTGAAATTGGCAAAATTGCTAAATTTTGACCACTGTATTTGATAGTTAGAATTGGTAAATGGGTGGTTTCTTGTACTCATTCGATTGAAAAAATGATGTTCTAGCAAAATAGTTATGATTTTTGTCGACTAGTACACTGGAATTGGCCAAAAATAGGGCTCAAAGTGGGCAAAATCGCTGATGCGTAAACATCGTCGAGACCGCTAACTTCATGAGACCATAATTCCATAAGTTTTCCATCAAATTTCATACTTTTGGTGTCATGATCGGGAAAAGATTCCCTATCTTTTCATAAAAAATAATTTTGTCTTTTTTTGAAATTTGGGCGACCCTGAGAACAAGTCTGGGAGAAGGCCTGGGGACCCTGAAAGCGTTAAGGTCCTGCAGGGAAGTGTCCTTGGCCCTCTTCTCTTTCTTATTTACATCAATGACTGCAGATGACACTACATATGTCTTCTCTCACCCAAGCCCAGTCATACTAGCCAACACTGCTGAATTACAGAAAATATCTACCTGGATGATGACTAACAAGCTTACTTTCAGTATTGACAAAACTTAATTCATTCAATTTGGAAAAAGAGCTACAAATGATCCACTTAACATAATGATAAATGGATCACCTGTCACAAGACTCACAGAGGGAAAATTCCTAGAAATCCACCTTGACAGTAGCATCAAATTTCAGACACATATACAACAAATCTCTAAGACCATAGGCATACTATCAAAGATAAGGTACCAAGTTCCACAACCAGCTCTCCTTGCCCTGTATCACTCGCTCATTTACCCATCTCACCTATGGAATTTGTGCATGGGGTTCAACAAAAATAAACCATCTCAGACCACTAATAACACAGCAAAAGGCTGCAGTGAGAATGATGATAAATTCCTACTCCAGACAGCATACTCCACCAATATTCAAAAGTCTAAACTTACTCACCATAGAGAACATCCATACCTATTACTGTGCCTACTACAAACATAGAACCCTACACTCAAATACAAACCCAGGCCCGGTGGCCTGGTGGCTAAAGCTCTCGCTTCACACACGGAGGGCCCGGGTTCGATTCCCGGCGGGTGGAAACATTTCGACACATTTCCTTACACCTGTTGTCCTGTTCACCTAGCAGAAAATAGGTACCTGGGTGTTAGTCGACTGGTGTGGGTCGCATCCTGGGGGACAAGATTGAGGACCCCAATGGAAATAAGTTAGACAGTCCTCGATGATGCACTGACTTTCTTGGGTTATCCTGGGTGGCTAACCCTCCGGGGTTAAAAATCCGAACGAAATCTTATCTTATCTTAACAGCACACACGACCATAACACAAAGCACATATCATTCCTTGATGTTCCCCATGTCCATCTCACACCATGTAAAAACTCTATGCACATAAAGGGCCCAAAAATTTGGAATTCATTACCACCAAATACCAAAGGAACTTAGTCTGTACATCAATTCAAGACTCTTCTTAAAAACCACCTACTCACTCAAAACTAAATACTTATTACTTAACCTTACCAACAAAGCTACCAAATCACTCTCCACCACCTCAAATTATAATTGTTCATTGTGTTACTCCCCTAGCCTCAGAACCCCAAAAGCAAATGCTCAGAGTACAATAAATTCTCCTATTTTAACAAATATTTTAATGCAAATGTTGAATAACATATTTGACATAAGTGTAACCTATTGTATAATTATTGCAACCTGATTAAACTATGTTTTGTATGTCTAGAGTTAAGTAATGTGTTAAGTTTAGACTGGTGGTAATGCCAAGGCATGATAGTGGCTCTCTTGGCACTATGTGTTAAGTTTAGACTGGCAGTAATGCCAAGGCATGATAGTGGCTCTCTTGGCACTACAAATTATTGTTAACTCTCACTGTAAACTACTTATGTATATAAACTTTCTACAATTGTCACCCACGTTGTAAATTTGCAAGGAAATAAAAAATTCTAATTCTGGTGGTGTAAGATGTGTTGGCAAGGTAGCCGGTGGTGTAAGATGTGTTGGCAGGGTAGCTGGTGGTGTAAGATGTGTTGGCAGGGTAGCTGGTGGTGTATTATTATTATTATAATAAAAAAGAAGCGCTAAGCCACAAGGGCTATACAGTGCTGCAGGGTAGGGAAGGAAGCGAGGGTATTAGATGGCAGAAGGGAGGAGGGATGATCAGCAGGTTACAGAAAACAGCGGGGCAGGGGATAGTACGGGGGTAGAGGGTAGCAAGAGACTGAAGTAGAAAGGGCTGAAGGTATCAGAATTTGTGAAGTAAGTCAGTTGTTGTCAAAAAGTCAATGAGAGAGTCCGGATGAAAGGTGGGTCCATCAGCGAGAAGGGAAGGTAAAGAGAGAGCAGTAGAGCGAAGACGACGACAGAGGTAAATTCTGCGTGCTCGTTGATAAAGTGGGCAGTCCAAAAGAATGTGGCTGACTGATAATGGAGCTTGGCAATTCTCACAGAGAGGAGCAAGACGCCTCTCCATGAGATATCCATGAGTAAGACGAGTATGGCCAATGCGAAGACGGGAGAGAGTAGTCTCCCAACCTCGACACTGGTGATAAGAAGACGGCCAGTAACCTATACTCGGTTTAATAGATTGAAGTTTGTTGCCGAGCATAGTAGACCAACGTTGTTGCCAACGGGTGTGAAGGTGGGAAGATATTGCAGCAAAATAGTCCGTAAATGGAATACCTCTATAAGAAACTGGTAGGTCATGTACTGCTGACCGCGCAGCAGTGTCTGCCTGTTCATTGCCCTGTACGTCAACATGACCAGGGACCCAACAAAAAACAATATCTTTATGCTTGGTAAAGATGCGGCGTAGCCAAAGTTGGATACGGAGGACTAAGGGGTGAGGTGTATCAAATTTTTGTATAGCCTTTGTAAAGCACTAAGGGAGTCTGAGACAACCACAAATGATGACACAGGCATAGATGCAATATGGATAAGTGCTGTATGGATGGCATATAATTCAGCAGTAAAAATACTAGCCGAAGATAGTAAATGCCCTTGTACGACGCTGTCCGGAAACACTGCTGTGAATCCTACGCCGTCAGAAGACTTAGAGCCATCTGTGTACACAGCAATGGCATGAGAATGAGAGTGAAAGCGGTCAAGAAAAAGAGAGCGGGAAGCGACCATAGACAGTTGGGCTTTCGAGCAAGGGAGGGAGAAAGAACAGACTCGAACAGCTGGAACTTCCCAGGGGGGTAGGGAAAAGTGAGATGCTACATGTACATAGAAAGGTGGTAGTTGAAGAGAAGACAAGAGCGAATGAAGGCGAAGAGAGAAGGGACGGAGTAAACATGGGCGGCAAACAAATAAAGAATGTCTACTAATATCAGTGACCATTCTATAAATGGAAGGATTGCGAAGATCATAAGAGTGTACATAGTAGCGCAGGCAATGGGCATCACGGCGATCGGATAAGGATGGAACGTTCGCTTCTGCATAGAGGCTCTCGACAGGGAAAGAGCGAAAAGCACCAAGGCATAAACGTAATCCTTGGTGATGAATGGGGTTAAGGCTAGAGAAAGTAGCAGGAGATGCCGCTGAATAGATCTGGTCACCATAATCAAGTTTCGATAAAATAAGGGTGGAATGTAGGCGAAGGAGGGTTCGACGATCAGCTCCCCATGAAAGATGAGCAAGGGTTTTAAGAAGGTTCAGCCGGCTGTGACAAGTTGCCTTCAGAGAGGTAATGTGAGGTTTCCAGGATAACCTACGATCAAAGAGGAGGCCCAGAAACTTGACTATCACATTCAGGGATACGGGAGCCATAGAGGTACAAAGGATGATTGGAGATGGCAGAGCGTCTAGTGAAAGTAATTTGGTGGGTTTTAGTGCTGGAAAATTTAAACCCACATGTGGTGGCCCAATTGGAAACACGGTCGACTGCATGTTGGAGAGAAACTGTAATGAGGCGACAGTCAGCGCCTGCACAGGCAATAGCGAAGTCATCAACATAGAGTGATGACCAAATATTTGATGAAAGACTAGAGGCCAAATCATTAATAGCAAGGAGAAAAAGTGTTGTACTCAGAACACATCCCTGAGGGACACCTTCAGCTTGGATAAAGTCCGGGGAGAGCACATTATTAACCCGAACACGGAAATGCCTGTCAGTTAAAAAGTTCTTAAGGAAGGATGGTAGATTGCCTCGAAGGCCTAAGGAGTGGGCTTGGGCTAAAATATTATACCTCCAAGTTGTGTCATATGCCTTCTCAAGGTCAAAAAATATGGCAATAACTGAGTGGTTATTCGCAAAGGCATTACGAACATACGTATCCAAGCCCAGTAAGGGGTCTATGGTAGAACGTCCCTTACGAAAGCCATATTGACAAGTGGAGAGACTGTTGTGTGTCTCTAAATACCACACTAAACGTCTATTTACTAGGCATTCCATTACTTTGCAAACTGCACTGGTAAGAGCAATGGGACGATAGTGGGAGGTTTCATGTCCCGTAGTGCCTGGTTTGCGGAAAGGGAGAACAATGGCGGATTTCCACAGCTGTGGAAGAACTCCTTGTGACCAAATAAGATTGCAAAGGCGTAATAGGACTGCAAGGGCTGACTGATGTAAATGTTGTAGCATACGAATACGAATGTCGTCAGGTCCAGCTGCCGATGATCGACAAGCTGAGAGTGTTGCCTCCAGTTCTTGAAGTGTAAAAGGCACATTATACTGTTCTTCTCTGAGAGAAGAAAAGTCCAAGGGTGCTAACTCTCTGGCAGACTTTGAGGAAAGAAATGAGGGGCATAGATGGAGTCCCTGAGAAATACGGACCAGATGATTGCCAATTTCATTGGCAACATCTAGTGGGTTTGCTATATCAACACCGGCAACCCGCAGAACAGGAGCCGGGTCAGGAGAATATTTACCACTCAGTTTTCGTACTTTTTTCCAGACTGCACTCATAGAGGAAGCAGAGGTGATGGTGGAGACATAATCTCGCCAGCAAGTGCGTTTAGCATCACGGATGACACGGCGAGCGATCGCACGCTTCTGTTTAAAATCAAGGAGTCTCTCTGTGGTTCTATTGTACCGGTACCTGCCCCATGCAGCGCGTTTCAAACGTACTGCACGAGCACAAGCAGGAGACCACCAAGGCACACATTTCTGAGAATGCCTGCCCGAAGTTTGGGGTATAGAATGAGAAGCTGCGGTGAAAACAGAGGACGAGAAGAGGTGTAAAAGCTCATCGATGGAGGACAAAGAAGGAACCTCTTTAAAAACAGTTAGGTGTGAGTAAAGGTTCCAATTTGCCCGATTAAATTGCCAGCGTGGGGTGCGAAGAGGTGGCGAATATGAAGGGGAAGTAAGAATGATTGGGAAATGATCACTGTCATGTAAGTCCGGGAGAACAGACCAAGTGAAGTCTAATGCGGCGGAGGAAGAGCAGACTGAGAGATCGATGCAAGAGAGAGTATGAGTCCGAGGATCAAAATGGGTGTGAGTACCTGTATTTAAAACATGGAGGGGGTGGATGGCAAGAAAAGCCTCTAACTGAATTCCACGGGAATCACAGTGAGACCCCCCCCAGAGGAAATGGTGGGCATTAAAATCACCAAGTAACAGAATCGGTGGCGGTAATGACGAAACAAGGAAGGCAATATCCGGAATAGATAATGCCCGAGAAGGAGAGAGATATAAAGAACAGAGTGTATACCACCTATGTAAGTGGATACGGGCTGCTGTGTAATGCAGCGAAGTATGAACAAATAGCTGATGGTACGGAATATCAGTGCGTAGAAGAAGGGCACTTTCATTAAAGGTCCCATCAGGAAAAGGATCTGAAGAATACAATAAATTATAGCCTGAGATGGGAGAAATAACAGCAGAGTGTAATTTTGGTTCCTGTAAGCAAACACCAACAGGGGCAAACTGGGAGAGTAACATCTGAAGTTCACCCCGATTACCCGAGGCCGCGTATATTCCACTGTAAATAGGCCATGATTGGCAATGATAAAGATACTTGAAATCCGCAGGTAAGGGTTCCTACGGACTAGAGGGGTTAGAAAAGTCCACATGCGGAGGCAGTGGAAAATGTTAAAGCAGCAAAGGGAACGTGGGCGTGAAGAAAGGGTTGGGCAGATGGGCAGAGGAGAGAAAAAGAGGGGAAAGGGTTTGGATCAGTGTCCATTGATGTTTGGTCTCTGCAAATATTCAGGATGCTTAAGTGTTTCAAATTCAGAGACTCTATGGGAGAAAATTTGGGAAAGGTAGGGGGGGGATGAGTAAAGATTGGAACTGTATTGGACTGTACCAAGGGGGGGGGGGGCGAAAGGGTGGGGGAACTGGAAAAGCGTGGCAGGGGAAGAAGAGGCGGGAAACCTGGGGGTGGCAGAAGAGGAAGAAACTTGGGAGGGAACAGGGGGGGAAAGGTACTTTACGAGGAGGGGGGTTTGAACCCTTTACACTTTTTAACTGAGCCATTTGAAAAGGGGGGGAGAACCAGGGACGAGACAGGGGGGGTTAAAATGAGGGGGGGAAAAGAGGGGTGGGGTGTTAAGGACCTTTTTTGACTTTTGAAAAAGTAGAGGGCGATTGGGAGGGGGGTTCGTACGGGTTCATCGATACTGAGGCTTGTGAGAGAGAACTCAAAGAAGCGGATCAGACTGAGGCGTTGAAGAGGGACATCTGAGCCGAGGACAGAAAAGGATTAGAACGGGATTTTGATATGGGAGGGGAAACCCACAGAGGGGGGTTTTGAAGAGGGGTCCCAGAAGTGGGGGACGTTTTGAAACAGGGATAAGAAACGTGGGAGTCTCCCTTGGAGGCGGAGATGAGAAACTGCCATGGTTTAAGGGAGCCCTTCTGTTCTTTGAGGTAACGGTTTTCCCGTCGTTTAAATAGATTGAAACGGCGAGGTACAGGGTGACCCTTTGGGCAGTTAAGGCAAGAGGGGATCGATTGAAGACGTATTAGAATGGAATCGGCACCACAGAGGGGCATTCAGGATAGATCTGCAAATTTGCTGGATGGCCAAATCGCCAGCAATTTTTCTAACTTTTTTGGGGGTGTGGGGGTCCCTTTGAACTTTTGGGGGGTGTAAGATGTGTTGGCAGGGTAGCTGGTGCTGAAAATGTGTTGGGGGTAGTGGTGGTGTAAGAGTGTTGGCAGGGTAGTGGTGGTGTAAGTGTGTTGGCGGGTGTGGTGGTGTAAGATGTGTTGGCAGGGTAGCTGGTGGTGTAAGATGTGTTGGCAGGGTAGCTGGTGGTGTAAGATGTGTTGGCAGGGTAGCTGGTGGTGTAAGATGTGTTGGCAGGGTAGCTGGGGTGTAAGATGTGTTGGCAGGGTAGCTGGTGCTGTAAGATGTGTTGGCAGGATAGCTGGTGCTGTAAGAGGGTTTTGGGCAGGGTAGTGGTGCTGTAAGATGTGTTGGCAGGATAGCTGGTGCTGTAAGATGTGTTGGCAGGATAGCTGGTGCTGTCAGATGTGTTGGCAGGGTAGCTGGTGCTGTAAGATGTGTTGGCAGGATAGCTGTGCTGTCAGATGTGGGCAGGGTAGGGTGGTGTAAGATTGTTGGCGGGTAGCTAGTGGTGAAAGATGTGTTGGAGGGTGTGGGGTTGAAAGTATTTGGAGGGTAGCTAGGGGTGTAAATGGTTGGCGGGTAGGGGGTGGTGAAGATGTGTTGCGGGGGTAGCTGGGGGGTGAAAGATGTGTTGGCAGGGTGGGTGGTGTAGATGGTTGGGGGTTGCTAGTGCTGTAAGAGTGTTGCGGGTAGCTGGTGCTTAAGTGTTTTGGCAGGGTAGCTGGTGGTGTAGAGTTTTGGTAGGGGTTAGTGGTGGTGAAGAGTTTTGGCAGGGTAGGGGTGCTGTAAGATGTGTTGGCAGGGTAGCTGGTGGTTAAGAGTGTTGACAGGGTAGTGGTGGTTGTAAGATGTTTTGGCAGGGTAGTGGGGGGTTTGAAAAGATGTGTTGGCGGGGTTAGTGGTGGTGAAAGATGTGTTGGAGGGTAGGGGTGGTTTTAAAGTGGTTGGAGGGTAGTTGGTGGTGTAAGATTTTTGGGCCCAGGGTAGCTGGGGGTTTTGTAAGATGTTTTGGCGGGTAGCTGGTGCGTAGATGTGTTGGCAGGGTAGCTGGTGCGGGAAAGATTTTTTGGCAGGATAGGGGGTGTGTAAGATGTGTTGGGGGTAGCTGGTGCGTAAGATGTGTTGGCAGAATAGCGGTGGAATTGTATTGGGAGGGTAGTGGGTGTAAGATATTTTGGAGGGTAGTAGGGGTTTGTAAAGATTTTTTGGCAGGGTAGCTGGTGGTGTAAGATGTGTTGGGGGTAGCTGGTGGTGAAAGATGTTTTGGCAGGTACTGGTGTTTTGTAGAGTTTTGGGGCAGGGTGCTGGTGGTGTAAGATGGTTGGCGGGGGTGCTGGTGCTGTAAGAGTGTTGGAGGTAGCTGGTGCTGTAAGATGTGGGGCGGGTGGGGTGGTGAAAGTATGTTGGCAGGGTAGCTAGTGGTGTAGATATTTTGGCAGGATAGCGGGTGCTAAAAGATGTGTTGGCGGGGGTAGCGGGTTTGGTTAAAGATGTTTTGGCAGGATAGCTGGGTTTAAGATGTGTTGGCGGGTGCGGGGTGCTGTAAGTGTGTTGGCAGGATGCGGGGTGCTGTAAGATGGTTGGCAGGGTGCTGGTGGTGAAGTATGTTGGCGGGTAACTGGTGGTGTAAGAGTGTTGGTAGGTTAGTGGTCCCTGTAAGATGTGTTGGCGGGTAGGGGGTGTGTAAATTTTTGGGCGGAAGCTGGTGCTTAAGATGTGTTGGCAGGGTAGGGGTGCTGTAGTATGTTGGCAGGTAGCTAGTGGTGAAGATATGTTGGCGGGGGTAGGGGTGGTGTAAGTGGTTGGCGGGGTTTAGTGGGGGGTTTAAGATAGTTGGAGGAGCTGGTGGTGTAAGATTTGTTGGCGGGAAAGGGGGGTGAAAGATGTGTTGGCAGGGTGCGGGTGGTTGTAAATTGTTGGCAGGGTGCTATGGTGAAAGTATGTTGGCGGGTAGTAGGGGTTTAAAGATGTTTTGGCGGGTAGTGGTGCGTAAATGTGGTGTTGGCAGGGGTAGTGGTGTGAAAATGTGGTTGGAGGGTTTAGTGGTGTCACGTGTTGGAGGGTACTGGTGTCAGTGTTGGGGGGGTGTGGTGTCCGTGTTGGCGGGGTAGGGGTGTCACATGTTGGCAGGGTAGCCAGTGTGTCTGTGTGTTGGCAGATTTGCTGTGGGAATGTGAGGGGGACAGGGGTTGGAGGGTTTTAAAGATGTTTTGGGCAGGGTGGGGGTGGGTCAATGGGGAGGGCAGGGTAGGGGTTGTCAATGTGTTGGCGGGGAAAGGGGTGTCACATGTGTTGGCAGAGTAGCTGGTGTCATGTGTTGGCAAGGTGTGGTGTCAAGTGATGCTGGCAGGGTAGCTCGTGTCAAGTGGTGTTGACAGTTTAGTGATGGGTCACATGTGTTTTTGACAACATAGCTGATGGTGTAGGATGTGGAGGGGCGGGTGGCTGGGGGTTTTAAAAAGTGTGGTGTTGGCGGGGGTAGCTTTTAGGTCAATTGAGTTGAAAAAGTAGCTGGTGGTGTCACATATGGTTGACGGGTAGCTGATGGTTGGGGGAGTTGGCAGGGTAGCTGGTGGGGTCACATGTGATTTTGGGAGAGTAGTGGGGGTGTCACATGTGTGTTGAGGTACCGGTGGTGTCACTGGATGTGGGGGTAGTGGTGGTGTACATGATGTTGACAGGGTAGTGGTAAGAGGAACCTCAGTTTTGTTTCCCCGGGTTTTGTTTCGAATTCGGTTTTCGTGACTTTTTATAAAAATTTTGTCCCAGTTTCCTTGTCATTTTGCTTTTGTGGGAGTTCCCAGTGGTTTTCCCTTTCCCAAATGTGTCTCCCAGAGCCCACACAAAGACCCCATGCATTTGACCTTTTTTTGGGCTTTGTTTTCTGGGTTGAGGGGGTAGTATTGGTGGTAGAGGGTGGTTTTGGGGGTTGTAGGGGGTGGTAGTGATATGGTAGAGAGTTTTTAGTGATGGTGGTAGACAGTGGAAAGTGATGTGGTTAAAAGGGGGGAGTGATGGGGGTAGTGATTGTGGTGAGGGGAAGTGATGGGGTAGACAATTTTCCTTCCTCCCCCCTCTTTGCCATTTTCCCAAATTGCCAACAAGTGTTTCAAAAAAGGTAAAAGGTTTTAAAAGTTATTTATCCTTTTTCATTAGCCCTTTATATTTATTTCTCATTGTTTTGTATTTTAAAACTATGTTATTTCTATAAAATGTATTTTTTGTTAATACTTTTGGGTGTGGAATGGATTAATGGATTTACATTTTTGGGAATTTGCTAGTTTTTTTTGAAATTTAGTTTTCATCAGACTTTCTGGAATGAATTAATGTGAAAAATGAGGTTCACTTTTGTGTCCAAAATGGTGTTGGGGGGTGCTTGGGGGTGTTATTGGTTTTTTTGCAGGGTAGCTGGTGGGTTTGTGGTGTTTGCAGGGGGAGGTGGTGTAAAATGTTGTGTTGGCAGGGTAGTGGTGTAATGTGGGTTTTTCAGGGTAGCTGGTTTAAGATGTGTGTTGGGCAGGGTGCAGGGGAAAATTTGTGGGTTGGTAGGGTAGGGTGTCAGTGTGATGTTGACTTGTAGCTGGTGGCATCACAGTGATGCTGACGGGAATGGTGGTCTAAGATGTGGGGTTTTTTGCAGGGGGTTGGAGGGTGTAAGATGTGATGTTGGGAGGGTTTTTGGTGGAATCACATGTGATGCTGACAGGGTAACTGGGGTCTAAGATGTGGTTTTAGCGGGTAGTTGGAGGTGTGTAGATTGATGTTGGCAGTGTAGCTGGAGGCGTCCATGTAATGACACTTCCCCGCTACCTAGGGTTGTTGTCAGGTTACTGGGGTGCACTTGGCATTTTTATTTTGAATTTTTGGGTTTATGTCCTGGGTCAGCCTCCCTTTTATTATTATAATCAAAAAGAAGCGCTAAGCCACAAGGGTATACGCGCTGCAGGGTAGGGAAGGGAAACAAGGGGAAATTTGGTGGCAGAAAGGGGGGGGGATATCGCAGGTTACAGAAAACAGCGGGGGGAGGGGATAGTGGGGGTAGAGGGTAGAAAGAGATACAAGTAAAAGGGGTTGAAAATATCAGAAATTTTTGAAATAAAATCAGTGTTTTAAAAGTCAATGGAGGTCCCGGGTGAAAGGGGGGCCATCAGGAGAAGGGAAAGGTAAAAAGAGAGCACGGGGCGAAAACGCGCAGAGGAAAATTCTGCGTGCTCGTTTTATAAAGTGGGCAGTCCAACAGAATGTGGCTGATGATAATGGAGCTTGGCAAATTTTCACGGGGAGCAAAAACGCCTCTCCATGAGTATCCCTGAGTAAAAGAGTATGGCCAAAGCGAAAACGGAGAGAGTAGTTCCCAACCCGACACGGTGATAAAAAGCGGCAATAAAAACCCATACTCGGTTTAAAAGACTGAAGTTGTTGCCGAGCATAGTGACCCAAAGTTTTTTGCCAACGGGTGTGAAGGTGGGGAAAATATTACACAAAATAGTCCGTACATGGAATTTCCCCTATAGAAATGGTAGGTAGTCTGCTGACCGCGCAGCAGTGTCTGCCCGTTCATTTCCCTGTCGTCAACATGACCCGGGGCCAAAAAAAAAATTTTTATGCTTAGAAAAATGCGGCTACCCCAAAATTTGGGTACGGAGGATAAGGGGGGTGAGGTGTATCAAATTTTTGTATGCCTGTAAAAACACTAAGGGGGTCTGAGACAACACAAAAGAGACACAGGGGATTAGATGCAAAACGGATAAGTGCGTAAGGATGGCTATAATTCAGCAGTAAAAATATAGCTGAAAATAGTAAATGCCCTTGTCGACGCTGTCCGGAAACACTGTGCGAAAAACCTACGCCGTCAGAAGATTGAGCCTCTGTGTAACAGCAATGGCCCTGGAATGAGAGTGAAAAATGGTCAAAAAAGAGAGCGGGAAGCGACCCTTGACGTTGGGCTTTCGAGAAGGGAGGGAGAAAGAACGACTCGAAAAGCTGGAACTTCCCCGGGGGGGGGGAGGGAAAAGTGGGATGCTACATTACATGAAAGGGGGGTAGTTTAAGAAGACAAGAGCGAATAAAGGCGAAGGAGAAGGGACGGGGGGTAAGCAGGGGCGGCGAACAAATAAAGAAAGTTACTAATTTCAGTGACCATTCTATAAATGGAAAGGGTTCGGAATTTATGGGGAGCTACATGTAGCGCAGGCAAGGGCATCACGGGGATCGGATAAAGGGTGGAAGTTCGCTTCTGCTAGAGGCTTTCGACGGGGGGGAAAAAGGAAAAGCCCAAGGCATAAAAAAGTAAACCTTGGTGATGAATGGGGGGTTAAGGTGAGAGAGTAGCAGGAGATGCCGTGAATGATCTGGTCACCATAATCAAGTTTCGATTTTAAAATAAGGGTGGAAGTAGGTGAAGGAGGGGGTTTGCGTCAGCTCCCCCCCCAAAAAAGAGCAAGGGTTTTTTGAAGGTTCACGGCGTGACAAGTTGGGCCCTTTAGAGAGGTTAAAGGGGGAGGTTTCCCGGAAAAACCCACGATCAAAAAGGAGGCCCCGAAACTTGATGTATCAGTTTAGGGATACGTGAGCCATAGAGGTACAAAAGGGTGATCAGAGAGACGAGCGTTTTGTGAAAGTGATTTTGGGGGGTTTTGTGCGGAAAATTTAAACCATGTGTGGTGGCCCAAAATTTGGAAACACGGTCGACTGCTGCTGGAGAGAAACTGTAAGGAGGTGAAAATCAGGCCCGCACAGGCAATGCGAAGTCATCAACATGATGATGACCAAATATTTGATGGAAGACTAGAGGCCAAATCATTAATAGCAAGGGGGAAAAAGTGTTGTGCTCAAAAACACATCCCTGGGGGACACCTTCAGCTTGGATTAAAGTCCGGGGAGAGCACATTATTAACCCGAACACGGAAATCCCTGTCAGTTAAAAAGTTCTTAAGGAAGGAAGGTAGATTGCCTCGAAGGGCCCTAAGGAGTGGGCTTGGGCTAAAATATTATACCCCCAAGGGTTGTGTCTTATGCCTTTCAAGGTCAAAAATTGGCAATAACTGAGTGGTTTATTCGCAAAGGCTTTTACGAACATACGTATCCAAGCCCCGTAAGGGGTCTATGGTAGAACGGTCCCTTACGAAAGCCATATTGACGAGTGGAGAGACTGTTGTGTGTCTCTAATAACCACACTAAACGTCTATTTACTAGAGTTCCATTACTTTGCAAACTGCACTGGTAAGAGCAATGGGACGATAGTGGAGGTTTCATGTCCCGTAGTGCCTGGTTTGGGAAAGGGGGGAACAATGGCGGATTTCCCCAGTGTGGAAGAACTCCTTGTGACCAAATAAGTTGTAAAGGCGTAATAGGACTGCAAGGGCGACTGATGTAAATGTTTTTAGCATACGAATATGAATGTCGTCGGGCCCAGCTGGCCGATGATCGACAAGTGAGAGTGTTGCCTCCAGTTCTTGAAGGGGTAAAAGGCACATTATACTGTTTTTCTCTGAGAGAAGAAAAGTCCCAAAGGGTGCTAACTCTCTGGGAGACTTTGAGGAAAGAAATGAGGGGCATAGATGGAAGTCCCTGAGAAATACGGACCAGATGATTGCCCTTTCATTGGCAACATCTAGTGGGTTTGCTATATCAACACCGGCAACCCGCAGAACAGGAGCCGGGTCAGGAGAATATTTACCACTCAGTTTTCGTACTTTTTTCCCGACTGCACTCATAGAGGAAGCAGAGGTGATGGTGGGACATAATCTCGCCACAAGTGCGTTTGGTCACGGTGAACGGCGAGCGATTTGCCGCTTCTTTTAAAATCAAGGAGTCGCTCTGTGGTTTATTGTAAACCCGGTACCTTGCCCCCTGCAGCGCGTTTCAACGTACTGACGAGACAAGCAGGAGACCACCAAGGCACGCATTTTGAGAATGCCTGCCGAAGTTTGGGTTTAAAAAAACGCTGCAGGCAGGGGTTTAAAACCACTGGGGGGGAAAAAAAGGCCCAAAAAAAAGGTGGAAAAGGTTTTTTTAAAAA